>OZ038504.1:29734079-29826579 GCA_964036315.1 Acanthosepion esculentum | reverse complement strand
CGCTTCAAAAGCCTATCACTGACACATAAGTAACATACAATCTTATTCACCTATGAAGCCCAGAATTGTATTTTTCTTCGTTTGTCTAACACAGTTACAATCGCAGTTCAACATTTAACTTCGATTCTACAATAGCATTGAATCACGAGCAAACAGCATTTTGACTTTGCCGAAATGTAATGCATTGTGTCGTTAAAAAGATTCGGACGTACAAACAAAATATTTTATTTATTTTTTACCATGAACGACAAATTTATACACCTTTTTTTTTAACTCGACAAGGCGAGAAAATAATTATATCAAATAAACTTGTATTCTAGCACAATATTAACATTATATTTTGTATTTACCCCAATCGCTTTACGTCTATTGCGACTTTAACTAACTGGTAGGAAAACTTTTTTTAATCAATTTTCTCTAAAATAAGCTCATAATAGATTTCCTTCCAATTCTACTGTATAGCTAAGATAGGTTTCTTTGGTATAGTTCGTTTTACGCTTCAAAAAATCACTTGCATTCCATGTTGTTGTAATATGTCTACTTCTCATTGCCTGTCACAATTTGTTTCAATGCACACTGATAAGACAACTGTCAGAATACATTCAAAAGCGTGGAATTAAGTTATTCAAAACTAATGATATGTAGACCAAGGACAGGAACAGGTAAAGTTAGAAATTGCGTGAATGGGACTCATGTGCCCTTAAATATTGTTTTTTATTATCTGGGCTTGACCATTGAACACTGAAACAAAGTGAAATACGCAACTCTCAGTCACAAAGCAGACCATTCGAGACTCATAGACTAAAATAGCCATCGAAAGTGATAACAATGTCAAAAAAGATAGAAAAACAAGGAAAAAAGGTAAACAGACTAAAGTGTAAACAAATTATTATGGATGTTTTTTCTTTTTTTGTAATTCAAAAGAACAGGTGTCTCTTTTTGTTAAACGCGATGTAAAACCAATCAAACATCTAATTAATTACCTACATGCTAGGCCTAACACGTGTTCCTCTTATCTCTTATTTAATCTATATTTATTTACTTCGATTAGGCTTCGATGCCAATTCTATAATTACTCTTGATTAAACAAGATCTTTTCCAAATTTGTAAGCATTTCGAAGTATTTTAATTGCATTATAACAAAATCTGCATGTGTGTATGTTTGTCAAATGATAGCTTTTGTTAGAAAAGAATTGACAATCTTGTTTGACTTTCTGGTTTGTTAGACTTGTAAAATAGGCCCGGAGTTTTGCCAGATTTGAAGATCGTGACCATTTTGTGGGGAGCAACTTTACTGTTAAAGAGGATAGTGTTTATAGACCGATTCATTTCCTGACCAAATTCTGACCAAATGGTTATCTATAAAAACTTATTTTGAAATCCCTTTTATTTCAGACCATGAATTTTCTTAGAAGAGAAATTTGAAATTAAACATGGCATTTTTCGTATGCCAACAGAAGACAGCACTCATTGAAGTGAAATAGTCGCCCATCGCTATGTACTTAAGCACAATATCGTTAAACACAATGTACTTAAACATGTAATAGTATATACGGATACACATTACCTATTTGTAGATAAGAATGTTGATTGCAATAAACTTTTTTTTACGCCATAAATGTTTCCAGCGTAAAATCCTACCTTGGTAGTGCATTTGACAGAAACACCTTTAATTACATTTTTTTAACCTCAATAATATCAGTCGAATTATGGACTTATTGATATCCTCTCTTTCTCGTTTGTGTCTCTGTGTGTGTGGGGGGGGGTAGCCACTATCATATTACCGTACTTGACAAGGAAAATGAACGAAAACCCTCATAATTACGTTACCAATTCACTAACAAAAAAACGAGGATCTTTATTCTTCCTCCGCAGGTTTAAACATGAACTATTTTACTTCTACACATTATTCAAAGCGATATATTTATTCTTGTTCTCGACATTTTTTCTGTATTGACAGTTTTGTCTGTTTTTATTAAAAACATTCGATTGACATGGTTTTCAGCCATCATTAAATTTCTAATATTTTGAAATTAAGTTATTATATTATTTTCCGAATGACTCGGACAAATATCTCCTTTTTTGATTTTTTGCCGACACAGTTTCTACCAGTTTCTTATCTCTTTCCTTTGAGAGACCGTAAATATTTTCGAGCGCATGGAAACCCTGAAACAGAGCATTCATTCTCAGCTTTGGCGATATTTTTATGCATTTCAAACAATATGTTCCTAAGCTTTCCTCAGTTCAGACTTATTGGAAAGAATAAAGAAAGGAGTTTTCCAAATGGTGTTAAAATATTAATTGATAACCCAAAAAGAAAATCAAAATCCATTTCTAAGAAATAATAATGAATCACTTGTATTTTTAATGTGGGAAGATTAACGCGATCCCTGTTTAGAGAATTATTAAAATGATTTTAGACAATATTCGAATAATTTAATAATAATTTGCTGCTTCGGAACAAATTGTTATTGGAATATCGATGAGTGTATTATTTTTCCTAACTGATCGATGTTGATCGATATTCATGAAAGCAAATCCGTTACTGTACATGCTTTCTTTCATTCCGAAGAGATGACATTGTTTCAGCAAAATTTCCTGTACGAGTTCTTTCATTCGCTTATACATTCGTCGTCCTTAGCCGTAGAGCTATACCAGTGACGCAAGCCGTTGTTTTTATTTTAGATTTTCACTGGATAGTTCGTGAAATTCTCTTGGGACCAATATAGACCTCCTTTAAAATATTTCAAAAGTGCCTGTTGTATGTAAGAAGCAATCCTCCAAGTATTTGTTACGGAGTTGGAAGTTCTGAGTTGCTTTAGACGTACACCACTGTGTCATACTTGGTCATAGAAATAGGATCACAAACGAAAGTGAATCGAATGTAGCTTCCTTTTTATTCTTCGATAAATATGCCGATAGGCTTGGATTTCGTTGACGCAGGTGTTCCTTCACATCGAAATATAAAATAATAACGCCCGCCATTTTTATTCGAATATTAGTTTCATCATACCGCTAGAAAATGATAGATGGTAATTTTCTCTACTGCATTGGTTAGATTTTCTGCATGGCTAATGCGGTTATAATCGCCACAATTAACTGTATATTTTATTATCTAAAATTTCTACTTTTAAATAATTAAAACGGAGAAACAAGGAAATAAATTAATGCTTTACCGTTTACAGATTTCAGTATTATATTAATTTCCAGTGACGCCCCTGTTGCCACAACAAATTAGTATCGCATTATCGTAAACGGGGGAGGTTAAAAGCTTCACCTATAAATATATGCACTTCAACTGCGTTCTAAAATGATAGAATATCTAATCTATCAGTTCAGAAAGCTTTTGAGCACCTCCCCCACCCCACAAGCAAACTGTATAGATGGGTTTGTCCATGTGATATTTAGATAACAGCCCTTCACTTAATCAACGTTTATTAAATGCTGTAGACAAATGATTTTAAAAGATATTTATCATCTAGATATGTGTGTTGTTGCGTGTTACGCATTAAAAGTTAAAATATGAAATATTCGTTCACATACAGCCTATAATCAAAATTATGTTTGAGAATAAATGCACAGAAGGAACTGTTTTGTAAATAAAAACGCTGGCAAACGAGGGGATGCTGAAAAGTTCTTGGTATGACTAGGAATAATGACCTAGAGCCATTAGAGGCCACATCTTTTCTGAAGTTTCTTTAAATATCCCCAAAATAGAGATGATATTCGATCATTGAAATACTGATTTAGCAATGTAGAGAGGGTCGATAATTTTCCATCAGCCCCAACCCTATAATAAATAGATAAATCGATCTCTACTAAGCTTAATGTAGTCCTGTAGAAAATGAAAAGCAGGAAAATAACGATTTAGTAGTGTAGATTTTCAGTGTGCCAATATACACAGTATGGAATAGCAACTTTTCTGCAAAACAAAAAGTTACCTTGACTGGAGCTCGAACATTAAAAGCTAGCGTCGGTGTGAAATACTCAACTATCTCAACTTTCGGCTGATTGATTTCTTTGATTGCTAGAAATGAGACAGTGTCGGCCATTGTTTTATGTCTGTCAATGTTTTGCGTTCCCTTTATTGGATTCTCGATTCTGAATACAATACCGTTGGTCTTAGTTATCACAAATGAATGATCGCTTGACAGACAAAGAAATCGCCAAATGAAATAAATATCTTGAGTCAACAGTAAAGCTGCTAGTTGTAAAAAAAACCTCCGAAATATGAATTAAAATTTTAAGCAATTAAATTCACAGATGTGAGGAATTGTCTACAAAGAAACAAAAATAAGAAGAACTATTTTCCTTGGAAGAATTTTAGTACTGAATTTTAACATTATTGCTAACTTCTATCTCTTTTTCTTTTTATTGCTTTTCTTATTCCTCAGTTGATTCTGATTACCAATCGATAATTCTCACTGGTCGATTGCACAATTGTTTCTATATCTGTTTCTGTCTATATCTGTCAATCTACACATTTATACACACACACAAAGGCATATATATATCTGTATATGATATATATATATATATATATATATATATATATATATGTGTGTGTGTGTGTGTGTGTGTGTGTGTGTGTGTGTGTGTGGAATTTAAACCTCAAATAAAACAACAATTGAAAAATAATTTGAGAAAAAGAATATATATTATTTGGTTTAACATCCCCCACTTTTAACTTAGAGGTCAAGTATAAAGTAGGGAAAATATTTTTCAAATTACTTAATAAGCACTTCCTCCAAAATTCCGAATTACATAAAATATTTAACAAAAAACACAGTTAAATTAAGCTACGACTGTACTAGTAATTTAGAAACCACAATAAAAAGACAAAACGCTAGAAAATTAAAATCTAACGTGCAGCAAAACATTGTTAACAGTAATATATGCAATTTCAGAAATAAAAGTAGATGTCCATTACATGGAGTTTGTAAAACTGAAGTCGTAATTTACAAAGCAGATGTAATAGAAATGACCAGAAAAAATATACAAAGATTGTACTGAGGGTAACTTTTAAAAGTGTTTGTATAAGTCATTTTAAAACTAGAAAGCCTTAGAAATTCTACTAAATTAGCCAAACATATATGGAAATTAGTGGAGAAAAATAAAAAAAAAATCCGATTGTAAACTGGAAAATTAAAAAAATGTTAATCCTTACAACAATTATAGCAACATCTGCAACCTTTGTCAACCAAAGAAATTAGCTATAATAAATTTTCCAGACCAAAAACCCAAAGATCGGAAATTATATTTCGTTGTATTCATACTAAAATGTTCCTTTTGGGTTTATTTGAAGTGAGATAAAAAGAACGTCTTTATATTTCATTTAATTCGCCACCGATTCATTTCTAATACACTTGATTTCCCTTCCTCCTCCTTCTTCTCCTCACATTCCACAACAACTCTCGTCGTGCGCTTCTTCATTTCTTTTTAATATAACGTTCATAATTTTTTTTTTGAAAAATAAAGCTTTAGGAAATCAATTGACAGAAATCCCCGGAAGATGTCGAAAGGTTGACACCAAGGTGGCGGAATCGGCTGATTTTGTAATCATACACACAGACACACACATATACACACACACACACACAAATATATATATATATATATATATATATATATATATATATATATATATATATATATATATATATATAGATAGATAGATAGATAGATAGATAGAGGGATATGAAGAAATATAGTCTTAAGATGTGCTATATTTATGGGATAAAGTGTTCAATATCAGAGATAGAGCGTGTGTAAATATAAAAGTGAACATAGAAGTCAACACTTAGAGGTGACAGTCTGTTTCATGCTAGATGCAATCGTCATCTAGCATGAAACAGACAGTCGCCTCTAAGTGTTGACTTCTATTTTCACTTTATATATATATATATATATATATATATATATATATATATATATATATATATATATCTCCAGTACTGATCTAGCACTACTCCAATACATATAGCACTTATGAATATATATATATATATATATATATATATATATATATATATATAATCTCCACCATTACGCATTTAAACTATAATTTGTGACGCATTACGATATGAAAAAAAAGACGAAATAATATTAATAAAAATGATTCTTTAATTCGAGCGAACACTATTATCTAGTATCTTTCATTCTTCTCTGTGATATGAAGAACTGGATTTACTAGTCATTTTTATTTATTACTTTTATACTTACATTCTAAGTACAATGCTGAACTAGTAGCGGCAATTCCTACAAGCTACGACAGCATTCAGCTAACTATTTTGTTGATCCATGCTGTTCGCTTTGAGCCTTATTGTTCGCCATCGATCACAGTATATCAAGCCAATGTATCGGTTCGTTGATGCTTGTCTGTCTGTGCAACTGGACAGCTGCTGCTGTTCTCTAAAGAATTTTGTCATTGTTGTTTGCTTAAGGTTTTCTTTTGGTTCCTATCCAGTAACCTGTCTGGCGAGATTGGACCTGCTAGGCGATAAACTTCCACCAGCATAATCAAAGGAGTACTCTGCGATTGACATGAACGAGTGGTTTACTTGCTCTTAAAGATGTTTTATATTCAGTGTTTGTTACAGGATAAATTTGATAGCTAAATTTGTGACAGAAAACCACATCCTTAGAATAAGAATAAACATATAAACACTATACAACAATGGAGAGTTTTCCTAGGATTTTTTAACTCAGAATACGTTTGCTGCAACAAAAGTGCTCAATGAAGAACAGTAAATTAAAATTCTATTTAAGAGGTAAAATATCTACCTACTCATTACTATAGTTTCATCAATTTGTCTCATAAGGAATTAACTGCTTAAGAACACTTTTCCCTTATAATCCAATCAACGTATTTTATACATCATGGAAAAATCTCAAAATAGTCAAACCATTCATTTGGCATAATATGTGTTGACAGTTTTGTTTACAGTTCGCCACTATTTCATTTCTTCTATTTAATTAATTGATCTGGCAAAGAAAGATGATTATGGTTATTTTTCTTCTTGGACAACCCGCATCATAACTCTGTGCTTTTCTATTTATATTTCATTCTATTAACAGGCGTATGTTTTTTCTTCAACTTCCCATATGCAGCTCGATATCGTGGTACTATTGTATAACCTTATAAATTGAAGTATTTTCTATTATTCCTGTATCTCTGTTTGAAAAGTCTCTTGATAGACTCGATGTAGTTTTATTTTTTTTTAAGTAGCTCCCGCCTTAAACATTGCCGTGTCGTTATTGTTGAACAGCACCAGTGAGGAGTCCAATATTATCTTTTCTAAATTAAATTCACAGAGAAAGATTGTGCAAAAGAAAAGGTTTCTTAGACCACAAATTTGACTTTATTAACGAACTATCGTGCATTATTTTGTTCCAAATGAATACATTTTTGTTGAAATCGAACCTTAACAAATTTAATCAAACCATATAATAATTATCAATGTGCAATTATTTGTGTATTTCCTGTCCCATCTGTAGTAGAAAGGGAGGTAAATAAACTTAGTAAATTTATGAGTGATTACTTCCCTTAGTCGTTTTAATAATCTATGCAAATGAAATATTATCTGTATTTAGACAAAATTAATTCCCGATCAAAATGAAACGTTTAATCAGTTCTTTTACTCGTCGTTTCTTAGATTTCAGTCTTATTTATCCAAACCTTTTATATAAGACACTCAAATACTTTTATCGATTAAATGAGCGTCTTGCTTCCACTTGGTCTTGAAATTGGCTTTGTTGGCGCCGTCTTTGTCGTTCTGTTGCTAATCCTTTTCTTCCGAGAGATATTTTCATTTCACTGTTATATTAAATACATACAACTTTTAACATGAAAAGATAATGATCAAAAAGCGACATTGACGTAATCATTGACAGCACAAGTATACTAGTTTAATTCATACAGTGAATAGAGTTCTGGCGAAAGCTTGAAAATGCATGCCATAGCGAATAACGAAAATATGAATTCAATCAAATCTAGAATTATACGTTGATGTTGGTAGCATTTATCTCTTTAATTTCTGTTAAGGAAAGTAAAACTATTTTGACTTTATCTCTTGAAGATTCTCAGTCAGATGATTTAGTGTATAAGTTGTTTGCAATTCGTCTATTCATATCAACTGACTCCTCTTCTTTGGGCGGTGATGGAAGATTTTTTCCATCATTCATATTTTAATAACACAGCTCAGTTACTATTTTGGGGAGAGTTTGCTTTCATTCTTTTGTTTGACAGTGACAAACTATTTTTGTCAGTTTTACGTGTTAGTCAATAATAATCACTGTTGTATGAAGTCAGTAGTGTTTTCTAATTTTTATTGGAATTATTGATACTCCCTCGGTAATAGTATTTACTACATTTCTTCCTCTGTCTTCCCGTTGGTTTGTCAGTAGCCAGTCAGTTCAGTAGACGCTTTCTGCTAAATTAAACATTGTCTCGAATAAAGAGGTATCACGCGTGAATATATGAGTTATCAATATAGATATACAGTTATTCGCGTAATTTTGATTTAAAATATTTACTGTATAATGCTCCATCGATGTGATCGAAAATGAAGTGTTGGATTAAATGCGTAGACAAGAAAAGATTATTTTATAAAATACGTTAGGTAAAATAAATGTCTTTTTATCATTAGGTTACGGGGTTATTGGTAAGTCTGGAGGTAACTGTTACAAGAGGGCATGAGGTGTTCTTGGTTGATACGAAGACATTCATCCTCTCTCTCTCTCTCTCACTCACACACACACACACACACGCACACACACACACACACACACACACACACACATATATATATATATATATATATATATATATATATATATATATATATATATATAATTCGTGTTAGAGCTTACAAACCGTATACTTTAATAAATATCGTTAAAAAAATTATCGAAAATATTTTGGTCATCGTTGATGATAACGAGAACAAATCAAGTAGACTTTACGATTCGAAAGAAAAAAATTGCAAAATCTTTTTATATAAGCTTTTACAGTTTCTCTTTAAGAAGAAATTAGGTGATTTCCCTCCCAGGTTAAAGGAATCTCATATTTCTTGACTTCACGATAACATACCAAACATTAGAATTTTCCGTGTGAACTGTTTAAGAGCAATCATGATTTGAATAAATTTCGAAAAGGAGTGCTTTGTCATCCTCCTCATCGAAATGAGGACATTGCCAGTCCACTATTGGACAAAGTCCTTTTCCAACTTTTTCCATGTTGATTATAACTGTTCTATTCTCCGCCATACACTATCTTTAAATACGTTTCTTATTTCTTAATCTTCTGTCGGATTTTTTTTTACTGCATTTGCTATCCATTCGGCACTGATCAACCAAGCTTTCGCGCCATCTTTTATCATTTCCTCCTGATATATATCTCCTCCACTTCGATCTGTAAAGTCTCAATATTTTATATCTCCTGTCAGGTTTTGTTTTCTTAGATGTCCATTTCTTCCTATCTGACTGATTTATACCAAACATTGATCTTTTCTTGATCTTTGTCGATTTGTGAGTCTGTTTTCTAGCGATTTTGAATTTACACATCAAAGCTGGCTTTATATTCTATACGGTTTAAGTATATTGCCAACATACGTTTCATTCTGACTCTGTACTTAGCCAAATACCAAGTCTCCATTATTACCTTCGATGTATGTCTGCAGAGATGCCCCAAAGGGAACTGCTTTACAAAAGCTAGCGACAAAGGTTTGTAAATATTTCTCTCAGAGTCAAAGTCCGTGAATAATTTCTGAGTGCGTGTTATTAGCATCCTACACCTTTCATTTCTCTTTTCTGTTTTTCATTCTCCATTTCTTAAACTCTTTCTTTATCCCCTCTCTCACTCGCACACACACACGCACACACACACACACGCGAGCACCGCGCGCGCACACACAAATTCTTTTCAACTGGATGAAAATATATTCTCTTCTAAAACTAGGAATTGATTCTTCATCGTGCAACATAAAGACATAAAGTTCCCATTGTTTTCAGAGAACAATTCCGATTTTATCATGATTGAACGACTGACAGCTGCAATATACTGAGGAATATGGACATATTTACTGTTATTATTTGTACGTACCTTCGTAATATTAATATATTTTTTATTATTTGAAGCACTGCCAACCATAATTAATTTTCACTAGTATCCACTCAATGAAAACCGATGAATAAGGCAGATACTGTCAAGATTTTTCCGTCGCTTACGAACTGACACACCATGTATAAGCCCACGCGTGTTAGTGATAAATTGAGGGTTTTCTGGAATTAATTTGGAGATGTGGAAGTCACCAAAGTAGCACGCTTAAATTCACGCAGTCTGGGAACTAGCGATAGTAGCTCGTCGGAGCAGTTGCCATGAAAGTATTTGTAGAAAAGACAGAGGGAGGCGACGGCACGTCTGTGAGAGAGAGTCTGAAGACGAGATTCCAGATCAGGACCAACCACATTGCTTATTCGTCTCTGGATCTTGTCGAGGACCTTAAGGCGAACAACGGGAGCACCAAATCATATATGGCAGCAGTATTCCACGCAAAGGCGAATGGTTTGTAGATTTGAAGGATGGACTCAGTCGAGAAAAACATTTTGGCGCGACACAGAGAACCAACTTTCGTTGCGGTGGATGAAGCTATTGATTCAATGTAATTGTTCCATCTCAGGTCAGCGGACAGTGTGAGACCAAGCAGCCCTAAAGAGGTCCACTCGTGGAGTTGAGCATCATACATTCTAATGGGCGGCAGGGATGGTTCCTCGTGGTGAGTAATAGAGAGGAGTTTTGTTTTAGAGGCATTAAAGTTAACCAGCCAATTCCCACCCTAGTCTACAACCAATTGGAGGTCCTTTTCGAGACTAACGGCCAGGTTAGTTTTGTCAGCGATACCAGATTTGCTATTGAAGCAGGAGTAAATAGTAGTGTCGTCAGCATAGATGCCTACTTGGGAACTAAGTAGGGGAGATTGTTAATGAAGATATGGAACAGAGTAGGGCCTAGGATAGAGCCTTGGGGAACATCTGCGTTCGTGGGAAATGAACTGGGGGAGAATCCGTTAAGGACGACCATCATTACACGGTTGGACAGGATTAATCGTATTAAGTCAAATAATCGACCTGAAATTCCATATTCCTTAATCTTACTAAGGAAGCCGGCATGCCAGACCCTATCAAACGCTTTAGAGATATCTAGAGCTTCTCCGTTATTGTGGAGTGCTCGGTAAACAATTTCAGTTATGGCCGTGAGCACATCAGCTGAAGAACGGGCAAAGCGAAAATAATATTGCTTATCAGAGAGCAGATCATGGGATATAACGTGATTAACCACTTCAGTTTGATTAACGCCTCAAAGACTTTGTCGAAGAGTGGCAGGAGACTGATGGGACGGTAGTTAGATGGGCCAGAAGGGTTTCCAGAGTTCTTAAAGACAGGTACAATAGATGAGGACTTCCAACAGGCTGGGAAGTAAGATTCATCGAGGCAGTAGTTATATAATTTGGAGAGAGTAGGAGACAGTTCAGGAGCACATTTCTTCAGGATGATGGCTGGTATCCCGTCGCCACCGCTAGCCTGATGGGAGTCTAATTTTGAGATGATGTCCAATACCAACGATGGGGTTATGTGCAACTCGCTCAATAGAGCCTCGGTTCTAGTGGGGAAATCGGGAGTGGGTACACCCAATGAGTCGAGTGTTGAGTTGGAAGAGAATTTCCGGGCAAAGGACTCAGTCTTATCAGCTGAGAAGGTCAGGACCTTAAATTGGTTGAACAAAGGAGGTATTGAAGGTTTGCTGTTGTTAAGTACACTCTTGCAGAGACGCCAATAATCCTTGGAGACGAATTTGCGAGATGCCATACGTTGTTTCATTCTATCAGCAAATAGTGACTTTGCTTGCACTCGTTACCGGCTGAGACAAAGAGACGTCTGTTACGATTTAGGCGGAAGAAGTGATTCCTATGGGCAATGGCAGCTGAGCAAGCAGCAGAGAACCTAGAGGAAGAACGTGATTTAACCTTATATTTCCTAGCGGGCACGATAGCCTCGATTCCAGCCTTTATCCAGGAAGAGACCTCGGAAGCGCATTCTTGAACGAGGAGCTTAAAGACTACATACCAGGGGACATCGCGAAGAAAATCCTGGAACGAGTTCCAGTCTGCTCGTTGATAACAGAAAGATGTTCTGTTGGTTGGAGCTTCTTTGCTGGGGGTGGGGTAGAAGGAAATGTTCACAGACACTACAGCATAATCAGCGTTGCCAAGAGGGCAGAGCTGCGAGGCGCATAGGGCTCGGGGATAGAAGTGAAACAGAGATCGAGAAGGGAAGCCTTACCGCCCAGGTTGTTGGGGAAACGTGTGGGAAAGTCGACTATTTGAGTGAGGGATTGAGAAATAGAAAAGTTAAGAGTTTTATGTCAGCAAGGTCAGTTATAGAGTTTTTAAGCCACTTAGTATGGTGGGCGTTAAAGTCCCCGAACACGAATATATAAGCAAACGGATGGAGAGAGATAGCCTTGTCTATATTGTCGGAAATGCTTTCGAGTACACCACAGGCTTGGGAGGATGGAGAGCGATAGAAAAAGAAGAGGTAGCTTACAGCATTGAGGAGAGATAAACGGAGACACAAGTATGAGTGATCTGGAGATTCGTGAGAGAGCCCTCTAGCCAGTGGGAAATGGTCTTTGACGTAAACTCCAAGGCCGTGCATGTGGATTTGAGAGTTTTTTCTAAGAAGAGGAAGGTAACCGCGGATCGAGAGGTCAGAGGCGGGGATAAATGAGTCGAGGTTGGTCTCGCAGAAAGCCAGTATATCTGGAGACTTCTCAATAAGAAACGGTTTCACACTGCAGAATTTGGTTCGAATGCCACTGACGTTACAAAAGGAAATGTTGAAGGGTTTAGGTGATTTTTAAGAGTTGGTTTAGGTTTGCTTTTTGGATCGTTATTAGTCATTTTGGAGATTTAGGAAGTAAAAATGAGAAGGCCTGAAGTAGAAGTAACAGACTGTGACGAGGGGAGAAAGAAATTGGCGCAGCCTACAACATAATGTGGCCTCAGGGTTGTTCCCCAGAGGTGAATGCAGGGACACCCATCCATGCACGACAAGGCACTACGGGCACACCGGTATTATACAACTGAGACGCAAGAGTTAGGGATCCTAACTACCAGTCGGAAACTGCAACCAGGAAACTGTTAACCAGGTACCCTCAGAATTAGGAGGCATTGCCACAGACTACACACATCTCTGGGGAATCACGGTAGTACTAGTACTGAGGCCAGAGGGGAGAAGAGGAAGAATTCCGGTAACCCCTTCTTAAACAAGAAACAAGGGATGAGCCTCTACTCTTGATCAAGAGAAGATGAGGAGTATTGACAGGGCGGTAGGAAAACCTACCTACTCCTACTACACACGCACAAACACACACGCAAAAAAGGCGGCTTACAAGAAGTCAAGGCTGGTAGTTGACTTAGAAATACTAAGCTCTGTGATAGGGCACTTTATTAGTCCTGTTGGCTTGCTAATGGGCTTACTAACTGATGATATTTTGGATGGGATACTTAGCATAAAGAAAGTTTAACCGTTCTTTAAATTAAGTTTTAACTTAGTACAAGTCCTATTAACCCTGCCTAAAACACAATTTAGTTGAGCAGCATTGCTCGATCATTCAGTGGAGACTGGCACGATATTCAAGTGAACCACGTGGCTATATGGCAGAAAGTAAACCAAGGCATATATACGTCTCTTCCATTAACCAGCGATATATATATATATATATATATATATATATATATATATATATATATATATATATATATATATATATATATAGAGAGAGAGAGAGAGAGAGAGAGAGAGAGAGAGAGAGAGAGAGAGAGGAGTAGAGTCTTTGCTAATGTGTATGTAGGTATGTAAGTATTTCTTGACAGTAGTAATTCTTTTGACTGTCTCTGTGGAATTTTTAGGTATCCGAAGCTTGCGGGTAAGGGACAGCGGATTAAATTCTTTTTAGCGGCTGGTTTGGTCCGTCGGCCTGCTCGTCACTATCTGTCATAACACTTTTTTCTTTAAGACAATAGGATTCATTCCCGAATTGTACTTGATTTTGACTGATTCCATAAATGACTCGTTTGATAATCCCGTTTTCTTTACCTACATTTACGAATGATAACATTTTGGCCGCTTTTATTTATTTTTCTATCGTTTTGTTTTTTTATTTCTTAACGGCAAACCAAAATGTATTGACAACTGTCAGCTTTCTCTTTTTTTAAAAAAAATAGAGATCTTTTGCTTTTTGTAGCACTACAATAGAACAGGACATCTTTCTCACGTCCTTTCCTGAAAAATGTTTTGCTGAAGTGTTAGCTTCCTTGGGGCCTTCAAACCACACACTGGTCAGTGTTAAAGTTGATGCCAAGGCATCCACGATATCCCATTTCATAGGACGATATTTTGATATACCAAAGCTGACATAGCTTGAGATCTTAGATGGCACAAACTCTACTCTGAAGGTTCTTGAAAAAAAAAGCCCCCAGAGCTACAGCACTCATTTCCGAATGGATCCCTTCTGCAATGCAATGTTTTATTCTTCAGACAAATACTAGCAAAAACTGAATTGTCAGCCCTGGTGCACGCCAAAATTACCTATATCCCTCGCCTCCCGTCACCACTGCTATCATATCTCATATGGTGTAGTAGGACCTTGCTGCATCCAGAACTGCATGCAGACATTGAAAAAGTTCTAGAAAATGCAGAGAACAACTCTTCACATGC
Source organism: Acanthosepion esculentum (assembly GCA_964036315.1). NCBI lineage: Eukaryota > Metazoa > Mollusca > Cephalopoda > Sepiida > Sepiidae > Acanthosepion > Acanthosepion esculentum. Next base: position 29,811,801 of record OZ038504.1, on the reverse strand, counting down.
AGCCCCATGGGTTCTGAAAAGTCTGAAACAAATTTTCACTACAGGCAAAGCGTCAGTTCCTATTATCATAAATGACTCTGAGGTTCTCATCTTCGTCAGATAATGCTAAGCTCTTTGTGATGAACGTTGCCTCGCGTTAAACAATAAGGGCAATCCCCCTACCCGACCCCCTCTTATAGAAAATAAACTTGTAATATCTCTATCAGGGCACTGTTAAGTTTCCAGACTTATCAAAACTATTGACGCTATGAAGGCTACCGATCCGGATAAAATATTCTTATGAACATTACCCGCATTTATCTGCATTCTTGGCAAAAGTTTTTAACCTCTGCCGGAATGAGAAATGGACGGTGTCAACTGTATTCCTTGTTTTCGAGAATGTGGGGTAAAGGCATCCCTGTTGCAATATCCGCTCATTAGCCATTTCTGTCTTCTGTAAACACTTTGTAGCTATCATCAACAAGAAGGTTGTTATTCACCTCAACAGAACCTAAATCCTGACTACCAGTATAGATTTCACTGCTGATGTCCTAATTGCCATTACCCAGAGAATGAGGCACTAAACAATACACCAGGAGGAAGATCGCCTTAGATAAGTTGTGGCAAACACATACTCTACAGCAATGGAAACTCTTAGAAGAGTTTTCTCTATTGTCAAGTACTTCCTAACAGGTTCATCAACGTGTTTGATAACGACCAGTTTTATGAAGCCCATGAGATCAATGCATGCGATCCCTAAGGCTTGCTTCCGGTCTTTGTGTATTATGTTAACGATCTCCCGAATAACATGCACCAATCTTCGGCAAATATCTATGCAGTCGATACCATGAGCGTACCACCAAAGATATGACTGACTAGAGTCTGGTAGCCGATATCTCCTCGGACCAAGCTCTAACAACTAAATGGGGGAATACTGGCTTGTAACATTTATTACCTCAAAATCTAAAGTATTAAGTTTTTATCATCACTGAGAAGACCCCGAATTTACGCATCTCTCGGTGAAAGGTTGTTTTCTCAATGAGGCACCTTTTTTCGAATGCCTATTGGGAAAACTAGAAGTAAAACTAACGGGATCCACCGCTAAAGATGCTGGAATAATCGTCTGTTCGCTTCCATAAGTAGCTGACTCCTTATACCATGCTCTTTTAGAAGTGTAAGATCAGATCAATAATGAAGCATTTCTACCATATCTGAGCTGAAGTCACACAATCCTCACTTTCCAGAGTTGATAGAATATAAATCAGTCTACGCAGCTTGTGGGGTATTATTTATTTTCCACTCTACAACATCAACGTCACAAGCCTCTTACTATTCTATCGCGATTTACATGGCAAATGTTCTGATGAGCTACACTCCTTACTTTTACCATTTCTCACCGTCACAGCTAATATCCGCCATGCCATGTACGCTGGGAAGCACTGAACTCTACCCATTATCTTCATATTCACTGAGTAAGAAGGAAGTTCCAATCGGGCAGCTTCTTCCCAAGAATGGCTACTGAGGAGCATAAAAACCGATTGGACGCTTTCCCGATCACTAGAGTCTTAACCTCTTTAAGTCGTGGGTTAATTGCAATCTTTTCCACATATCCCCATGTTGCATTCCTTACCTCCTCAGCTGCCTCATTCAATAGCACTCTACTTTGATTGGCCTTGGATCTTGTATTAGGTTAACATTAGTGAAAAGAAAATTCTTGAATATCAATTTCAATTGCTTTTCATCACAAATCCTCAGAATATCAGCTTTTAGTGCCACGTGGAAAATATGCGGACTGGTAGTAGAGAATAAACACGAGACGGGGACCAAACATGAATTCTTTTAACGTTTGGAAGATGTTGTGTTGTTTGAGCTACAACAGCTAACGATTAGCATACAGTCTTATCTTTCCATAAAAACTTACTCCTGATTTGCTCAGACCACTCATTGTCGCTAGACTTTATGCTAAATTTTACATTATTATTATTATTATTATTATTATTATTATTATTATTATTATTATTATTATTAAGTGAGAAAGCAACATGTCATCAAAGTGATTCTAGTGTAAAAATATCTGAAGCCCAATATACCAATCATGACGCCCAGTCGGATAAGTGTATACCAGGCACATGCACATGCAGCACAACAAAATCTGCGTGATGTCGGGACAATCATTGGTAAAACAGCGCATAATCTTGCAGGTGGAAACAAGTTACAAATAGTTCCGGATCGGGTAACACAGTCCTTTCAGACATTCTCTGATTGAGGGTTTAATCAGGTATTTAAACATGACATCCATATCACCATGGCTGCGTCATCCTTTAAGCTTAAATAAATACAAGCCATCTGACCATGATTCTCGTTCCATGAACAGAAGCAGTGCATCAGCGCCCAATTCTCTAAGGGCAGGTAACTGGCAAGATCTGAAATCGACGTTTCCCTTAGTTCATATTAATTCACCGAGTAGTATTCTTATGTTAACATCTCCAATCACTTAAGATCAAAGGGCATGAAAGACATGCCTGGCTAGCAATATGGCATTCATTATCATTATCATACTTACTATTATACGAATAAAAATAGTAAAAATAATGCTAATTAATGTTCTAATAGAAAATAAAAATGATAATACTATTACTGATACCGCTAGTATACATGCAATATTATCAAATTCGGACATTTTTCTCAAATCTGTCGAAAAAAAGGTGGGTAAAAATTCTAATTGTTTAAAATGCTTCACCTCACGAAAATGCAAGATATAATTATTTCTGACTTGGATTCTCATTGACAATTTGCGAAATTCTTGCCAACTCTAATTATATTTAATTATTTTTTATTAAATATATGAGATATAATTCAAGTATATGTCGTGTTCGTTTACTATGTTAAATAGCACATGAGTGGCTTTTGCTGACATTTTAGGCACTTGGCAACATTAAAGAACTGATGTTTCAGTAATTATGGCAGTCATAAGTAAATCTAAACAATGATTCTTCAAAGCGAATTCGGAATTATAGCAAATAATAAAATAACTGTTTAACGCTTTATTTAAAAATGAAAGTATTTGTTTCTTAGAGTACGTGATATTTGTAATTTTTCCGGTTATATTTATTCTTTTTGTCATCTTTGATCTTCAACTACTGGCGTTTTCAACAGAAAACGCTAAAAAAGAACATAGTCAAATAGTTATTTGTAAAACAGGACCTAAAAATGTCAATAAAATACTCAGATATTTAGGACAGTATCTGTTTGCTCAGCGATGTCGACTAATATTTAGCCGGACTCAAATCAGATCTTTGCTTGACACAAATGTTGCTGAGGGCAAAGTTGAAAGTTTAGATTTGACTGATGACAAACATTACACAGATTTACAACCCTATATCTTCTATTTTGGTTGTTTAATATTTTAAATTTGGCTTTTTAGAAATTGTGTGTTTATATGTTTAGTTTCATTATTGAAAGGTCATCCATTTTCCTATCATCACTTTTTTCAGTAGAAAATAACATGAACTTGAGAAAGTTGATAAATGTATTTCTTTTAATAAAAAAATCAGCATAATATGAATGACTTAGAAAAAATATCAGGATGTAGTCAAATCTTTTAAGCAAAGTAAACATTAAGATTTAAATGCACGAAATTACATACCTAATAAATGTAATTAAAACTGATTCAGTATAAATAATGAGTCATTTTACGAGTGTAAATATTTAGATAAAATTTCCTACTTGTATTTTCCTGCATTTAATCCTAATGTTGTTTGTCCTCACCATTAAGCGGTCGTTTTGTGAATAAGGTAATTAAATTAGATAAAAATCGTTAAAATACTGGCAATTCTAAAAATTCTTTATCCAAAAACCAAATTTCGCATACTTCACGCCCTCCACAAAATTCCTTCCTATTTTTGTTATAACCTGGCTCAGATATATTTTACAATAGTGTCGAATTGAATTTGAATTATTATGACTTAAGATGTTATGAATAATAATTTACTTATAACATCTGACGAGAACTTACATTTCATATAATCAGAGTATCTGCAATAATTACAAGTAAATTACTTTGTCCTTTTTAAAATATCCTATTCAAGCTATATAACAGGTTGAAAATCCAAAATTTTTAAAATGTGAATATTAACACTTTCTCTATAAGTCATTATCATACCAAATGTTGTGTAGACTATTGATTTAATTTCTATATTCAAGATATGTTGTGTAAATTTGAGAAAAGGCATTCGAATTTTTTTTATGACTAGACTTTTCCTTTTGCCATTTTACTTTTTACCTCGCAATGTATCCATTTAAAATTTGGCTAAATTTTGCTTTTGTAGTTAGCACAATATCTTCAGCGAACTGATGTTTCAGTAATTATGGCAGTCATAAGTAAATCTAGACAATGATTCTTCAAAGCGAATTCGGAATTATAGCAAATAATAAAATAACTGTTTAACGCTTTATTTAAAAATGAAAGTATTTGTTTCTTAGAGTACGTCGTATTTGTAATTTTTCTGGTTATATTTATTCTTTTTGTCGTCTTTGATCTTCAACTACTGGCGTTTTCAACAGAAAACGCTAAAAAAGAAAATATTGTGCTAACTACAAAAGCAAAAGTTAATGAGTTTTATAGCCGGAGAAACTTTTGCGTTGAACCATAATTTTTCTGTGCATTATACATGTGGATGATTTTTATTCCATCATCAGAATCTGACTTTTGATAAAACCAGGAAGCTAATGTCTTGTTTGTTAATTAAATATTTATTTATGAATTATTTATTTATTCTTCACGGCAATTTCAATTTTTTAAATATTAATTAAATTAAACATTCTATCTTTCGAGGAGATTTTATCCATTATTGCTCGTGTATATATTAAATCAGGGATCCAACTCTGGACTTCTGGCAAATGAGTTGGAACATTTCTGGCCACTTAGAGATTACACATAAGAAAGGCTTCTGAGAACAGTGGCCGAAATAATGAGAACATTCCATCTTGAAAAAATAAGCTGAAATTGTCAGATCGTCTTGATAAATAAATGAAATCAAATGGAATATTCTACCTTGAGTTGGCTCTTAAATCAACCCATATCTTCCGAAGAGGTGCAAATGTAACATTAATAACATCAGGATGAACATGAAAACACACACAAATATAAATGAGAATGTTTGCAAAATAAGACTTGAAATTAGATGCGTGGATGACATGCACATTTTAAGACCGTCCCCGGCATTTATTTTCTTTCTTCACTTCTTGGCTTGTTCTTTCGTTTTCTCTCCTCTTTTCTTCACTTCTCTTCCTTTATTTTCTACTTACTTTCGTTTTATTTTTGCATTGTTCCTTTGCTTTCTTCATTAAATACTTTTCTCCCCTTTTTGCCACTTTTTTATCTCCTTTTTTCTTTTGTTTCATTTTTTCTACTTTTTTTTCTTTCTTTTGTTTTCTTCCTTTATTTCCTTCTTTTTCTTCTTCTTTTCTTTCCTTCTTTTGTTTAATTCTTTTTCCTTACCTTCTTTTCCTTCTTTGGTTTACTTCTTTTTTTCTTTTGTTCCTTTGTTTCCTGACTCGACGTCTTTGTCGTGTAGAAATATTTTCTATTATTCATTCCAACTCCCTCTTCTTTTCATTTTAGTTTGTTTCTTTTACTTCTTTCTTCTCTGCCGCTCCCCAGTTGCATAAACAGCCAAGCATTTGCAAACCAATACATTGACTTGATATGCATGTGATAAGTAACACTTCAAAAATAATACCATGGATCAACAAATTTCAGTTCGATGAAAACTGCGGTTACTAGTAGCAGTTTCGGCCACTAGTTCTGAATTTTACTCACAATGTAAGTATGAAGCAATTGAAAAGCATATGACAAGTAAATCCAATTCTTCATACATAGTCGAATGGGACTACAAGGAGCTCTTTATTCAATATGGTCAGGCTGCGATTGATTATGGGAGAAAGAGTAGAATGGAATAAACTTGTTCATGCTCTTCGGATTCACTCGAAATATAGAAATAACCTCTCCATAAACACGATACTAACCTCTACGTTATACACGATTCGTAGCTCCTGCATATGATCCTCTACTTCCCACGCTTTCTGTCAGCTGGAACCTGTGTTCTACTGACAAATTAGCCTTTATGATCGAGCAGGTATTCGTTTCTTTGTTCATGATTATCGGAACTTTTACTTGTTTTCATCCTCTCCCAACACACACTGCATTCCCTTATGATGTGCTGTACCGTCTCATTTTTTCCACGGTGATGTTTATTAAGCTATTAGTATTTTGTTTGTTTTCTCATTTGCATCAGTGTATTATCAGCTCGATTCGCGTCTCTGCTGAGTTGCAATAAGTAATGATTTCTGACCCCAAAACATATATATATATATATATATGTATAAAAACATCAGACACAAAAGTTTCACAATCTTCAAGAGATTCGCTGGGCCGTTTGAGGACCGCTTTATAGCATGAAACATCAGGTCACAATGACGTTGCTTGTGTGAATAACTTTTTTGGTAAGACTAGAAATTTGTAAGTTGTTGATCACTTTGTACGTTATCAAGTTGAATTCCATTCTTTAGTACTCCTTCATTTGCCTTTTTCTTCCTCTCTAGCGGCTTAGGCCCATTTTGTTTTTGTTTTGTTTTGTAAGGTTTCATGATATATATATGGAAGAGATAGAAATGAACGAAAGATAGGCATATTGGCTGGATATCAACAGACAGTGAACGAAAGAGTGAATATCAAGTAGAGAGGGAAAGACGTCAAAGAGGTGATATTTAAAATTGTGTTTAATACAGTTGTATTTTTTGCACACGAAAAGATACAATGTTTTTATATAATTAGATAAAAGCATAAGTAGGCAACAACAATTGCAGCGATGTCTTCTTTACAGAATCATGTGTTCAATAATTACAGATATATTAGCCAGTTTTATATCACGTCTTTATTTCTCTAGAAATCCTTGATATTATTCCACTTACTCTCGAGTTAATAACAATTCCCTACATAAATAAATGACTAAGATTGAGTTCATCGGTTATACCATTAGGGTGGCTCAATGATATTTCTATCCTACCATGATCGTTAATAAATACGTCTCATAAACCATCTCAGTAATGTAGTTCGATCCGTACTAGGGCTACACATCTGTGACTTTATGGTGATTTTCTAAGCGTAACTTAGATGTGGCTCAAGGGCAAAAGTATGGCGTACTCAGTAAGGATCGGCACATCTGTCGTTGTATCATACCATAAAATATACAAAAATAAATATATTAATCGCCTCCCGTTTTGTAAAGTCAATTCGCCAACATAAAAATTCTTCTTCACAGAACACTGAACATTTGTGACCTTTGACTGGAAAATCCGAAGCTTGCCTGAATGAACTTTAATTCTTTTCAGTACATTAACATTTATTTTGTTAACAAGCAGAAATCAAAGCTCTGCAGCAAACATACGTTACACGATCTATCGTTCTTTTTGAACTGTAAAGGAAATTTAGATTTAATTCATTAGAAAAAAGTCTTTCTGAACTGACATTAATCAGTTTCATCATCGTTCAACTTTTGTCGCTAACGACCTGATAGTCATGGAATTAGAAATGGGAAATAAGAGAAAAAACTAAAATGAATCAACCTATATAATAAATAGAAATTTATTTTGCCCCAAGCAAAGAAGTTCGTTAAATCTCTTTAACAAGTTTGTAAAAGTATCATTACCAACCATTTCAGATATGCATTAACTGAAAAACTAATTGCTAAGCACTTTAGACGGACAATGATAACGGTTTAAAGTTTTCATATTTAAAAACAATAACAATTTGCAGATGTATGTGTGATTTGGACCACATTACCAACATTACTAAAAGGGTATATCAATGAGGCAATAACCTAATAATTATAAAATGCTTAATCTGTGGCGAATAATGTGTTTTTAACGTGATCTTCTTCTTCTTGATTAGTGAATATTAAGCACATAGGTCAAACAGTATAGAGTGATCATTACAGCTCATGTCTAACTCTCAGGCTACGGATATATATATATATATATATATATATATATATATATATATATATATATATATATATATATAATGGACTTTCCCGTCGGTTTCGACCCATGGGGATCTGACAGCTTAATTGATTAAGTTATGAAATTTTGTGCGATAATCTTAAATGGCACTTAAGACCCGATAGTGATTTACAAAGGAGGCCGCATATGGAGCAAGTGTGAGGATTGTAGAATGAGATCACTGTTAGATTGGCTGACCTTCTTGAAGATGATTCAGACAAGAAAATTGAAAACTGCTGAGTCCACTAAAACACACTGATCTCCATTCTACCCACTCCAAGGCTAAGCGCTCAAGGGTGTTATGTGGTATATTGACTGCTGACAAGTTGCTTTTCAGCTTGTCTTTGTATCTTTGCCATGGGCATCCGACATTCCTGTAGCCCTGATCTAACTGGCTCTACGTTAGGATCTTGGGTATCCTTTCATCAGACATTTTCAAGACATGACCAGTCCACCGTAACTGAGACTGTATGATAAAAGTCTCGATTCCTCCAATATTACACCTGTTAAACAGGTTTACGTTAGATGTCCTATCTTGAAGGTTAACTCCACTGATTGCATGCAGACAGCTTTTATGGAAAACATCCAGCTGGCTTATATGGTACCTGTCCACGATTCTGGGTTGTACAAAAGGGTGGCAAGGACAACAGCTCTGTAAACCCGAATTTTCGTATCCAGTCGAATACCCCACTCATTCCACAAGCGATGGCGAAGTTTGCCGAAAACACTGGTCGCCTTAGCAATCCGATGCATGATTTCATCATCTAAAGTTCCGCTGTAGTTGACTCTGCTACCAAGATGGGTGAAAGACCTTACATTGTTCAGGGCTTTGTCTTCTACTTTCAATGGTCTCTCTGGAAATTTGTAGACTGGTGGTTTTTGTTTCTTACCACAGAATTGCTTCAGAGTAAGACAAGGTTGGTGCACTACTTCAGTTTTCTTTATGCTAAGTGTAAGACCAAAGGATTTACATGCAGCAGAAAAACGATTTATTAGCTGTTGAGCCTCCTCAGAGGATGTCGCAACAAGAGCAGCATCATCAGCAAACAACAAATCATGAATAATTTGCGCACGAAGGTGGGTCTGGGCTTTGAAGCGCTGATTATTGAAGAGACCACCATTTCTTCGAAAATGAAACTTGACGCAGCTCTCTGTGTCTGCAAATGCATATTTCAGCATAACCGAGAAGAAAAGGGCAGAAAGGACAGGAGCCATGACACACCCTTGTTTGGTGCCATTTGTGATATCAAAGGATTCTTACATCATACCATCATACACGATATTAGCTTTCACTCCTTTATGAAAAGAGATGATGACCTTTAGCATGTTTTCAGGGATGCCGAGTTTCCTCAAGACTTGCCAAAGTGCTTCTCGATTCACAGTGTCAAAGGCCTTCGTCAAGTCCACAAACACCATGTACAACTCCTGGTCTTTCTCGCGAATCTTCTCTGCCACTTGACAAAGAGAAAATATCATGTCAGTGTTGCCACGACCCGACCGAAAACCACACTGGGATTCAGGATAGATGTTGTCACCAAGGTGTATAATGATTCTGTTTAGACTCGGACAAGCTAGGATTTTGCCTGCTATTGAAAGTAGTGATATACTCCGATGATTATCACAGACACACCTGGAACCCTTGTTTTTGAAGAGGTGTTTGATAGAGGCATTTTTATAATCCTGTGGGACACAGCCTGCCTGCAATATCTTCGCGAAAATGAGATATAACTTTTCTACCAACTTTTGCCCCCATGTTTATAAACTTCGGGTGGAATAGGATCCTTAGGAGTAGGTGATTTTCCAGATGAGATTTGCTTGATGGAGTCACTTACCCCTTGATAGGTAGGTTCAAAAGACAACTCCAAAATTTCTAGATTTTGCTCAATTGATGTGATGGTTTCCTCATCAATAACCGAAGTGGTGTTTAACACAGTTTCGAAATGCTCTTTCCAGCGATCTAAAATGTCTGACTTATCCGTCAAGAGAGTTTGACCATCTGCTGTGGAGATAGGATCAACACCACTTTTCTGAGGACCGAAAATGCTCTTGAGGCCAGCATAGAAAGCCTTTAGATCCTTTCTATCTGAAGCTTCTTGGAGTTCAGTGGCCTTTTCGGACGACCAACGCTCTTTCATGGCTCTGAGAGGTCCTTGAACCTGACATTTGTACTTCTTGTAAGCGATCTTCTTATCAGACGAGTTGTCCTTAATCCATGCTTTATGAGAAGAGTGCAATTGATCTATAAGTTGCTGAACTTCTCATAAATGAACTTCTGTATTATTGTCACCAAACCAGTCTTGATGTTTACGATGTAGAATATGTTGCATCCCGCAGAGCATTCCAAGATGATTTGATATCATTTGTAATGTTTACAGAATCAAGTGCAGCATCAAGTTTGTCAGAGAGCTCAATTTTCGTTCCAGTCGATTTAAGAGGCAGTACGTTAATGCGCTTAGGCACTGTAGATTTTATAATCCTTCGCTTTTGCAGATGCAGTGTAGCTTTACTCCGAAGTAGAGCGTGATCTGACAGATAGTATGTTGTGTGAAATGAACGCGTTATCTGAAAATCTTTTATATCCCGTCTTTTGGTGATGACGGTGTTTCGAACGAGGATGCATTCTCGTGGGGTCTTACGACAGCTGGGTCGCTGCTAGAAGGCATTAGTGATAATAAGGCGTAATCCAGTCGAATTCACGCGACCAATACCATGGCGGCCTAAAACGCCCTTCTACGAATGATAATCATTGCCAACATGAGCATTGAAGTCACCTGTAAGGATTAATTTATCCTTATGTTGGACTTTGGAGATGACATCCCGAATGAGATTGTAAAAACCACCTTTTTCTTGATCTGAACTACCCAAGGTTGGCGCATTAGCAGCTAACCATCGCCACACGGGTGTTACCCTCCAGATTGAGGGTTAATGTCATTATACGATCTGATACACCTTTAGGTAAGGAAGGCAGTGAGATAGCAAGGTCTGACTTGATGACGAAACTAACACCAGAATGGCGTGGCTCTTTCTCAGTCTTGCCAGCCCATAAAAATACGTATCCACCTTTTTCTTGACTAAGCTGAGAATTACCAGCCAGACGTCTTTCACTAATGGCTGCTATGTCGATGTTATACTTCTTCAACTCGAGAGAAACAAGAGCTGTTTTACGCTCTGGTGCAGAATCATTGTCCTGGAGAGTGCGAACATTGCAGGATCCAAAATGGATATTATTATATTTATTCTGATCTTTCTTGCTGTTTCGACTGCTTTATTGGATAACCAGACAGCTGCAGCAGGCTGCCAAGTCTCTGTGTGAGCAAGCAATGTTTAGGGCTCCTTTTATCGCCCCCTCCCCATAAGAGGGAAAACAGTATAAATCCCAAATAGGGCTGATTTTCACCAATGGAGGACACGGACATCACAATTGCTCATGGGTTTGTGAAACAACAGACATCACCCATCGGTCTGCCATGTGTAGAGCTCCAGCTAGAGCCTTCCAGTAATATCCTTTACCTGACACTGTCGCCTTCACTCTCTCGCAATGAACGAATCAAGGTAAACCGCACACAAGTGATTTGATTACAGTGGTGAAGGCTGGTGCAGAACCATTCACACTTTTCGGAACTATTGATACACTCACTCGGTGAAAATAAATGCCATAGACGAAGCAGACAATATATCTCAGACTTTTCGTGTAAGAGTTTTCCACCTCCTAGACCAGTTGTGTTCTATAACACTAAAAAGCTTGGTCAGCCCTGGTAGGCACTATTTGCCCATAGCTGGGACCCTAACAGGTGCTACCACCCCGGGTCATGGCGGACCTGGGAACAACAGCAATTAAAAGGTGATTCCACGCTCCTCAAATCTTCCAATCTCCCGATGAGAAGACTTGCTGCCGGGTGTAGTTTATATATACATATAATGCTTATGTTTCTTCTAATCGCTTATAATCTTAAGCTGTATATATTTATATGTGCTGATCTCAAGATCCTTCTACTATGAACTTTCTACTCGAACTATAAAAGAAGAAGAAATAAGAATCAGTAAAATAATAATAGCCATTAATCAGCAAAATCATTGCTGACACAAGTGGCTATTGAACATTCTTCTAAGAATAATCCTTATATTTGCTTTCCTTTCACTTATTCTTTAGTTGTTCTTTCCTTCATCTCTCATTCCATGTTTTTATATATTAAAATAATTATAACTTTACATCGCGTATTTGTTTTCCATACATTTTCTGTGTTGGTATTGCTCCCTAACTGAGTAGAAAATCCCTTTATTTTCAAGTTACCTGCATTTGTTGGCATATATTTGAATTCTGTTGAAAGATAAAATTCCTAACAATTGTCACATATGACATAATCATTACAAGTCACTAATGTCATTGTCGTTCTGATCAAAACTAAAACAGTGTTGGTCATGCTCGTTTAATGATCTTCTCCCTTCCTATTTCAATCTGCTGAAACTGGGTACCTTCACCTTTTCGCGCAAAAACAACATAGCATGTTGAAAAAAGGTCACAAACTTTTATCTTCAAAATGTTTATTTTATTATTAAGATGAAAGACCAAAGTATTTTTAATTAAGTTTTGATGTTTTTCAATCCTTTCTAGCACTTACGAAATTTTGGTTCAAAATCTTGTTTTTTGTTTACGCCAGCGGTGAACTTAATATTTACAGTTACTTTATTGCGCACATTTTTCGGTGAAAACACATTGATTTGGAAATTCTTGCAAAAATCAAATAACTGTCCAATTTTAATGAAACTTTCCGCACTTATTCACAAATAAATTATTTTTGAAATTTTTTGTTTTATAAAATCTTGATAAAGATATTTTTGTTACATATTTTACCCCCAAGTTACTTAATTTCATGAAATTTCTCAAAATTCCCCTTTTTTTCCAGAATTTATTTTATTAGTTACAAATAGTACTCCTTGGAGAATGTAAATCATACAACTTTTTAAAAACTTTTACTATTCTAACTGAGAAATTTCTCCGAATAGTAAGCTAAAAAATGTAATCAAACTACAACATCGTTTAATTAGAAAAGCTTTTAATTGCTTTTGTAAATAAATTATAAGGACACTACTGTCTGAAGAAATAACATTTTTTCGGTGAATAATGAATTTTTACGAGAATGTTTTCATTTTTTTTAATTTTAATTATAACAATTTATAATAGTTTAAATATCGTATAAAATTGTATATTACGTTTTTCCTGCATGTGTTATTGTAATTAAGTGGAAACGAAGTTTACGAATCCCAAATTGAAAAGATTAATAAACATTGTTTTACTATTCCATTTTTAAAATAATTTTCATTTACATTTTTTTACATTAATTGTTCCCATGTTCATCTATGGTAGCCTAAAATTGGCATTATTATGAAAAGGGTACATGCTTGAATTAAAGAAAATATAATTTTTTTTTATCTAATGTTAATTAAAGTTTACTATTAATGATTAAACAATATTTTAATTATTATAAAAAATCTAGATCAATGTGTTAATTTTCTTGATTAATTATCTTTATTTTAATTTCATATGTTATTAACTTTTAAAATCAATTTAAAAGAATTTTATAGTACTTTTAATTTTTTAAATTGTTTAAAAATTTTTCATGAAGCATGTTGAAACGTAATTGAAAGTCAATAAAATATTAGATAATTGCCGAAAATATGTTCATTTTTAAGAATTACTGAGGCGTTAAAAACAAAAGAAAAATGCGTTCACTTAGATTTCGTAAATTTGTGTCAACTCTGGTCATCCATACTAGCTGTCATTACCTCAGAACTTATCGATAAGAAAAATAGGACCCGTTGTTAAGAAATGATTGCATATTAGTTTTTTATGCTATAAGTAAATAATTTTTTTTTCAGCTCAGATTAATTTAACTTTAAATTTGCTAATTTTACTCAAATAACGTATGACATATATATTTTATTTCAGGAAGAAATAATAATTTTGTTTTGTTTACAAAATTTTTAAAATTACGAAAATGGCCTCTTTTAAGAAAATTTTTTCTGAAATCGACCATAAAGTTGAGATTCCATTTGTATATAATTTCTATTTGAATATTTTACTTACTGGAAATAGTAAATTTAATCATTTAGCTTTCAATTAAAGTTAAAATGAAATCATCAAAAATTCTTCTTTATTTTTAAATATTAATTTTAAACCTTAAGTATCGAAAATTTATAACGATTTGCTGAAACCTATTTATTAATTATAAGTTTCCCTTATGTATTCCCTTCCGTTCGAAGCTAGCTAAAGATAAAATTACATTTAAGTCATACTCTTCACATGTTGACCAAATGCGCAAGAAAGTTATTGTAAACGTGTGATCAGCTTCAAACTGATCAAGTAGCATTCTTTTCTAATGCATGTACCTTTGTATCTTCATATACATGTATGCAGTTATATGGCTAAATGGATATGCGTGTATGTGTATGGTATCTAGAAAACTACATCTCCCTATACACATTTAATTCAAGAGCCATTGTCGTTCTTGTGAGAACAAAATACATTACTAATCAAATATTTCCCCAACGATGATATTTGTTTAATGAGTCGACAGTCATCATATATATCTGCATCTATAAAATGGCACATTTTCTCATGCGAGTTACTGTTTTCAGAAATCATTTTTATCAACTAAGATTTCTAAAAATCCAACTCTTACCGCTGCTATTTTACGACAAGAAATTATGCTTGCTGATTCCAAGTTAACAAAGTTATTCAGACATTTGCCTGGTGATCATTGTCGCTCATGTATTGCGATGAAACATTTGGACAATGAGTTTAAGCTGCATTTTATATAGAAATAAATACGATTTTCGGGAATGTGTTTGTACATTTCTGTACAGAACTGTTAATTTGTCTCTCTCTCTCTCACCCTCTCTCTCTCTCTCTCTCTCTCTCTCTCTCTTTCTCTCTACATAAAAGTGTAGAGAGATGAAGAGGGCTCGGTTCGGAGACAAAACTGTCCAATTTACAAATTGAAAATCATGAATACGTCACGTTTTCCGGTTGGAGAGCTCTAGTTTAAGATCAATCAAGAATTAAAAGTGAGAAATTAACAATCAATCAGTGAGACAGAATATCAATAATTGAAGAAAAGCAATTTTGAACTCAAGACAACCTGTCTTTCTTTCATCAGAAGATTTCTTTTGGTTTTCAGATTATTTTCTTAGGTCATTCCTTTTCTCGCTTCGAGTGAAGCTACGTTCAGTTTGTACATGTATAGTGTCGCACTATGATACTCTGTTTGAAATGAATAATTCCTTCAAAACTATTTTTTATGAATCACTCTTAAAAGACCGCTATATCTGGTGATTGTTTTATCAAAAGTTTATTCCTTCAACATGTAATCAATAATGACTCTCCACAACTTCCTTTTACTTGAATTTTCCTGACATAACTAGAGATCCCAATCTGCTCTGTTAACTGGAGAAAGAAGGGGTGAATTCATTCTTTTGTCAATAACTTTAGGACAAGTAAATGCAACAACCATGGTTGGAATTTCAAATCGGTCACCCGATTCCATTTTCTGTGCCAATAATCATTTCATCACCCACGCAATCCAACTGGAACAAACGAGAAATATGTAAATACTTTCATCATGAAACAGATGATTTGTGGGGTTATTTTTTTTCTTTTCAATCGACCAACTTCAGCCACATGTCTAACATATGCAACACGCAACGTGGAATGAGCTAACGAGCAATTGCTCTATTGTGAGTCTTCATTTGACGAAAAATTATATATTTAAAATCATTTCCATTTTGGACAAATAATTCGCCTAATTAACGTAACATTCACCTAAGGCCAGATTCGTACAAAACGCAAGGAGAAATTTATATGACTGAAGCTTGGTTAGCCTAGGAGAAGTAAAAACTCTATTAAAAACCGATTGGACATGTAGCTTGCAACTGCATTCCCATAAAAACTTCCTTGAAGTCACAGCCGAAACGGTGAACGTTTTCAAAGCTGCATCGCCATGCTTCACGGGGAATAAATCATCCACTTTTCAAGGCAAGGCCACGTTAACTTAGAAGATACTTAGTACCAAAGAAAATTTCTAACCAATTTCTTATCCACCGACTACGCTCTACCAAAGCAAAACACTAGTAATGGTTTAGAGAGTTATAAGGAGAAAGACTGCAAGTAACTTTTGACCGCTGCTTGCAATAAATTGACGTTCGACAGATGTGGGCGTGACCGGTCGGACGGACAAGTAACAAAGCGGCGGAGGGCGGAAATATTTGCCCGACAAGCCAGACACGAAATATCAATGCGGTTGAAACCAGGAAACCGGAGCTAAGAGGATTAGAGGCGATACCTAAGTAAACACATGTCAGAAGAGACAGAGATCGGCAGAAAGCGAAAGAATTGGCAAGGAGGACTGAATGAGGGGAAGAATATGGAATAGTAAGGCAGAAAACTGAAGTTGGTGAGAGTGGGGAAAGAAAATATTTGGTTCGGAAATATGACAACAATGATTTTGCCCAATATTTTCTCTGACGAACTGACTTTCCATTTTGGTACTATGCCGTAAATTTCATAAGATGTCTTTAATATTTTCAGAATTTTGTTTCTCTCTACATTGAAATGTCCTCTTCTAATAAAGAATCTATCTATCTATCTATCTATCTATCTATCTATCTATCTATCTATCTATCTATCTCAGTTTCTTCATATATATCTTTATCAATCGATCAGGATGTGCTCGTAGCGTAGTAGTTATTGGCACTACAAATTCGAATTCTGTTCTGTTTTTTTCACTAATTTATATTTCGCTCTAATAACCGTTACGCTTTACATCACATATCTGTGTGTATGTAACACACACACACACACACACATATATATATATATTAGACATTATCAAAGATTTTTTTAAATTATTTATTTAACTGAATGTGTAAATTTTTATATATGTTTCTAGATTGATGGAAATGATTTTTTTTTAATTTCCCAAACACGGTCTGCATGTGGATGTGGCTATTATACTTGTATTTTCTACAAATATGTTGCAGATGGAGTTTAGTAGGTTCCCGTGTGGATTTCAATGAGTCCTAATTGAGCTATGGGAGTGGTGAGTTTTCTAGAGAGACATGGGTTTGGTTTGCTCAGGAACGGACTTCCTTAAAGGACATGTGAATTCATAAATGATATTGCTTCTCTGTAATTTGGATTTTACAGGTGAGTTATTGTTGACTATAAGGTTAGCTGTTTTACATTTTTATAGTAGATAATTTAATTTTCATATTCTGGTTGGCTGTGTATTTCTTTTTGCGCCAGATTTCCCTATGACACAATATCATTGTTTAATTATCTCCATGTTTTTCACTGGGACATCGATTGATTTTCTTGCTAAATTTATTGATTCCCCTAGTATGTCTTCCGTAATAAACGGGTAAAAATCCACGATATCATATTTTAGGAACGTGTACACCTTTCTACTTTATGTTACTGAACCATCCTAGACCGCCATTTGTATTCTGCCACCGATTCACTTTACTATTCTCAACACATCCCATATCAGTTATGATATTATATAACTGCAGCAAACCATTTCTAGTTTAATGCAATTCTAGTTACACTCATATGTATGTATATATATATATATATATATATATATATATATATATATATATATATATATATATATATATATATATATATATATATATATATATATAAGTAATTCATCGAGTCTGAAACCTCAACAGAATGCAGAAAGAACTGTCAGGGTTTCAATTCTCGGTAGTGGATGAGCACTGCTGATGAGTCCCAAATATAGGACGAAACAGCCGTCCAGTGCTTTCTGCATTCTGTTGAGGTTTCAGACTCAATGAATTACTTAAATATAATTATCAAATCCTCTTAATAATTTCCATCATGTGTATATATATATATATATATATATATGTGTGTGTGTATGTATGTATATATATCTACGTGTGTCTGTTCGTGTAATATGTTCTATCTGTATGTAAAATATCCAATACCTCACTTCCAGTTCACCACAATCTTCATAATTTCATCACTTGGACAGATGAAAACATAAATTATTTTTGACAATAGGGGAGTTCTCTTTAATAGATATCTGGCCATAGTTGATAGTGATATCCATAAATGTAGCCGTAAATTTGAATCTGATTTCGACTGCATAATTACAACTTCCAAGAAACCTGTCCAATGCCATCTACCTCTTCCGATTAGCTTCTTCTGACAATTTCAAAGATAATTAAAAGTCAGTTGAATATATTTTGTATTTGCCTCTCTCGCTCTAGTGACATCCAAAGTTTTCTTAATCACGGTCGGGTTGAAGCGAAACTGAAGCTGATTGCCTTACGGTCTAACAAGCTTTTCGAATCTCAGTAAAAAGTTAAGGCAGTGTTTACACCTACACGTACACATACAGACACATACATATGTCCATTAGTCCATTAGATTGAGCTTGTAAAATGGAAGCAATAATCTATAAAGGCGAAGTAAGAGATATTAATGGCCAAAATAAAACATACATAGGATGTACTGAATGTACTTTCAAACGTAGATGATACAATCATAGGTCGTCATATAAGCTAGTAAGTCTTTGGTGCCCTACCAAAATTGCTCACCATGTGTGAAATTTAAAAGAAAAAAAACAACAGGGATCCGATTTTGAGCTGAATTGTTTTAAAAAAGGCGAATCACAACCACAATAATATTTGCAAAATTTGCCAACAGGAAAAAATAGCAATAATGACATTCCCCGATCCTTTTGATTCTTTTGAACTAGGAATCCGAAATATTGAGCCCTTGTATACATACAAAGATTCCTCTTTTTATATGAGGCTGGATAAAAAGTATATATATATATATATATATATATATATATATATATATATATATATATATATATATATATATATATATATATATATATATATGTATGTATGTATGTATTACAGCTACAAAGTTACGTATAGTTCGTAAAATGCAACGTTTTGAAATTGTATTTCTGTCTGTAAAGCTATTTCCCAGCACGCATCTTCTCTGATACTCACGTTTTGATCAAATGTGTATTTAATAAATAATTTTCATTTAATTACATGAACTTTTATGCAAGTGGATTTCGATGACTGAATATCGAAATCTTGACAATACAGAGTTCGATACTCGTCCTTTTCTCTCTCAATCTGTGCCACAAATTGTATACTTTGTATTGAGATAACCAAGTTAAGATTTTTAAATCTATGAACGGATGTTGATATGCCTATAGAATTATATACGCATATCTAACTACATATACTTATATACCGATACACAAATAGTAAGAATAAAAGTTGAATCTATTATTAATGCAATAATCAAAATCAGCTACTCAGTTTCATGTAATTACAATCGACAAGCGGATAAATATATATAATATAAATAGATAGATCAATATGTGTTGATGTGCATTTATGTATTTAAGCCTGAATGTTTGTTAACGTCCACTGAATTAACTTACTTTTGCACCATCATATAAGCAGGCATAGGCATATATATACATATATATATATATATATATATATATATATATATATATATATATATATATATATATATATATACATGCATGCGTTTCAAATTATTAACGAGATGACACTATTCCATCTTATCCAAAAAATACTGTTTGTAATTTAACGAAATTCTCAGAGACTGATGACAACATATATATACACCTACTCTGCAAAACATTGTAAAATTATAGGAAAAGGAACAGAAGTTACGGTCATTTACCTAATTTACTTAAATGATTAGTGTGTCAAATTATTAGCGAGTTGTAATAAACACCCTTGTAAAAAATAACACTCTAATTGCTTCATTCATAGATTTTCAGTCATACATACAGTAATTAAGATGAAATTAAATCGAAATATAAAGGTAAGCAGAGTTCAAAAAGGATAGTGAATTTTGTTAATGACATATATGATCCTTTTTTAAATGACTTGGAAAAGGCGATGGTCCATCGAACATGTCAATTTCTGGATCTCTTCTGATGTAATTTCATATGATACGCTGACTATTTCCTGCCATAAGTCATCCTTGCTTCTAGATTGGCGTCCATTCCCATAAGCACGTCGTTTCAGAAGTTTTCAATTGGGTTTAAGTCTCGAGAATTGAGTGGCCATTTCATCTTCGGAGGTCCACAAAAACCTAATTTCTGCAGGTAGTCCGTAGTTTTATGCGCTGAATGTATAACTACGATGGTTCACCTGAAGGTGATTCTTTGTTTTTTTATCCAACATTCCAGGTGCTCTTTGAGGAAAGCTATATAAGCATCTGAGGTTATTTCGTACCGTCAGACATTCTCCACGGACCAACCATGATACCTCCAGTAATACCTGCCCAAATCATAATACCTTCTCCTCCTTGTTGGCGTGTCAAGCGTTGATGACAATCTCGTTCATTTCTGACCTAACCATTGCTCTAACCATCAGGGCCATCAAGAGTTGCAATCTTTTCATCTGTGAACAGAACTTTTGAGAAATCCACCTTCATGTTCTCATTTGCCCATTTCAAACGCATTTGTATGTGTACTTTTGGCAATCGAGGCTTTACCACTGGCCTCACTGATGTCCCGACCTTTTTCAGAAGACGATAGAGAGTACTTCTTGACAATGTTGCTTCTTCAATACTCTTGAAAAGTGCTCCACTGGTCAGGTCTAGGTTATTTACAGCTTCATGTTTCATTCATGACACAGAAAGCCGGGAAACAACCCTCGAGTGACCGTTATCGGTCCTCTTACGTACCTTCGTAGGAACTGCAACAAACCTTTTTTCACAGTTTGGTGATATCTTGTATTTATTTTGGATATTTCTAGTGTAGATTTGCCTTCGGAAAGTTCAGATGTTATAATATCTTTCTCAGAAGGGGGTCAAATCACATTTGCGACCCATGATTGAACCATTATAACGACACTCGTTTATAGTCTGGAACACTTCTATATCGTGTTAATATTACAACTGGTCAGCATTTGTTTCCTGTTGCGCAGAACAATACAGTTTTTATACAGCCTGCACATATACCTTTTCACATTATACTGTGAACATTTCGTTAAATTCCGACTTGTAGTTTGAGGACTAAATAAAAAAATGTCACCTCGTTAATAATTTGAAACTCTCTCTCTCTCTCTCTCTCTCTATATATATATATATATATATATATATATATAGAGAGAGAGAGAGAGAGAGATAGATAGATAGATAGATAGATAGATAGATAGATAGATAGATAATCACGCTGATTAATCTATAGGAGTGAGATTGTCCATATACATTTTACTAATCATCTTTACTAATAGCTTTCAATGATAAATGAATTCTCTGAAAATTATACACACACACACACACACACACACATATATATATATATATATATATATATATATATATATATATATATATGTATATGTATATATATATATATATATATATATATATATATATATATATATATATATATATGATGACTGTGTATGTACGTATTCATAGCTGGAATTTCCTTCGAGGTTTCCTTTGATGTTTGTCTCGTTTACGCAATAATCTACCGTCAACGTTAAATTGAATCGAGGAAAAATGTAAATGACTCTTAGAGTAATAAAACTGTAGACGGATTGGACATCATTGGGGAAACAGCTGGACATTAAAGCAATAACCGCTACCATTTTATTTTGTATTTAAAGATTTTTCTTTTATTCTTTATAAATATTGCTAAATAAAATATGACTGGCTTAGAATTTAGCCGGATATTAGAGGAGATAGGATAGAAGACAGAAAACTATCACTTGTTTGTAATTTGCAGTCGTTACAGTGAATGGAAATTTCTGTGTAGAATATTATGAGCGTTAAGTTCGATGGGAAATTTGTTGCTCGAAACGAGATTATAACACAAATCTGGTAACTTGAGTCAGTCGAATTTTTTTGACCTTTTTGGTTAATTTTGTTTCTTTTGTAGTTGAAGAGACTTTTGAAAGTGGCGTAGAAAAATTTCTGAGGAGGAAATAAAAAAAGGAAAAGAAACAGGAATAGATCAGTCAAATAAATAAAGATAGAAAACATGAACAAAGCAGGAAATAAACGATGAAAGATGAAAGAAGTAAAACAAAAATAATGAGAGGCCAAAAGAAATAGGATACAAAAACACAAAGGAAAATTCAAGAAAATGAAATTTTGAAAAAAAATAATAAAATGTGAAAAGATGGTCCCCAAAGAGAAGATAGAATTCTGTAAAATATAAAATTAGAAATTAACTACAAATTTAGAATATAAATGTCATGACTAATTAAAAAAAAAAACACGATGACAAACCAGATATTGACTTGACGGTGGTGGCAGAGATATTACCAATTTCCTGACTGACCCCAAAAAATATAAAGTAAAGAAAACAGTTTTTACCCAGTCACTTCGATCGGCCATCTACTAAAGCCCGGATATACATCCTGAACGTAAATAAGAAAGACTGAAGAAAATAATATCGTTGAACAGGTGGAAAGAAAGGAGGGCCTTTAAATCGAAAAGATCGTTTTGTCCGGCCGCTTTAGCTCTTCTCTAAGTTCCCACGTCTGATTTGCATTCATAATCGCAAACATTGCTTTGATTCCATTGATTCTATTGATCTCTCGAATCTTCGCCCCTTCTTATAAGACGAAACCAATTTCGTTGCGTTGATTGGAAAATACTCCGATCAATTGAAAAAGGCTTTTGCTTGTGATCTCAATATGAAATTCATGGAAGCTATATTGCACGTAAAGCCTTTATCGAAAAGGCTTTCAAATAACATTCTTGAGGCGGGAAAACAGTAAGTGGTTCTTTTACGACAAAAGGATCTAATCAGAAAGTGAATCAAATCTCCGACTCTGAACCAGTCATTGGTCAAATATTTTGCCAATAGACCCTTTTTACTTCAGGGTGTAGGAAATGTGAGAATGTCATCGCTAGAAATTAGTAAAATAACTATTTTTCCCGCATTTTTTATTGCTACTTAACTGCAAGTAACAAGTCTGTAAAATTTCTTCTGTTACATAAAATGTATTACAAAGATTTATATAAATATAAAAGTGTATATTGAAATCAACATTTAGAGGCGACTGTATGTTTCATGCTAAACGCAATTGTTGATTTAGTTATATTTTGTAATGGGTCAGTGAGACCTTTACAACCACAAAAGGTGGAGATGCTGAAGAGTTTTCGGCCTCAGCCCCATTACAAAATCTGACCAAATTATCATTTGGTGACGGTAAAGCACTCTTTATATACATATTTCTTTTCGTGTACGTATGTGTAACGAGGGTGTTCATAATGACGAAAATTAGAATGTATAAAATGTACAACGATAACAACAATAAAAACATGAGACATATGTTGACGTGAATAAAAAGAATTTGTAATTTCTTTTTGTGATGGGAATTACAGAATGGCGTGTGTAAAAATGTTTTTAGTGTCTCATTTGTTTAAAAGTCAGTGCTTACTTGGTTTAGTTCCGAGAATTTCTTTTTTGAGGATGGCGTTTCGATCTTCATAGAGCAATAGTGTTTCTGTATTGTTACTGTTACTTGTCTACTCATCACTGACTACTGCTATATGTAATCTAGTATACTCTATGTTCTCTACTCTACTGACTCTCGTGTGGTAGAAGGGTCATTTTAATAATGATGAGGGTAGGATGATGAAATATCCTTCTTTTCTACGTCACTGATGAAATGTTTATTTTTAGAAAGATTAAATATCATTATTTTTATCATCACTGATGAAATTTTTAGAATGATGAAATATCATCATCATCATCATCATTCTGGACAACAACATATAACATTGTATAGAATACACATAAAATCTCCAAACACTGAATATTTTTCAATTATTTTCATCCCAAAATACTTTTACGAAATCTAACTTAACCGAGCAAAGAATATTTCAGAACATTCCTTTTGTTGCATTTTAATTCTTCTGATTTTTCAGCAATCACTCGAATAAAATAAGCGAAGAAAAAATGAAGGCGTTTCGATGACAGGATTTACATGTTCTCTCTACATGCCAGATTTAACAGTCACAGATTTATATTTACTCGAATATTTCACAGGGGACAGAATCTTCAGAAACAAAGAAAATGTTAAGCATTCATCCAAATCGAGAATTTGCCTTCTAGATCGGCTGAATTCATTACAAATGAACGTCATTATATCTTGTTTTAAAAAATATTTTAATAATCTGAAGTTACATTTTCACTTATCCTTTCTGATATAAATAATCTATTCTTCGATTACACACACACACACACACACACACACACACACACACACACACATATATATATATAGAGATAGATAGATAGATAGATAGATAGATAGATAGATAGATACAAACAAGTGTGAGGTAGGTTAATTAAAAACATTTTATTTTAAAAATGTATTCAATATAGAGTACAGCTCAGTAACACCTGTTGAGTCACCTCTAGTACTGAGATATATTTGCATTTTTGCATTTATGTAGCGGTTTATAAAATGCATTTTTTATAATTGTTAATATATATATATATATATATTAACAATTATAACAAATGCATTTTATAAACCGCTACATAAATGCAAAAATGCAAATAAATAAATGCAAATATATCTCAGTACTAGAGGTGACTCAACAGGTGTTACTGAGATGTACTCTGATATATATATATATATATATATATATATATATATATATATATATATATATATATATATATATATATATATATATATATATATTGGTAAGTGTTTTTATCACTCCGGTTAGTACATCAGCGAATTAACACACAATAAAAGCATGACGCCGAGTACGTGGTCGGTAGTTTTATCCGTCTGATCACATTCACAATGTTAACTGTCATCAGTTTGTCATTTTTAAATACTTCTCCCTTTACATTTTTTTGAAAATTTATTTAACGTTTGTATCTCCGTGTGTAGAATCGTTTCAACACGTGCCCACTGTCCACAGACAATGTCACAAAATGTTACCTTCTTCTAACTGCCTTTTCAGTGAACTCCCCTCAAAATTGAAATGTATTCTTGTAGCAAATTTTAAAGTAGCCGTATTACATGTTTGTATCTCCGTAGAATCCTTTCAACATATGCCAAGTGTCCATAGATTCTGTTGCAAAATATAACCTTCTTCTAAGTTCCTTTTCCGTGAACTCACTGCAACATTGAAATGTATTCCTGTAGCAAACTTTAAAGTATCCCTATTTTATATTTTTATCTGTGTAGAATTCTTTCAACACATGCCCATTTTCCACAGACATTGTTGCCAAATGTAACCTTCTAATGTCGTTGAAATGTTTTTCTGTAGCAAAATTTATACGTATTCATGTACACAAAGTATTCGCTTGCATTTCATAGCCCATTTAGATAAATGATTTTAGTTTTATGTTTAAGTCTCCGGCTATTTCTTGTTTCCCTTTGTTCGCATTTTCAGATTAACTTTCCCTTATTTATATGTATTTATTTCGTTTTCTAGATGTACCCTTTTGGTTGTTAATAAACCAGCAAATGTACGGGACTTGGTCTCCTTGAGAGTTTTAATCGCCTTGTCTTTGATATTTGGCACGGACGTAGATCAATACACACAAACACACGCACACACACACATACACACACGCACACACACATACACACACACACATACACACACACATATATATATATATATATATATATAAGCTGGCCAAAATAAGTTTAAGAATTATGGTTAATGTTTTATTCATTTCAGAATATGTTTCTAATAAAACTATATAAACTAGTTTTATTGTGTTCGCTTTATACTGAAGTTATTTCTCTTTCAAATTATTTAAAAATTGTATATTTTCCTATAACTTGAAAAACTTTTAATGCTGGATTAATTTAAAGTATCCAAATTTGCTGGCAAAATGAGTTTAATACCGTATGGTATTATGCAAATTATTTGCTAATTGGGTGGTCACGTATCTGTTCATTAATGTATTATATAGTGTAATAACTGAGCATTCTTATACAATTAATTCGCTTTGGGAAATGGTCGTAGTCTTAGCCCAGTGACTAGATCAAAAATAGTGTTACTTCGTCAACAAATCGTTTCCTTTATGAACACAAGCAAGCAATTAAAATGCAGCAAAACGGCTTGTGTTCAGGCTTGGGAGCTTTACCAGAATACTGGACAATATAATGATAGGCAAAGATCGGGAGCCCCAACAAAAACAACAGTGCAACTGCATAGACGATTATCTGGTAAAACTGGCGTTAAACTGTCCGAAGCCGTCTAAGAAAATTTGGGTTATTTGGGCGCATTGCTACACAGAAATAAGTCAATTATTTCGGTGTGAATCGACTCAAGCGGCTAAATTTCGCATTTAAAGTCACATTCAATGGATAGCCGACGACTGGTGTAGAGGTCTTTGGAGTGACGAGTCACACTTTTGCATCTTTGGATGGGATGAAATAATCTTTGTCGCCCAACCGAGGATTTCCATTCTAAATGTCAAAAAGACGGCACATGCTCGAGACAGGGGTGTAATGTTGTGGGGTGCGTTCAGCTTTGGTATTGGTTAAAAGTGATGGAAAATTCAACAGTGTAAACTGCATGCAGCTAGTTAAGGAACATGTTCTATATTTGACTGACCGAATGCCACCTGGAGCTATTTATCAACGAGATAATAGCCCCATTCACAAAGCCAAAAAGTAATGCAATTTTTTTATCACCATAATATAGATGTCATAGAGTTCGCATATTAATCCGATTGAAAATTTATGGAATTATATTTCTAAAAGAGTTCACACTAAAAAAAATCCGACAACTTTAGCCCAATTACACGATTATATTAAGGAAAGATAGCAGAACAATCAAAATGAGTTTTCTGCTCACTTATCAAGCTCGATGCCTACGTGATATGAAGCTATAATTAATAATAAAGGTTACGACACTAAATATTGATAAATATTTTGTTTTTGTTTTTTTGCTCGTTTTTACTATAACATTTTGCTTTAAATATAATAATACCCATGCGGTCTTAAACTTATTTTACCGGCAAATTTGGATAATTTAACTTAATCCAGGATTAAAATTTTTCAAGTTGTAGAAAAATATACAATTTTTACATCATTCAAAAGAGAAATAAATTCTACATAAAGTGTACACAATAATACTAATCTACATTGTTTAATTAGAAGCATATTCAGAAATGAATAAAACTTTAACCATCGGTCTTAAACTTATTTTCGCCAGTGTATATATATATATATATATATATATATATATATATATATATATATATATATATATATATATATATATATATATATATATATATATATATATATATATTAGTAGTTAGATCAGGTATTTCCCCCTTGCTACTGATATCCTGTAATCCAATACTCTCATGTTAATTGAAGCAGTAACTCCTTGTTGAGCTGGAAGCATGAAGAACCCTGATCGAGACTCATAATCTCTTTGATGTTGATGCTGCAATGCCTGTTTTATTATCAAGCAGAAGTGTCATTTATCAAAAACTAATGTCATCTCGTCGCTAAACTTGATCATGACATCAACTAATAAACAATTAAGCTAATTATTACTATAGCTTCGTTAAGAGGCAACTAACATCATTAATAACGGAATGTGGCAGCTTAGGTATTGCACGTAGAGGATTTGATGGCACCTCAGAAAGATTAACATGAATATTTAATGAATTAATCGTAATGATAGAAATTAGGAAAAAGTGCATAAAAGTTGTGAGGGGTGCTGTTCTCATTTTTCTGTTAATGTACATGGTGGATCATTCAGAAAATCTCCGTCTATGTGCGTTATTACTTAACTCGGCAATGTTAGCTAAAGTAATTGTTGCGACATGGAAACATTATTTCGCTCATTTATTATTTGTTTTATTAGCATTCGACATGGTGCTTTTTCCACTGTTACGTTTTCTAAAATAATTTAAGAGAGGATGCTGAGAAATTCATGACCCGAATCTTTTGCCAAAAAATGATCAAATAGTTCAATATCAAGATTAATTTTGGAATTTCATCATGGTCGGAGTGAAAACATTTCAGTCATGGTCGGAATGAAAACATTTCAGTCATGGTCGGAATGAAAACATTTCAGTATTTCCTCTTCAGTATTTCTTGCATTTTTTATAGTCTTTACCTTTTCATTATAATCATCGTTTTCACTGAATTTGCATGTCAGCAATGACTCGAGTTCATCACAACACCTTTCCTCCAATCTCCAGAAATGTCCTTGGTATTGTTCTCTCTGGAGACGGTTCCTCAATCGACAGGTGTTGGCGGATTTCCAATTCTACTATTTTCTATTCTGAAATCTCTAGAACTGTTCCAAGGGCCTCCAGTAAAAATCATTTCTCTAACAAAGTCCATATATTTGCTTTACTTTTCGTTATCTTTTAGTTTTGCGCTATGTCAGGGTCATAAGTTGGTATGATTTTTCATTTTTAGGTGTCATTAAGGGAAAGAAGAAAGATCTGAATGACTCTGCTAAAGGCTAAATTTCTTTGACAGAAAGATGAAATCAAGCCATTTCTGAAAATGCACAGTCTGTTTACCTTCACTTATATATATATATATATATATATATATATATATATATATATATATATATAGTCGGTGTGTGTGTGTGTGTGTGTGTGTGTGTGTGTGTGTGTGTGTGTGTGTGTGTACGTGCGGCGGTAATCCGAGCGAGGAAATAAAACTAGCAGCGGCCAATAAAACATTAAGCAACTAAGAAAATTGTGTGAGAAGTGAATTAAATATTTGTCCCTCAAGTATAAATCGATATGAGGTCTACTATGCAGATATTACAGAAACATTTCCTGTACTGATCAGTACAGGAAATTTACTTCTATCTCCTGTTTATGGAATCTTGAATAAGTTGAAGGAAATATTCAAGGTTTTACCATTTTTATTTTCAGTTTATATATATATATATATATATATATATATATATATATATATATATATATATATATATATATATAAAAATTTTGTAAGAGCCCGGGCGCTCATTTACGCCATTGACCTTTGATCATAGTAGTATGTCAAAATTGTGTCCAGTCTCGTGATACCATTTCACCATTCCTTGCAGAACTTTTATTATTACTGTGTGGTATATCTACTAACAAAAGTGAAAAAAAGAAACTAAATGAAATCGACCCGATTAAAAAAAATTAAAAAGCCAAAATTCGTGCGCATGGGTAGTCGCATGAAGAAAACAAATTTAGTCCGATGAAGTCATAGATGCGTCCACTTTGTCTTATATTTTTCCCTACACACACACACACACACACACACACACACACACACACACACACACACACACACACACATCTATGTGTGTGTTTGTGTTAAGTTGTTGCTGTTACTTAGAAACATTTAGTTATGGAAACATCAAATAACAAGCTAGCTTAGCCAACCGCAAATGGCATGAAATGCTAAAATTGTCACCTTTGGCTGCCTTTGAAGTTACAGCCAATCGAAGACATTCTGTTTGTCTGGTCGATCCCTCACTCATGACACGTGCGCAACGATCAATTGCAACGGACGTGCCCCCAAATTGGGAAGCATTCCTAGAGTAAGGCTTCACGTTGAAGACGTCAATCATGATGTCACGTGACATAGCAATATGACGCTTCCAGAAACGATTGAAGTAAACCGCCATTTCATTGCTTCAACATGATCGACCTACTGATCTAATCACGACATGATTCGATTTTCTTAAATCACTATTGGCCATTATCTTTGTCTCCGCTTCACTAATGAAGAAATGAAAGGATAAAGAAAACCTAATGAAATCTGAGGTTTTCAATCAAAATATTTTCTGATCAAAAGCCAAATCAGAAAAATTTAAAAATAGGAATTTTGTATTATATCAGTCTTCGAAGTGTTTAGATTGCTTTTAAGAATGAACCTTGAAAACCTTATTCAATCGGAACTTAAACGAAAATAAATTCCAATTTCACTTTAGCTCCTTCCTTCCGACTTTCTTACATACAAATTCAGCAGCTTATCCAGAACCAAATCACATACGCTCATATTTTATGCGAGAATTTCAATTCCACTCTCTCTCTCTCTCTCTCTCTCTCTATATATATATATATATATATATATATAATATATATATATATATATATATATATATATATATATATATATATATATATATATATATATATACGGGGTTTATAAAAAAATATGTTCGCGATCCTTCACGGCTGTATCCGATTGTGTTTCCAGACCGAAGACAGCTGAGTTGTCATATATTTGCCGCTGTTTATCATCGCATTGCTGAGACAGGATCCGTGGCACCACAAACTATTGTGATAAGTATTTTTGGATTGTAATTTAGATTCTACATTTAACAGCGTCTACCGGAAACTTTAAAATTACTAACTCAAAAGCTAAGATTCGCGGATATACGTTTATGTGGACTTTTTCCTTGTTTTGTGTGTGAAAATCGCCTCCAAAATTTGTAAAAGTATTTTTGATACACCTCATATATATATATATATATATATATATATATATATATATATATATATATATATATATATATATACAAATTAACAGAAAGATCAAACAGATTTAGAATCCACAGTTCTCTGGCATTTACCTTTTTTTTAAAAGAACGTAGAGCATAATATATTTAAATGATATTTTTATTAAAAATATTTTACATTTACATATTTATTTTGCGAGACGAAAATTTCTATGTTTATACTTTGGGGAAAGTTTTCACCAAAATTAACGAACATTTCCTGCGCATAAATAATAAATAGATTAAATAAATATTTCCAAAATTCGCTTAAAAATGAAACAGAAAAAATGAACTTTATGTCAGCGACGGCGCAATGGGTCACTATTCTGGTGGTTAGCATTAGTCATGCTGATGAAAAGGTTCTCTCAGGCGATTAAAAGAGAGCAGTTACGTTTTTAAAATAACACACCCTAACCCTTGACCCAGTTTACAACAGATCGGTCATTTTTAGATCAGCTGCCAATTTGAATTTATTGAGCCGATCCGACTTACTATTGTCAGGAGTAAATAGTTGTCATTAGCATAGAATACCGAGTTGAGAACCGATTTCACCAAGAAGATTGTTGAGGAAAATTGCTAGCAACATAGATACAAGGATAGAGCCCTGGGGAACACTTGCATTAGTGCAAATAGATCTAGAAGAGCTGCCATTCAAGATAACTTTCATTTAGCAATTTGATAAGAAAGATTGATTCAGTTCAACAGTTCGCCCAGAAGTGCCATAACTTCTCAACACAAGAAGACTAGCATGCCAAACCCTGTCAACAGTCGGAGCTTCACCATTCTTATTTAATTCTTGATAACAATAATCGTTAATTTACCAGCAGCTGACCTAGAGAAGCGAAGGCCATATTACTTATCTGAAAGAAGTCCCTACAAGGTGAGATTCTTAACCAGTTCAGAGTTAATTAGAGTCTTTTGTACATTGCCAAATAAGAGGTAGAGGGATTAGTCGGTTCACCTGAGTTCTTAAAAACAGAAACTACAAAAGAGGATTTCCAACAAAGAGGGAAGGATGAAGTAGTTAAGCATTTATTGTAAAGTTTAGAGAAGAGGGACCAGTGCAGGAGCACGTTTCTTAAGGTCTATTGCAGGGATATCATCAGGTCCAAATGCTTTGTAGTGATCCAGTTTAGAGATGATAGCACAAACCAATGTAGGTATTATATGTATAGCACTCAACAGAGACTCGGTGAAAAGTCAAAGATACTCCACATGAGTCAAGAATAGAATTTGAGGGGAAATTACGAAGAAAATATCCGTAGATGTATATTAACACCTGAAATTGAGTGAAAAGACGAGGCACACTTATTTAACAGACATTTCCCGAGTCACAAGTTATCACGAGAGCCAAACTTGTTTGAGACTATACGGGGCTTTATTCTATCAGTAAACAAAGACTTAGCCTCTTTGAGGACACGTTTACAATTATTACTAGCAGAAACAAATAGATGTATGTTGTGATCAGAATTATCATTCTCTTACCCACAGAAGAAAGTGATTTTTGTGGGCTATAGCGTCTAACAGGCCGGTGTGAACCAATGAGATGATCCCTGTTTTCCCTGGTATTTACGAGAACCGACAAAAGCAACAATGTCGGCTTTCACCCAAGAAAAATCTCTATGGCATAATTCTTAATAAGTAGGTTAAGAATACTACCCAAGAATGTTTCGAATGTCCCGAAATGAACCCCAATATCTACGCTGGTAACAGAAAGAAGTCGTCTGAATAGAGGATTGTTTTCTAATAATCAACTCAAAAGAAATATCAACAGACACTCCAACGTTATCACAATTGCCATGAAGACGGTTGTGATGCTCTACAAATGCAACGAGCTAAAGAACAAATCAAGTAAATGAACATCAGGATCCGATTCATGATTAAGCCATTTGGCATGATGAGCATTAAAATAACCAAACACAAAAATGTTCGCAGATGAATGTAGAGAGTGTAAATTCTATATCATCAGAAATTTTGTTCAATTACAGTCCCGAGAAGCGTATTGTGTATCCCGAATTCTATCCGCAAAATCGGGCATTGACTTCAAAGAACTACTATTCCCAGCTGGGGGTGATGAAAGGTAGTAATCGATGAAAATGGCTAATTGGGAGAGTATTGTCTTCCATCAGAACAATGCCAGGCATCATGTCTTTTTGTGGACCCGTCATAAAATGGGTACACTTCGGTTTGTATGCCCAATTACACCTGCCATACTCACCTGACCTTGAAGCTTCGGATTGCCAATCAATAGGATCCTGACAAGTGTCCCTTAATGGGAAGAACTTTAATTCTCTTGAAACTTGTAAAAACAATTTAGGCCTGTCCATCATCCAAAATAATGAGAGTCTCTGGGGCAGAGGGGATCCTGAAACTAAACGCTACGAATTACAAAACCGTCCTAATGTCTAAATGTCCCTAGGCAACTATTTTTGCACTATTTCATTCAAATCGGCAATGTATTTTTCTTCCTGACCTGACGCTTGTTGTTTGCATATAAGAGAGTGCATGATTTGGTGCAGCGTGTGTGCATATTGCACGAATGTCTGGGATCGATTACTTGAACCCTACTCTAGTGATTAAAAAGTGTCTTCTTTTCCATATTTCGATACATATCCACATTAGCCTTAGCATTAAAAAGCGGCCTCAATATAATCAACCAGGTTTCAGGTAATAACCCTGTAGCAGGTGTTACCTGCATAGGCATATAGATATAGTCATTTCGTCGATATATATATATATATATATATATATATATATATATATATATATATACATATACATATACATATATAAATATATATATATATATATATGTATGTATATATCTATGTGTAAATATATATATATATATGTATGTATCTATGTGTAAATATATATATATGTATGTATATATATATATATATATATATATTAGTTCATGTCATATATAATGTGCGTGTTTTGTTACATTCACTTATGCGAAAATACCATTGGAAATGTATGAATCCAACTCTTTGGCTCCTAGCTATGTGTTAAATAGTCAGGCAGATTTGAGTCTTTAGGTTGGGTTAGCAACCAATCTGAATAATCAACTCTTAATTAAGAAAACTACGGAGTATAGTTTGAAGACCTTACGACAGTTCCAGTTCTCTGTATTCCGCTTTTCCGAAAACTGTAGTTGGTTCTGCACAAACCATAACCACTATAACCAATTTATGTATGCGGGTAGTTTAACTGACTGTCCGTTCTCAAAACTGAGCTGCTGGACCCTCATTATTCGAAGACAAAGGGAGAGTCCATCACATATAAACTATCGATTTCATAATGTATGGATACATAAATTTGTCTATATATACTATGTAAATGTAATTCCATGGATATAAAGTGGTTTCCACTAGCTTTCATTTTCTTTGTTTATTCTTGTAATGAACGCACACACACACACACGTGCACGCACGCACACACACACACATTTATATATATATATATATATATATATATATATATATATATATATATATATATAATGCGTATGTATATGCCTGTCATTGTGTGTGTTTGTGTAATGGTTATATTAATAAAATCCTGAGGCGAAAATAATGTATGAGACTGATCAAACAAATAAAAGAAAAGTGGAGAGAAATATCAAGATAAAAAAAATGGATGCAAACAAGACGTGAGAGAGAAGACAGTGATATTCTGGCGTCTTGTTTTCAACCAACTCGCATTAGTTTTGACAGCTTTCCGCAGCCTTTTGATAAGTTAAGCCTAGTTTTCGACGCAACATTGAAACTGAAAATCTCTTTCAACTTTACTATTTTTTTTTTTTTGGCATTAAAAACATTCTGTAGAAAATTGATGAAAAAATAGAATCGATTTGAGAAAAAATATAACTTTCACGCTTCGTACTGTTTTTGCAAGAACCACACTTTTTACTTTTGTTGCCATTTTCTGATATCAAATATCGTACATTTTTTTAATATTGTTAATATAAATCACTTCGTCTCATGTGCAATTTGGCCCTTGAAATGTATAACATGTTAGTTTTTAATTGACAATGACTTTATTCTTTAGAAACTTGATATTTGATTTTTTCTTTTAAGCGAAATTAATATATAAAGATAATTTTGAAACATGGAAGATTTTCCAGGATATTTTTCAGACATTTGATCGGAATATTTATGACATGTGACTGGAGAGTAAATCAAGTACATGAAAATATTATTTTGGTGATATAATAATTAAACGTCAACCATTATTGAAATATCGGAAATAGGTTGAATCTTTGGTTAAAATTTTTTGCAAGTAT
Organism: Acanthosepion esculentum; assembly: GCA_964036315.1. NCBI lineage: Eukaryota > Metazoa > Mollusca > Cephalopoda > Sepiida > Sepiidae > Acanthosepion > Acanthosepion esculentum. The sequence goes on along the minus strand of OZ038504.1, from coordinate 29,776,882 downwards.
CAGTTTCTAGAAAAAAATCGAAGAAACGGCATGTTTAAATACGACTAACAGGTGATACCACCACGAAGCCAAATTTCAGTCTATGTAAATTATTATCGAAAAATAAGATTTTAATGTGTCGGCAAATATAACTTTGTCTTTCGAGATGGAAAGTTTATATTTTTCTTTTACTAGAAGATTTATAGAAGAGTTAAGCATATATTAACAAGTACAACACAGGGAATTAATATCTAAACAGACAATGAGTATATTTCATATTTGTCTTATAAAATGATTGCAGGAAGTTTGAATATTTGAAGGGCTATCTTTTGATTAAAATGGGATTAAATTGTTTCTCTAGTTTACGAGATTTCTATGGAAAGCACTTTCAATCTCAGAAATGGTAGGTTGCATAGCAATGCCTACTTTGTGCGTGTTTGGTAGACATTAAATCTAGATATTTTAGGGTGGTATTCAATTAATGTAAACAATGTATTCTCTTCATGAGATAGAATTTCAGTCATAAAAGTTTCCTGATTTTTTTTCAGCTACAGTCGATAACGGCATCTCAGTATAGAATTCGCATAAATATTAGTTGGTACTAGTTGGAATGAACATAAAAATAAATGGCAGAAAAGTGAACTACTAATGTCCTATTATTCATCCTAATGGTAACTAAATTACCATTCATTATTCATTTATGATTTTTCATTGATTATTTACATTGATTTTTACGCTCATAACGTAAGAAAAATAACTTTTAATTAATTTTTTATTTTAATATGACAAATGTCAAACACAAATTTGTCTTAGGAAGAATTTTGTAAGGGCTCATATTGTCTGAATTGTTTTTTCTGCCTCATCAGTCTTTGAAAGTTTTATTATACTGTATGTCCCAAAGATCATGAACTAGCTTAAGACGACCCTTCCCAGCATTCATGAATGAGACGTTAGTAAGTACTTATCGCGTCTTTAGAGATAGCCTCTAGAAATATTTATTTATTGGATTATTTGACATTTTAGATGGTTTCTTTGTATCTATTGATTAAATAATTATCACTGAGTTTTCAATCTGAACCCAGGATTGCGCTAATCGAATCCTTGTAACTTATTTCTGGCTAGAAATGCACATCTGCTTATATTTTATGTTATGCAAAGACAGGTGCATTATTGCAATGTTTTATTTCTAGTGTTTCGGTGAAGGTTTACGTTAATGCTGAAGTTAATTCCGTTTCACCTTTGGGGGGAATTCCTTCTCAATCTGCATGAGTGCAGAGCCGATAATAAATATAACGCAAGTCTTCCGTATCAATTTGTACCTGGTATTTAGCAGGTTTGGTTTTAGACAATTCTGAATTTATTTGTTTGAGAAGGAGAGAAAGCTGCTTTCTAACTAACCATAGAGGCGTTTCAAAGCTACATAACATTTGGTGATAACTATATTCCATGCTTCGTTGATGCCACAAGTACGTAAGTGGCCACATCGATTTGGGTAAATAAATTTGCGCTCATGGCCCAAACATTCAGAGTGTTCTTGTAGAAGATTTGATCATGTGGGTCATTACACATGTTCTCTGTGTTTTCTGGATAAAAGCATTAAGTTTGGCGTATATATTAGATTGTTATATAGTAAATCTCATTTATCCTAAAGCTTGTTTTCGACTCTGCAAGTATATTTCGTACGATGTTAGGGAAATTGAAATTTAGTCACTAGCCCTAAACAAAAGAACTGGGAGTGATCGGTTTTCTCTTTACCTCAATTTACTTAATCTGCAGTAACTTATACAGTGCTAGCAAGAAGAGTAGCGAGAAGAGTAGCGATACATGGCCGCCCGCGGCGTAAAACTTACTGTCAACATGCAGTGTTGTTTTCTAGGTCTTGATTATATATATTCATGACTTCCGAATTGTTCCAAGCGGCCACAATCGTAACTTTCATGTTTGAAAAGATCTTCAATTCTCTGAAAGATCTGCACATTTCCCAGATTTTAATTTTCTTAAAAGTTTAACATGTAATCCGCTAAAAAGAGTGGAATTCTCTCTCTGGTCATTCTATCATTATGTATTATTTCTGTTATTTTTATATTAACGCATCCATTTTCATTTTTCCATCAGATATTCAAAAGCTTTGGCTGGAAACGAACAAAATCATTACGAATATCTAGCACCTCCCACAGTATTTTCCCAGACATTGTCATAAATTGGACACTATCAGCTCTTATGATTTCTGACTCATAAGATTTCACCTGGTATTTTGGGTACAGTTCCAATTATGGATCTAACCATCATATTCTTACGTTGTCTAAAGTTCCAGACAATTTGGTTATATTTTTCCAATTTTTCACTTTTTTCGTTTTAATTTTGTGAGCAATTCAGGCAACGTAATTAATCACATGGTAAGTCTTCTTTTCCTTGTTTACGACTGAGTCAGTCTTCGTACTTTGCTTGTCCAGAGACTGTTATTGCTTTTATCTTCGAATAAAACCTTATGGTTTGTGTTGATATCCTTTGTTTACATAGAAATAGAGAAATAACTTTGTCTTGAAAATCCTATCGATTTTGTGAAACTGTTACTAACCTGGAATTACAAAGGCTTTACTTGTTTTCTTGGGGCGACTCCAGTGTTCTTGTGAAATCAACCAGTCTTGGAAAAAATGGCATATATGTATCTAAAGACATTGAAATTAAGAAAGAAATTTGAAATGATGTTTTAGATTTACAATATCAAAATGTAAAACTCTGAAATGGTTTTATCAAATATTATACAGAGTTTGTATGAAAACTCGCACATTCGTCAGCTAACAGATTCTCTAACTGAATGTTCAAAAAATTATTTGAAAAGTATTGCGTAAAATAAATGTTAGTTGATCAATGTACAATGGTCTTATTGTTATACATGCGTACATTCAACAGAAATATGAAATGGTATTTCTTAATCGTTTTGGAAGGATGCGAATAATCATCTATATTAAAGAACTCATAACTCATATTAATCGAATATTGATTATCTATTATTTTGTTGCGATTCCATTATTCATAAACATCATCTCTATAACACATTTTGCACACATACAACCCCAACACACACACATATTTATGCATATATACATATACACACACATATACACCCATATATATACACACATATAAACATATACACACATATATATGCATACATATATACACACATATATATATATATATACACAGATATACATATACATACACACACATATATATATATACATACACACACATACAAACATACATACACACACATACAAACATACACAGTTATATATATATATTTAGACACACTATTTTTTTGGTTTTATTATTTCAATTAGGTTCCTCAACTAGTGTCGGCCAGCATCGCCATCATCAAGAGAAAAATTCCTACTCGTTAGTAGCAGTGAACTACAGGAATGAATGACTTTCTGAAGAAAATTTACTTTCATTTCTTTTTATCTTTAATTTTGGTCAATCGTTGTGTTGGCCAAACGGCTTCTTTTAAGTTGTTCTTAAGTTAAAGGCTGTGGAGATTCATGCTACTCAGAATCCCCTTTAGTCATTTTGACAGTTTTATTGGTTGTGGGAATGGGATGTGTGCGTGTTAAGTGTATGTTATCATTTGTTATGTGTGTATGATGTGTGTAAGTGTATATATTAGTATGGGTGTGTGTATAAGTGTGAGACCTCAGCACCTCCTCAAGCATGTCTATCTTGTGTGGGTGAAAAATGTGGATAGGGCTTGATTTATGGGGGTTATATATTAATTCTATCTATGTTGTTAAATTTGTGGTTAAGCCCGTCTGGACGAAGTGTTCTGAGGCGCAAAATCCATTGGTCTTCATGTTCCTCTAGAATTTTTCTAAGGTTATCTTTTCTGTCTATTTCTATTTTTTCAATTATAGTTAATTTGACATGGTTTTTAAAATCATGTTTTCTAGGCGGAAATATTGTTCGACAAGTAATAATCTTTCGAGGGAGCCGACTTAATCCAATTCCGATAATTATTAATTCTTTAGTGAAAGGGCCATTCAGATTTTCCCACATATTGTTTCTGGTATAGTGTGTATTCTAGCTAGTATATATATATATATATATATATATATATATATATATATATATATATATATATATATATATATATACTAGCTTAAAAACCACCCTATCGGGCATGATTTAAGCTTGCTTCTGTGGAGGGCTCTTAATTTTCCCTTTTTTTCATGTTCAGGAGCTTAAGAGTCTCTAAGTCTTTGCATATTCTAATCATTGGAAGCTCTCCTTGCTGGCGTTTGAAATGGTTTTCATTTGCACGGCACTTTCTTTTCCTCGTTGCAGTCTTGTCTCTTTTGATTGCAATCTGGTCCTCTGTTTGAGATTTCTTTTTGCGTGGCATACATCTGTCGTATGTGATAAATTACAGAACTCAAAAGAACTAAAAACTGATCGTTGAATTTAAGTGTTGTATTAATATTTAAGCTTACTTTTTAAAATCTGTCTATATCTATGAGATGAGGTATTATGATTACTGTTATGGGTCCTTACCTATAACTACAGAATTAACTCTTCCTAACACTATGTATACTACGCCTCTCAAGAGAGAGGGACGAATCCAGTCGAGCCGATAGTAGTTCACTCCAAACCAGACTGACAGTCATACTAACACCTTCCACATCTTGTATTATTATTCCGTGTAATATATCTTCGTTATTTCTACACTTGTGTTATGTTGTTCTTCCTTGGTCCTAACCTGGACCACAACAGTGGCGACGAGGATATTGAAGAAACGAATTCTACGCGGAGAATCTAAAAAAAAACAAACCTTTTTGCTATCGGTCGTCCATAACAGAGGCGACGGAGGTATTGAGAAAAAAAAAAGTTCTACGCGAAGATAAAAAAAAAAAGAAAAAAAATTTTTGGGCACCAACCTTAACAGTGGTAACGAAGACACGAATTTTACCTGTCAGCCAGAACAGAATCGAATTCTACGCAGGAAGATTTTTTCGTACTAAGGTTCCAGAACAACAGGCAACAAAGACCTGAAGTCTACACTGAGAAAAAAGGAAAAATTGTTACACAAAATTACGGTGTAAACATGGAAGACTTTAAGGCAACCATATTGGAACTAATGAAAATGCAATTCGAGCAGCAACAAAAAATTGAGGAAAGACAGACTAGGCTCGAAGAAAAACAATTAGAAATTCAACAGAAAAACGAAGAGAAGCAACTCGATCTACAAGAATTACTATTACGGACAGTAATAAATAAAGGACAACATTCTGGAAATGAAGCGGCATTCTCGCAAAATGCTATATGGAGCTCTATCAAAGACTTCACTTATGCACCGGACGAAGACAAAACCTTCGCGGCTTACTTCAGAAGATATGAAGATTCATATGAGTTTGTTTGCGGGAATTGGTCAGACGCGAAAAAAGTACGTCTAATACTGAGGAAAATAGGGTCAAGCGAATACACTAAATTCGTAGACTACATCCTACCGAGGAAAACGAATGAGTTGACTTTCAAGGAAGCCGTGAAACTTTTAACGGAATTATTTAGTCCGAACACTTCACTATTCCACAAAAGGTGGAAACGTTTATATTTAACAAAAAAGGATAGCGAAGACTATATAACATTCGCTTCCGTAGTAAACAAACACTGCGATGACTTTAAGTTATCTGAACTCAGCCCTGACAATTTTAAATGTTTGATATTCGTCCAAGGCCTACTTTCGACTAAAGATGCGGAGATCAGAGGGAGAATTCTAACAAAACTTGAGAGTGAACCAGAATTGACTCTACAAAAATTGGCTGAGGACTGTCAGAGATGTATAAACGTAAAACGGACTTGAAAGATATCGAAGAGTCTGGCGTCGTTCACATACGAAAAGTACGACAAACACTTTTTCTCTCTTCTCAAAAACAAACCAAACAAATTATTTTACTACAAAAAGTCAAAGGAAACCTCAGAAGAAACCACCACCCAGTCCATGCTATCGCTGTGGGACTTTGCATTGGTACAAAGATTGTCCATACCGCTATAAGACTTGTCTGTCGTGCAATAAAGTGGGACATAAAAGTTCGCACTGTAGAACAAAGAAAGAAAACAAAAGCCGAGTAAGAGTCACTAGAACGGACCAAGCGGACGGGATAAATATACGAAAATACGTACAAGTAGAAATGTTAAACAAAAAAAATCAGATTACAATTAGATTCCGGATCAGATTTAACCATTATTAACTTACAGACGTGGAAGAAATTAAACAAACCGACCATGTTGAGAACAGATAAACCAGCCAGGTCGGTTACAGGAAGAAAAATCAAATTTGAGGGGGAGATTATCACAAATGTGAGGTTCAACGGGGTGACCAAGAAATTAAAGATGTATGTTCTGAAAAATACGGAAGATTTATTTGCAACTGACTGGATGCAGAAATTTGACCTCTGGGATTTACCAATAAATACGTTCTGCCAAAAAGTGGAAAGGTTATCGACCGAGGCAGAGAAATTGAAGGAGAGTTTCCCAGCCGGGTTCGGGAGGTGTAAAAATGGCGGCCAAAACCGAACTAAAAATGTACAACCCATTTTCAAGAAGAAAAGAAATGTACCTTTCGCATCATTAGAAAAAATAGACGAAGAGTTGGATAGACTCGTGAAAACCGGTATATTGACAAAGGTGGAATACAGTCAATGGGCCGCACCTACCGTTTACGTGAAAAAGAAATCGGGTGAGATACGAGTATGCGCTGATTTACCGACGGGATTGAATGTAGAGATTAAGGATTATCACTATCCCTTCCCTAGTCCAGAGGAAATTTTCACAAAGTTGAACGGAGGAAAATTTTCTCAAAGATAGATTTGAGCGAAGCATACCTACAAGTACCAGTAGATGAGGAAAGCTCGAGGTTGTTGTGCATAAACACACATAAAGGGTTATATAAGTTCCAGAGATTACCAATCGGGATCAAGGTCGCGCCGGTGATATTTCAGCAAATAATGGACACTATGCTAGGCGGACTGGATTTCACGATCGCATACCTTGATGACATCCTGATAAATAGCAAAAATATTGAACAACACTGGGAACACGTTCACGAGGTTTTCAGGCAGATACAAAATTACGGTTTTAAGGTAAAGGAAAATAAATGTGACTTCTTGATGAAGGAGATAAAATATCTGGGCCATATTATTGACGAAGAAGGAAGAAGACCATACCCAGAAAGAGCCACGGCAATAAAAAAAAATGCCGGCTCCAAAAAATTTAGTCGAGTTACAAAGCTTTTGGGGCTTAGCAAATTATTATCAAGAATTTATTCCTAACATGCAAAAATTACGCGCACCCCTAAATGAACTGTTGAAGAAGGAAAAAGTTTGGGAATGGTCATAGGAATGTCAGAAAACTTTCGACAAAATCATTAAGACTCTAAAAGCAGATTTATTTTTAACGCATTATGATCAAACATTGGAAATAATAATCGCGAGTGACGCGAGTGCCTATGGTGTTGGGGCATGTATACTTCATAAAATGCCGGATGGGACACTAAAACACATAGTGCATGCGTCAAGAACTTTATAACCAGCCGAACAAAATTACTCGCAAATCGAAAAAGAAGCGCTGGGGATTATTTTTGCGATTACGAGATTCCACAGATATATTTACGGTAGATTTTTCACCTAACAGACGGACCACAAGCCGTTATTGACAATATTTGGATCAAAGAAAGGTCTACCTGTCTACACTGCTAATAGATTGCTAAGATGGGGGACAATTTTATTAAACTATAACTTTAAATTGGAGTATCTTCCATCAAACAAAATCGGGCATGCAGATGGTCTTTCGAGTCTAATACCAAAGAAAACGGAGCCATTAGAAGATTCTGTAATTGCAGCTCTACAATATGAGGAAGATATTAGAACATCATTATGTAGTACAATTCGAGACCTCCCGGTCACATTACAGGAAATAATAAACGAAGCAGTGAATGGCGAATTTATAAAGGAAACGAAAACAAAAATTGTAGGAAAAGATAAGCATATATCAAACAGTTTTTCGTTATGTGATAATGTTCTGCTATATAATGAAAGAGTAGTAACCCCGAAAACGCTACAAAGGCGAATCCTCAAGGATTTTCTCATGGGCCACCCAGGAAACAGCAGGATGAAATCCTTAATGCGAAGTTAGGTGTACTGGCCAAACATGGATCAAGATATTATACATATGGTGGACAAATGCAAGGGTTGTTCCTTAGCAGCCAAGGCACCTTCGATCACTCATAAGCCATGGCCTAAGTCAGATCGACCATGGTCGAGAATCCATGTAAATTTCGCAGGTCCAATAGATGGTTTCTACTACTTGATCGTAGTAGAGGGTAACAGCAAATGGCCAGAAGTATTTCGTTGTAGAAAACCTACTTCTGAAACTACAATCAATTGCCTTCATGAACTGTTTGCTCGTTTCGGAGTGGTTGATTGTTCAGTCATCGATAATGGGACACAATTTACATCTGCGAATTTTCAAGAATTTTGTGAAACTTTTCAGGTGAAACACATCAAATCCCCGCCATATAACCCAAGATCAAACGGGCAAGCAGAGAGGTTTGTAGATACATTAAAAAGAGCACTAAGGAAAGCTTATGACGTACCAACAGAAAAGGCTTTACAACAAATCTTGCAAGTGTATAGAATTACACCGAACAGTACTACGCCATCGGCATTATCACCGGCGGAAGTGATGTTCGCCCGAAAAATTAGATCGGTATTCGACAAATTACTGCCAAAACAGACAAAGCAATCACCAACGTCGTTTGTACCAAAAAGAAAATTTAACCCAGGGGAGAAAGTTTTTTTTTAAATGTTCAAAAATAACACATCCTATTGGGAGCCAGGTACAATACAGAAACGAATCGCGAACGTGATTTACATAATTCAGGGTCCGAAGTTCTCGCATAAAAGGCACTTAAATCAGATCAGAAAGAGGCTGTTAGAGGATTCTAACGGTCTACCTCAGGAAGTGGAGGGAGTAATGGACAAAATATTTGACACATTCAATATACAAAGACCTCAAGCAATTTCAGAACCGTGGAAATCAAGCAGAAAAAGAAATTTTACAGAGCCTTTGATGATTAATCCGAAGAGGAAAAAATATTCAAGACCCCTGCGAGGTAAAAGCTTGGGAGGGGGTGTTATGGGTCCTTACCTATAACTACAGAATGAACTCTTCCTAACACTATCTATACTACGCCTCTCAAGAGAGAGGGACGAATCGAGTTGAGTCATACAAACACCTTCCACATCTTTTATTATTATTCCGTGTAATATATCTTCGTTATTTCTACTCTTGTGTTCGTGTTGTTCTTTCTTGGTCCTAACCTGGACCATAACAATTACTTAGTTTATTCAGACTGTTATCCTTATATTCATTTCCATATTCCCAACATTTTGGCCGTTGTACACTCCGGCCTTCTTCAGGTGTTTGGAATTCCTCTGCATGAAATACTTTGAGGAGAAGACATTACAATGAAAACAGGACGTAAACGGTGACAGATCCTAATCAAGAAATGTACCAATTTGCACCTAAGACATACAGGCATTTGTCACACCGTTACACCAAGCTACTTCACATATACGGTCTCTCAAAAATTCACAAAGATGGTATACCGCTCAGGCCGATTGTTAGCTGCTAAGGCTCTGTGTGCCACGCCCTGAGTCACCTCCTATTTGGAAAGTCACCTTCATATGTCCGGAACTCCGCCCACTTTATGGAAATAATCAAAGATGCTCGCATCCAATCCAACCAGATGGTGAGCCTGGACGTAGTGAGTTTATTTCCCCAAGGTACCCACCGAGGAGGCACTCTCGGTAGTCAGGGATAGACTGGCTCCGGACTCATCCCTAGTAGAACGGACCAGCATACCAATAGATAACCTGATGGAGATGCTGACTCTCTGTACGCAAGCAACACACCAGCATGGGATAAGACATATAGCGACAGGATAAGAGCTGAGAAATGAGTTCGCCTTTATCACCAGCAATGACAAACCTATATATGGGATACTTTGAGGAAATGGCATTAGAATCTACATCACTAAAGCCAACCCTATGACTGAGATATGACACCTTCACACTCTGGTCACACCAGAGGTTTGCCTACTACTGGACCATGTGAAATTAATAAGATCATCGAAACAGTTCACAATGGAGAGAGAAAACAACAACAAACTAGCATTCCTGGATGTACTAATATCTTGAACAGAACATGGGTTCAAGACATACGTATACCCCAAACCAACATTCACCAGTCAATACCTTAGCTTCAACTCCCTCCACCCATACAGTTTAAAGAAAGTGATCGTTCGCTGCTTAAAACATCGAGCAAAAGTCACGTGGCGATCCAGATACATATGAACAAGAAATGATCCGTATAAGCAATACCCTAAAAAGTAACAACTACCTAGGGTACATGGCAGCAGCAGCGACAAACTGCAATAGAAGGGTACAAGAGGATAGCAACACTCAGAAAACAGCTTCAGTCTTCTTACCCTATGTGAAGGGATTATCGGGGACAATATAAAAGATCTGTTGTCCATATAACATCAGGGCAACTTTCAAAAGTGGTTCATCACTTCGCAGACTCCTCTTCCGAGTAAGGCCCCCTAATAGAGGAGAACATGACTGTATGTACGCCATCCTCTGCAGATGTTGTAAGAAATATAAAGGAGTAACAGGCCGCCCCCTTAAGGTAAGACTGCAAGAACATCGTAAAGCGGTAACACGAGAGGAAATAGAAAAATCAGGTGTAGCTGACTAAATATGGAGGAAAAAGAGAGATCACCGCCTCATGTGGGGTGAGGTTGAAATAATAAACAGAGAACATCACTGAAAAATAAAGGACTTAAGGAATCAGCACATATGATAGGCCACAAAATCTCTCGAGTCGGCCAAGCACAGAAATGAATACAATATGGGATCCAGTAAAAAAGAGGGCTAGAGAAACGCAAAAAAATGGAATAATAACAGAAAAATTGCAATATGAGCACTGTTAAAATTAGATGCTGAGACATTAGGCCCCCAAAATTCATACAGAGATATCTTCAAGGACACATGACCCAGTGGATAAAGGCGTTGGTTAGATCCAGTGACTAGACCCAAAGAGTTGTGACTTCAATAGCTGGCTACAGCAGTGGTGTACCGAAACTTGGATAATTGATTTAAAGAAATAACAGAGACACCCGGGAGATCCATAGCACGTGGAACTAGAACAATCTACCCCGGTGGACGAAATAAAGGGTTCAGTTCGAAATTCCAATTACTTTTTTAAAGTTCAACGATAATTCTTCTACCGCCACTTAATTTAAAGACAATTTAATGTACGTAGGTCCTTACTTTCCGTATCATATTTATTTCATGGGTGACTTTCATTGGACTTCGTAATTCATTTCGATTATTCCCAAATTTATTTTCAAATTATAAAAATTGTTATCGTACAAAAAATTCATCGAAAAAATAACAATCGGAGTAATGAAAGCTCGGAAATAGAAAATTTATGTCACATGAGCTGTTAGAGAGTTATGTCCTTTAATGGAAAAAGCCCGACTCAGTGACACAATGACATTAGCATTTATTATATATATATATATATATATATATATATATATATATATATATATATATATATATATATATATATATATATATATATATATTATTTTAAACGTTTCAGTAGACACCTGTCCATAAAATGTATTTAATGTTTATCGTCCTTGATATCGAACACTTAAAAATCCTCGCGTTACTCAATAGAGTAAGAAGTTCGATATCTAGACCGCTAATTTTCTCATCTTTTTTCTTAAAAAAATCTACACAATCAAATCTATGATGAGAATTTATGAAATTAGAAATTATATATAAAGGAGTAGCGAAAGTTTCTTGCATTTAGCTAATTATTTGTAGATAAATGTGCTTTGGAGAGCTGCAAATTTGTTGTGGATGAGGCCAAATTACTGATGCAGAAAGGCATGATCCTGACCATCTCTATTTGTAATTATGACACACACACACACACACACACACATACATATATATATATATATATATATATATATATATATATATAGATAGATAGATAGATAGATATATGAACAAGAATTATTATAGATCGACTCCTACGAAGTTCAATGGAACTGAAGGTGCGAAATTTTCCTCAGAGAAAGAAAGAAAAGAATGATTAAATGGCGTTCTTTAGCTACTGATTATGGTTTCGAAAAATGCGTCGAACGTTTAGTGTGATGCGAGAAACGCTATCTAAATTGAACGAAGATCAAGCTCAATATTCTCAATCCGACTTCCTGCATAAGAATTGGCTGATAAATGAATAGATCGATAAACAGTTAAATATAGTGCAAACGATTGATAGATCGATATTCATATATATATGAAATAACAACAAAAAAAATACAGCGAACATGAATAATGGAATATACCAATACGAATGATCTCAATACACTTATATAATTAAAGACATAGAAACGGAAATGTTAAAACAAGAAGAAAAATAACAAAACGCTGTGTAACAAAAAGCAATTACATTATTGTAAAGTGGTAATATCAAAATACAACACAACACAATTGTCTTCTAGATATTACCACTTTACGGGGATGTAACTTTTATTATCATTACTCTCTTTTATTTTATCGTCTAACATATTCATTTTTAGCGCTTTAATCACATTTTACATCCAAGCAAAAATATTTCAACACTCATATGAACCCGCATATATAAGCCTTCTAATCTTTCAAACATCGATGAAAATAATTTTAGTTTAAATGCAGATAGTGAGAACAATTTTTCCATTAAAAACAAAGTCTCCAGCCAGACGAAGTAATCAGTGTTATCCGTTGACGGTTCGTAAACATTCTTACACAACGGAGCTGATCCATCTTGTCATCCGGGAACTTTCCCTCATTGTTTGAACCAACGAGCCAGAAATTCGTCTATAAAAGCAAACATTTTCCCTCATTTGTTGTCTGGTTTCATTCCCTTGTCAGACAAGATCGGAACAGAGTTATTTGTCGCTTGAGCGGCATTAACACGCCATGTCCAAACTTATCCAACCAGGGGGAAAGAAAACCAAATATATATATATGCATATATGTAGAGCATAGTTTATAACAAGAGTAAAGAAATAAAAGGTGCGAAATCTCGGGGGTTATTCAACTTTGATTATACGTAAAAGAAATCATTCAGGATTTTAAATAACATTGCTTTCGAAGAATGCTTTTTAATTTGGCCTGGCTTTGAGATCAACTACACCTTATGACTTTGACGTGCAGATATTCTCAAACGCTTCCATATTCACACACACACAGAAATATATATATACATATATATATATATATATATATATATATATATATATATATATATATATATATATATATATATATATATAAGAGAGCGATACATAACACATGTAGAGTGTTGACAGAGAAATCACCACGGTATAGTTACTCTTTTCTACGTCTTAATTAATTCTACAGACTAATTCCACACTGTCTATATGAATGAATACTCTATCACCAATATTAAGCATTCTGACACCATAAATACAAATGTTCAATTAAGGTATACAGGGGGTGATGCAAAATTAGGTATACAGTAATGTAAAACAAAACGTGCGCACAAAACGTATTGTACTAATTAAACAAACATATCATTAAGAACATATCAAAATCCTCCAAATGTTCAAACTGTTGGTGCCCGTCATTCACCCCCCACTTTACCTGCAAAACGTTATTTATTAGAAAATAAAAATTGTATTACATGTATTATAATAAAAATTATGAAAATTAAAATATTAAAAATGATTTAAATGAATGTTAGTATTAAATCCTAGAACCACGATTATAATACTTTTAATACTTATTGCATATCTATCGTTGCAGCCGCCTTTTTAAAGCTAACATCGAAATAGAAATTTTGTGGATAAGATTACGGAGAACGCAACGAAGCAAATGATCAGGCAGTTTTGACAGGTGGAATGATATATATGGACTGATCAAGGAGTAGTACTAATTAAAACTTTAGTTTTTATTAAAATTAAACGTTTGAATACTTTCCAATTAGACATTTAGCGTGTGAGAGAGAAAGCAAGAGAGACCAAATTATTACCCGAATTCTTAAAATCCCGGAGTACAATGAAGAGTTGAGTTTCTTCATGCCATTTCTAGGAGCAATGTGGCGATACTGAGCTCCTCTACAAGGAAAATCTGGCAGGTACTGTTGGGTTACATGTTGCCAGAAATAACATGTCATCCATATTATGCGTGGTGATTTGAAAAATGAACACAAATTACTTCGGAGAGAATTTGATCTCATTTAATCATTTCCATCATTTGTACTGCTAATGTGAGGACAGTTCCATATGCAGATGCGCACGCACGCACGTATGGACACTCATACACGTATAGACTAACGTTTAACAGTTAAGAATACTTGAGTCGTGAGAATTTGAACCATTCACCGCAAGATTTTGTTTCTGCTTACTTCATACTTTTCGTAACTACGGGCAAATTTAGGCGTAATACAAAACAAAAAATAAATTCATGCCACGAGAATGTCAGTCAAGATACGAGAAAGACTTCTCCCTTGTCCATCTGGTTTTGGAAATAATAAATTATCTTCCAAAATATCAATAATACAAGTCAGAATTCAAGGAATATTATTGCGTGTTCATTGATATTCCTTTTGCTTATTTCATGTTCTGGTTGTATTTGTAAAGCTATGTCGGCATAATGGCTCTTCGTAGATCCCTTTTATTATTATCTGTGAATTGTCATGACTTGGGAAAAAATAGTGGTATTTCTCCTTGCTATCTCAATGGTTTGCATTCAGATTTTAATTTCTCCTAGACTGGTTTCCAAACAAGGATAAATACCCAAGTCTATTTAGCCTATGTCTGGGCGGATATGATAGCGATTCGAATCTTTCCAATAACCTTTAGACGAAACGCACATCCCACCTGATTAATCTTTTAAAAACAACATCGCTGACAATGGATTAAATGCGGTGTACCTCGGCAGTCAAGCGGATTCAATTTCGAACGCCTGCGGGACTGGTATTAATTTCATATCAAAGCAACACAGGCAAAGACCATAATGTTTTTTGAAGAAATAACTCAATTTCTTAAATGTCAACGTTCAATAATTTAAAACTCCATGAAAGCAGTGTACACTTAAAATTTGAGCTGATTAATAAGCTAAACGGCACCAGTGTTAAACTGGGAGGCGATTTGATGCAGTGTCCCCACCCTCTCTTCGTTGGTTCATTATCATTCTTCTTAGCTGTGAGTTAACTTATTTTTGCATCACCTGTGGGTTCCTGCAATTGTCAGGTTCCGCTGATGTCTATCTGGAGTTTCCTATTCCTTGTATAAGCTTGCTACTGTTGTCCAAAAAGAAACCTCGAGTAGCCACCAGAAATGTGTGCAGCATGGGAAATACTCTCACAAGTGTTAAAAAAATTCATCAATAGCATTAGTATGATTTTATATAGACTTCTTAATGACGGCAATATATAAGATGTTTTAAGTAATGTTATATAATAATGAACAAATATTATATGTTCACCTTTCGTACCTTTATCTCATAATTGGGATTCATTTGCTTACAATCAAATGTTTTTGTTAATTTTGCTATCATTGGGATTATAATTATTTTTAATTGGATCAATGTATTTTTTATAAAATGTTCTATTATTTATAACTGTGTATCATTGGAAAAGTGTTATGTCGATCTTAATCATTGTATATGTATAATAATTAATGTCTCTTTTTCTCTCTTTCTCTCTCTTTCCCTCTATTTCTTTTCTCTCTCATTTCTCTCTGTTTATTGTCTCTTTCCCTCTCTCTCCCTTTCTTTCTCACTATATCCCTCTCTTTCTCCCTATTTTTCTCTCTCTACCTCTCTTTCTCTCTCCGTCTTTTTCTCTCTCTCCATCGCTTTCTTTCTCTTCATTTCTTTCTTTATCTAATCGTACATCTCTTTCTTTCTCTCTCTTCATCTCTCTTTCTCTCTATCTATCTCTTTCTCTCTTTCCTTCTCTCTATCTCTTTTTCTTTCTTTTTTCTCGCTAGCTCGGTTTCTCTTTCTTCTCTCCATCGCTTTCTCTCTCTCTCTCGATTTCTTTCTCTCTCTCCACATCTCTCTCTCCATCCATGTCTTTCTTTTTCTCTTACTATTTCGCAGTCCACACACACACACACACACACACACACACACACACACACACACACACACACACACACACACACACACACACACACACACAATCAACGTCTTAATACATTCATTAATTCTTAATTCTTTTTTGCTAAACATTTCAATCGCATTGTTGCAATGGTTACATTTTGATGACCCCGTTTTATCGTGGCAATAGGGATTTTCATAAACACTCACGCTGCCATTGTTTGAATCATCGATTTGAAGGCGTGAGTAGATTAATTTTCATGAATGAATAATTTTGGGGGGGTGAATTTCGTTTTAATGTAACTTGTATTTCTAGCATTGTTATAAGTATCACTGCTGAGAGCGAATTTGAAATCCCACTACCGGTCATACAAACTGATACTTTACTCTAGGCTGTCTTTTCCATCGTCAAGTTTATTCTAAAGAAGAAATTAGAAACGTGAAGAAGGAAATGAGAAAACTCGTTGGAAGAAGCAGGGTCATTGAAAGAACAATAAAAAGAAAAACATCAATCAATAGTCGAATAGTATTGCTCTATTTTTCAGTTCCTCCGCGTGTTGAGTAGATTTTACTTTGCCTCTATAACTTTATCTCGATATACATGTTTAACTGGCCGATGTGCGTTTGGTACTCATATACTGAGACGCCAGACACATAATTACACTAGAGCATAATTATGCGAAATCGTTCAAGCATACCCATAATTATACATGTTAACACAGAGATTTCATGCAAGTGATTATTTGATAAATTTTGCAAAAGAGAAAAATAATAAAGGTAAAAATGCAAAATGAAAACTGAGTTGTATTGATGTTGTTCGCAAGATTATTTTTTAGAATTTTCCACCAAGTTTGAAAACAATTTTTTCAGTCTTTTAAATTTTCATTATTTACTACAAACTTTTTTGACCCAGTTTTTTACTTTCACTCTAAGCTGGTTATTTTCATATAAAATAAGTGAGAAATAAATAAAGATCAATAAATGCTAAGAGGCCAAAGAAAAATACAGAATTAATTTAATAAATATCTAAACGAACTAGACTTAGCGAACTGTTTCATTTACTAAATGATATTAATAAATGTATTTTAAAGAATATTAAACGAATCTATTTTCATCTGCCCCAGCTTATTGTTTAGTTGTTCTGTTCATATATTTACGCTTTCGTCTTGCATAAAAGAATATGCAAATCGGAATAATGAATAGAAGAAAAAAGGTGAGAAATAAATACAGCCAAATCGAAATGAAGAAAATATGATAGGCTTACGAGGTTAAAGGATAGAACTAGACCAACTCAGGAGATATGGGCGGGTATTTAGGTGGTTGTGTGCAAACATCAAAACGAGTGCACTTTAGAGAGAGCAAATGCTAAATCATAGAATTTGGATTTTTTTTCATTTAAAGAATTTGGACGCTTAAAAAGTCGATAATTGAAAAAATATCGAAAACTTCAAAGAATGGGTACATTTTATCCTAACCTTTGATAAAGAATCTTGAAAATATCATTTTTTGTTTTTAAGGCACCAAGGGAAAACGTGGTATATTCAAACGAAGAATTTGCACACGCGATTAGACGGGCCAATAATATTGATTTTGAAGCAGAAACATCCTTTTAAAGAAATAACAAATTATCAAATCAGTATTTCAATCAAAATAACGAAGAAGAAAAAGTTTAATACTGAATGTATCTCCTTATAACTTCTACAGATCCGAAAAACCCATTGAACTCCTAACACAAGTTAACTGCACTCACGCGCTGTCCGCTAATTTCTGTAATATCTGTCAACTGGTGAGAGCATGTACTTCGGTTTTAATGTCCGTAAAATAGCTTGAAAAATAACTGGTTGCACCTTTCCCAGAATATTGTCAAACGTTTTTCATTTGGTATCAATGCAAGGAGACTCTGATCAAGTTCTTATGGATATTGCTACCTTTATCTTTATGTAAATGACGACGTACCTGCTACCCTCAAAATGACAATATCTCAAATATAAAGCTTTTCATAGCAAATTAGTAATAGTTATTTGTTGCTTTTTATTGCTGGTTAGTGTGTTCCAGGTACAGAAATCGTAAAAATGCAATTGCATTGAAATAAAGTTTTGTTACGATAGATATAATTAATTAAATTTTGGACGATCTGAAATAGGTATACATTAATAGGACAACTCATTTGTGGATATCAAATTGACTTAGCTTTAAGAAATTGGCACATTTAAATCCTGGCACGCGGGGAACTGGTCTAAGTTACGGGAAGTTAGGAATATAATATTTAACACGTTGAATCACTTGGATATTCGTACATTTACATGACGAAATCTATATTTGTTTGTCACCTTTAGGAATTGCTATAGAACACTCATCATGATTTATTTGTGTAAATAAAAATAAATTTGTTAAAATATAAAATGTAACTTACTCTAGCATTCGCTTTTTTCTGTTGTGTCATGAAACAAAATAACACAGTTTTTATATTTTTTTATAGAATAAACGCACATACGCATCCTACAATGGGAAATATTAAAAATTATAAAGTTTCCAATAACCACTGCAATATTTGTCTCTCATAAGACAAGAATATACTACATTTGAGGATGCTAGATGTGGTCACTACATGACATAACAAACCAGCTTCGAGGGACGCGTAGCAATATGGTCTTTACTTTATTCTGAGTGATTGTTTCTCTGATATTTAACTTTTCTGAACTCCAATAGTTTTATGAAGCTGTAAACACACACACACACTATAGTGAACTTGTATGCATTTTGACTTATATGTGCCCAAGAGCCTACTTCTAAAACTGAATCGCTAGACTATACACACAGCTGAATGGCTTATAGTTTGTGACGGCCTCTGTAGAACCAGCCATACTTTTTAGGAGAACTGATAGCAGACAAAGAGTACAGTGTGCCACGAAGTATTCAAACGGCCTTTCTCAAATTTCACTTCAGTATTATCCTTCTCCTAGTGTGTTTATCACCCGAGATGGGGAAAATTCGCATAAAGCGAACCCATCAAAATTGACCGGAACTCGAACTCAGTACGTAGATTTTAAATTCTGTGACGATAACCGTTACACACACACACACTCTCTATCTCTCTCTCTCTCTCTCTCTCTCTCTCTCTCTCTCTCTCCATATATATATATATATATATATATATATATATATATATATATATATATATATATATATATTAAAACATTGATACTTAGCTGATTGATGTTACCTTCAGGATTCGGAATTCAGAGTTTGGTAGACGAACCTGTCCATTCACTTTCAGTGGGTACAGCAATTGACTGCTGATTTATCTTGATTTTTCTTTCTTATGCACTTATCATTGGTACAAATGTTTTCCGTGTTCTACAGGTAATAATCTTTTGTGGGGAGCCGACTTAATCTGATTCCGATAATTATTAATACTGTAGTGAAAGGTCCATTGAGATTTTGTCACATATTGTTTCTGGCATAGCGTGTATTCTAATAAGTAAATTATGTTATGACTTCTCAGAGTTGTGGCAGATTTTGAAAGTAGATTTTTGGTCGTGTGGCAGTTAAATGATGAAATGACCGGCCTTCCTAGGTTGTTGTTTTTGTGCATTTGGGGAAGGAGATAGAAGCGGGCGACTGTGATGTTTGTGTGTATAAGTGTGGTTCATGCCTCCTTGTCAATTAGTTTATGAAGCATCATGTATAGTGAGCTTGTGAATTTTGGGGGTATTCAAGGAGAGGATCTGTGGGTAGACTTTTGTAGTTTTTCTTTTTGTCAGGTAGCTGATTGTTAGTTTCTTTATGATATTGTTTGATTCCCCAGATCACTGTGGCACCCCCTTTGTCAGCCTGTGTAATGATTAGGTCATCTCTATGCGTCCGGGTGTCCAGCGCCACCCGTTCCCCTTCAGTGATATTGTGTTGGGGCAGCTTTCGGGCTATTGTTTTCTTTCTGTCATTTGTTACTGCCATTTCAAATGTTTGTATAGTGATGTCCGTGTTTTGTGGGGTGAATGTAGAGACCTTCTCTTTTAATGTATCGAGTATTGAAAGTGTATGTTTATTGTCTTCGTAGTGGTATTTTAGCGGTATTCTTCTAAAGAAGGGTGTCAGGCCCTTTGCAAGGTGTCCTTATCGAACCTTGGGAGACTAGGGCAAAAGCTTAATCCTTTATTTTGTAGCTTGAATGTGTCGAGCGAGAATTTACTGTTACCTAGATTTATAACTCGTCCGTACGGGTCAGATTTGTATTTGCAAGCATGACGAATTTTTTTCGTAAAAGCTCGAAAGCTTGCATCATGTCCTCTATTAGAGTTGCTATACCCTTCCAAGTGTCCTGGTTGCGGGATTATCCCGTTTTTATATGTACATCTATAATTATATTTTTCTAATGTCGAAAGTACTCGGAATAAATGGATATGCATCTTATGATCATTTCTTCCTTCCTTTAATAAAGATTCTAAAAGATTGTCCATGAATAAGAGAGGATCATATTAAAAATAAGTAGGCAAAACTTGTCTAAATTATTTATTATTATTTATTATTATAAGTGTTGTGGGGCAGACCCCTTTTGCACAAGATGGACTCGTCCAAAGTATACTTATACTGACAGAGAGAATACCTGCAGGTTGAGATACGTTGAGTCAGGGTGAGAGATACGGAGACAGTACACAGGGTGTTCACAGAGAATTATACGAGAGTCCAGAGAGAGAGAAATAATTACGGCTTCACTTACAGAGACTTGTATATATACTTTCTACTAACCCGCATTCCTGGACTACTAATCTTCACTTCAAGTCTGTATTCTTACGTTTAATACACTTATTTTCTATCTCAATTACTGGCGTTATTTATTTATTTGTGCAGGATTCCATTCCAGGAATCCACAACAACTTGGCGACGAGGATTTCGGACCCACCCGAAAAAAAAATTCTCTCTCGTCAACACAACAACTTGACGACGAAGAGTACGGACACGTACGAAAAAAAAATTTTTTTCGCTCGCCAACACAATAACGACGAACATAAAAGAACGTACATAAGAAATAGAAAGAAAAATTTCGTCAGTCCCTAAAAAATGGAAGATTTTCAAAAAGCAATGCTTGAGTTTATAAGAAGTGAAGAAAGACAAATGCAACTCCAGGAATTAATATTTAAAGTAACGGTTAACGCACAACAAATGAATATCGAAAAAGAAGCGACTTTTTCTCAAGACGCAGTTTGGAACACAATAGAAACATTTAAATACTCTCTAGAAGATGATAAAAATTCCGGGGACTATTACAGACGTCATGAAGACATTTTCAACATTGATTGCCAAAATTGGACAGAAGCTAAGAAGCTACGTTTATTACTCAGGAAATTGGTAACAGAGGTGTACACAAAATTTGTGGACTATATTCTACCGAAAAAGACAACCGATTTGACATTTGACGAGGCAGTTACATGCCTTACGGAGCTCTTCAGTCCAAAGACTTCACTTTTTCACAAAAGGTGGAAATGTCTCAACCGCGTAAAAAGCGAAAATAAGGACTACTCCACTGAATAAACATTGCGATAATTTTAAATTGGCGGAATTGACTCTGGACAATTTGAAGTGTCTTATTTTCATACAGGGATTAGTCTCAGCCAAGGACAGTGAAATGCGAAAAAGAATGCTCACGAAGCTTCAAAACGAGCCTGGATTAACGCTACGAAAATTGTCGAGATCTTAAATAAGAGGGTAAATTTACAATTAGACTCAGGATCGGATCTAACTATAATTAATTTACAAACATGGAGGAAGCTAAATAGACCGACCATGATGCATACACAGAAAATAGCCAAGTCTGTTACAGGGAAGCGTATAAATTTTGAAGGAGAAATAATTCTAAAAGTAAAATTCCATGGAAAAACGAAAAAATTGAAGATATTTGTTATGAAAGACACAGAAAATTTGGTGGACACAGACTGGATGCAAAAATTTGACGTATGGGATTTACCCATTAGCTAATTTTGTAAGAAAATAGAGTGCGAGCCGTCAGAAATTACAAAATTAAAAGAACTTCACAGTCAATTCCCCGAAGTATTCTCGAGCGGTTTGGGACGATGTAATAAGGTTGCAGCTAAAATTGAACTAAAGGAAAATGTCCAGCCAGTATTCAAGAAAAAGCGAAACGTGCCTTTCGCAACCATAGAAAAAATTGACAAGGAGTTAGATAGATTGGTACAAACTGGAATCCTTTCACAAATCGAATTCAGTGAATGGGCGGCACCAGCGGTTTACGTAAAGAAAAATCCGGAGAAACCCGTGTTTGCGCAGATTTCTCGACTGGGTTAAACAAGGCTATCAAAGATTATCACTACCCATTGCCAAGCCCGGAGGAAATATTTACCAAGCTTAACGGTGGTAAGGTATTTTCTAAGACTGATCTAAGTGAAGCTTATCTTCAGATTCCAGTAGAAGAAGAAAGTACAAAGATTTTATGTATCAATACTCACAAAGAACTTTACAAATTTAACAGATTGCCATTTGGGATAAAAGTAGCACCGTCAATCTTCCAACAGACTATGGATACCATGCTCATGGGACAGAACTTTGCTACTGCTTACTTAGACGACATTTGAATCAAAAGCGATAATGTAGAAGAACACGCAACACACATTAAAGAAGTATTTAAAAGAATTCAGGATTTTGGTTTTAAAGTGAAGGAGAAAATATGCGATTTTTTTCTAAGAGAAATCAAGTATCTAGGCCATATAATCAATGAAAGTGGCAGAAAACCAGATCCAGATAGGGCATCTGCAATAAAAAAAATATGCCTGAGCGGAAAAATGTCGCATTGCAAAGCTTTCTTGGTCTAGCGAACTATTACGGCGAATTAATTGAAAACATGCACAAATTGAGGGCTCCCCTCAATGAATTATTGAAAAAAGATAACAAATGGAACTGGATGGAAGATTGTCAGAAAGCTTTTAAGGAGATCATAAAGAAATGAACGTCTGATCTAGCACTGACACATTTTGATCCCAAACTGGAAATTATCATTGCTAGTGACGCAAGCTCACACGGTGTGAGAGCTTGTATATTACAAAAGATGTAGGATGGCACAAGGAAACCTGTAGCTCACGCATCTAAATCGTTGTTACCAGCAGAGAGGAATTATTCGCAAATTGAGAAAGAAGCATTAGGCATAATATTCACCATAACTCGCTTCCACAGATACATATATGGAAGAGAGTTTACTCTTCAAACTGACCTATTATACAAAAGCCATGGCCTAAGGTGGACAGACCTTGGTCTAGAATCCATGTGGACTATGCAGCACCCATAGATGGATATTACTACTTGATAACGGTAGATAGATTTAGCAAGTGGCCAGAAGTTTTCAGATACAAAAACCCTACGACGGAAAACACTATTAATTGTCAACACGAGTTATTCACAAGATTTGGTGTTGTAGATTGCCTTGTAACGGATAATGGTACCCAATTCACTTCGAGCGATATTCTAGAATTCTGTGTGACTTATCAAGTCAAACATATTAAAATAGCACCCTACCATCCACGATCTAACGGGCAAGCCGAAAGGTTTGTGGACACGCTTAAGAGAACCTTGAAAAAAGCAGAGGACGTACCAACAGAAAGAGCCATACAACAGTTCCTACAAGTCTACAGAATCACCCCGAACGGAAACACACCATCTGGCCTTTCGCTAGCTGAAGTGATGTTTGCTCGCAAAATACGGTCTGTTTTTGATAAACTATTACCCAGAAAAAATAAAAACCGGCATACACCGATAGTGACTAAAAGATCCTTCAAACCAGGCGAACGGGTCTATTTCAGAATGTTCAAGAATAATATAGCATACTGGGAACCAGGTACCATAATAAACAGACTGGGAAATGTTCTATACATGATCCAAGGTGAAAAATTCACTCACAGGAGACACATAAATCAGATACATAAAAGACGGTAGAGGAACCAAACTCGTCACCTTCCGAAAATGAAGACGCGATGGAGGCGATTTTCGAAGCCTTCGTAATCCAAAACCCACAAGTTGCCACGGAGATCAGAAGAACAAGCCGAAAAAGAACATTCACGGAACCACTAATAATAGACCATAAGCGAAAAAATGTTAACTCCCCCCACCAAAAGAAGCTAGGGAGGATTACAAGAACCTCAAGTTAAACAAAGAGATCAAAGACATTTTCTATAAACCACCCATAAATGCAAAGAAACAATCACCTAACCTATCAGCTATTCTCACCTCTACCAAATATCTAAACAATACAAACCAATCAGGAAATGACAAATGTAACAAACCTCGTTGCTTAGTTTGCAAACACTTAATAATCGATACTGTTCTGTTCCCAACACCAATATCAAGATACACCCAGCTCGCCTCACCTGTGATAGCCATAACATAATCTACTATTTATTCTGAACAATATGTCCCAATAGTGGATATATTGGTGAATCTGGAAATAATTTTAGATTTCGCTTCAACAATCATAAACTATCCATACGTCAAAACAATCCTTATTCCCCCATAGCTGAACACTTTAATCAATCAGGACACTCATTAGACAACTGTAAATGTTTATTGATAGATTCCGATTTCAGTTCCACATACACACGCAGAAAAAAAGAAAAATACTGGATTTTTAAATTAAATACATATAAACTAGGGTTAAATAAAGACTTTTAAAGTATTTTAAATCTTTATAAACATTTCAATACTTAAACATTTTTTTAGATAAAGTTAAAATATTTTACACAACATCTAAAAATATTATTACACTTAGATTTACGTTAAAAATATTCGAACACAGTTGCATTCCATATCACGTGAAGTCCGCGTCTCGCGACGGACGCTACTTGTAAACAAACCTCTAAAACCAGTTATTTCTGATGAAAGATCGAGGTCGATCTGAAATATCAAATTACATATATCTAAAAAATATAAATAAATACTTTCATAAAAAAAACATTATATTTTATTTTAATTTACAACTTTTTAGTTGTTTTTTCTATATATATACATTTTAAGAAAGTATATGTGGCTTCTCATTTTGGTATATATATATATATATATATATATATATATATATATATATATATATATATATATATATATTGTATTGTCTTTTGCAAGATGTCACCCTCCCCTGGCTCTGTTTAAGATTCAAACGTCTCTATGTTGTCATGAAGTTCGGAGCAACATTTGATGTTAACGTTTATTCCAACTTAATTTCAATAAAAACGAAATAAATCGAATAACATGTATTTTCTCTTTTTTCCTCAGTAATTTTATAATTTCAAACTTAATATAGATTAAATTTTAACTGGGTGACTTTTAATTTCAAATTTTATCGTATAATTTAATATTTATTAGTTAGAATAAATTCTATTTTAGTCTAACCCCAACATTAAAGCATTAAATAATTATTATAACCTTAGTTCGTTGTGAAGTTTTTTGAATTTTCGTATACTTGTATTTTGATTGTTCAATCAAGTTTATGTAACAGTGTTTCCCCTTAGCGAGGGGTGTTTGGTTGATTTGAACCTTTTAAAACCCTTTATTCTATATTCAACATTATCACTTAATAATACACCAGAAGTGTTGAAACAAAATGGCTATTTTTGTAGTGATTTTATAACATATTTATGTTTTAATTTTCGAATAAAATTTGCTCTACTCTGTATTGAGCACTCTTTTAAGAAAAGTATTGTTGGTTATTGGAATTTAATCTGTATTCACCAATCCTATACTTGGGTATATATATATATATATATATATATATATATATATATATATATATATATATATATATATATATATATATATATGTATGTATATATATATATACTATTTTTCATTAAAGATTTTTTAAATTAAGTAATAAATAAAAATATAAGATAATATTATTAAATGCTAATAAATTAAGTATAAACATCCATTCATAATATAGATAATAACAATAATAATAATAATAATAATAATAATAATAATAATAATAGAATAAAATAAAGGTAAAAAACAAAACATAAATTACTAAGAAGGAAATTATAAAATAGTACGCTAACACAAACCAAATAATTCAATCAACCTACAACTAAAACATATAAACACGTATATAAAATACGTACATATATATATATATATATATATATATATATATATATATATATATATATATATATATATATATGGCACCATATTTAGAAAACTTATGTATCTTCCACTTTTTTGCATATAGAGAACAAACATAATTTCCACAACAAATATATGTATATATATCCACATAAATATATATTATATTAT
Organism: Acanthosepion esculentum; assembly: GCA_964036315.1. NCBI lineage: Eukaryota > Metazoa > Mollusca > Cephalopoda > Sepiida > Sepiidae > Acanthosepion > Acanthosepion esculentum. The sequence continues at coordinate 29,750,366 of OZ038504.1, read as the reverse complement.
ATATAAACACAATTAAACTCATATATACATGTATATATATATACACACATACACACATAAAGAAACTTCTACATATACATACACAAACATGTACATACACATATATAAACATATATCTACACATACAAACACTTAGAAACACATACACATACACACACACACACACACACACACACACATATATATATTATATATATATATATATATATATATATATATATATATATATATATATATATATATATAACCACACTTTGCCGTTGAATGGACTCGTCCCTAACACCTACGGTCCCGCCATATGTGAGCACCTATTAAAGAGCAGATTTTGTGCAGCTAATTTTAGTGTTGACCGGTTCACCGTGTTGTCCCGGTCACACTCGTTATTTCACCTTAAGGTGCTGGAGGCACTTTACATCGGGTCCCGCAAGCCTTCCTTGTGCAAACAACGTGAGTGTTTGTTTGGGCTCGCTGTCATTTGCCTCTAGCTCCTTTTACTCATAATTTTTTTTTCGCTGCTCCTACACATTTCCTTTTCATTGTACATTTTCTGTGTTTTTTAATTTAAATTAAATCTCCCGCTGGAAGCCTGATGAGCGGGAGCGAAACTGGTTGCTTCGCCCGTTTTTAATATGTCTAGTAATATCAAGCTTCATACTTTTATTGCTGTGATAAAATTTTGTATCTTCAAAAATATCTTTAAATATATATATATATATATATATATATATATATATATATATATATATATATATATATATATACGCACACAATCATATATACATACATAAACACATAAGATAACACATACATACATACTGGTACATACATATACACATACCTACAAACATGGTAATAAGCATCTAAATACTTATACACACATAAATACAGACACGAATATATACATATATACATATATTCATATATACATATATACATCAATGTATGCATAAGCACATAGATACACATAAAACATATACATATATACCCATATATATACACAAACTAACATACACATTTAATCCCACATGGTGACCACAATCATGCTAGTGTTAAATCATATTTAGGAATTCTCAAGAAAATGTCTCCCGAAATTTAGGTGTATTTTGAGACTTTGTGTTTGCATTTAAAGATAATTTCATTGCGATTGTTTAGCAATTCTTCTGGGTCATTATATTTAATTATAAAGATATTCTCTTTAATGCAAAGTTCACATCTGTCTCTGAAATTGTCATGAGTTCGAGCCCTGAATATCATTCTCCAATTCAGTTGTGGGGTGGAGCCGTTTTCATCAAGATCCCAATAATATTTCGACAGGGCTGTTTGATGTTTAAAGGATATGCTGTTGAAGGAATGGCGATGGTTATACGAACGCTGTTTCCAATTTCTTGCAGATATTCCAACATAAATCTTTTTCAGGTTTATATTTTCCTTGAGGAAGGGCGTGGCTTCATAGACCACATTTTCGGTCATACACATTCCTCTTACTGGACATTCGGCTTTCACCCTACAATTATCCTTTGTAATTGGCTACCATGAAATCTTTTAAGAAGACTATAATTGTGAGAATTTATAATTTTCCATATTACTCACACATGAACTAATTTTCAAGGTATTTCTATAAAACTTTTCTTCAGTGGATTATTATTACTAAAGTGTTTATCTATTAAATGTAGGAAAAACTTTCCAATATTAATATTGGATAATTTCCAGAAAGTTTGGTTGAACCATATAATTTTCTTTTACCTATTCTTAGATTTATTGGATGTGTTGTCATTCAAATTTTCTTGATAAGTTAATGTTTGCTTAAACATACTTTTCTTGAGGGCTTGATGATAGTTAAATTTATTTTCATTAAATATTTTGTAGTGTAGCTTGAAGACCATTTGTTGATCCTAGTGTTGACAGTATTGGGAATTTGGGTGGTCCGAGTGGACGTTCATGTAGATGGGGGTTTGGTTTTCTTTCTGGAAGGGTGTGAATGTATTATTAGCAAGATTAAATGTAACATCAAGGAAGTTGACGATTTTTGGATTAGATGATTTATCAATTTTAAATCCTAGAAATTGGAAACTTTTAATAATCTTTTTATGTCAATTATATATATATATATATATATATATATATATATATATATATATATATATATATATATATATATATATATAATTAGGAAAACACCCAATTTTTAATATAAAAAGAAATAAAATTGAGGACCATTGCCACGACAGCCATCTGATTATCTGTCTGTTTACTCTGCTGTCGAGTGAGTCCACTCGTTGACCTAAAAACTATCACAAATGCTACACGAAATGTCTTGCTGGGTATCATATTGGTAGATGGCCGTGTATCTATTTTCATGTTTGTGACTGAGGTGGCCTGTCCGCCAGAAGTAGACACGGTCAAGTTCACCACACGAGAGGGACTCCTTTCTGTCCCACCAGGGAGGTGAGGTTTTTCAAATATATATATATATATATATAATTAGGAAAACACCCAATTTTTAATATAAAAAGAAATAAAGTGTAAGGAAATGAATTGACCGAAATCGCCTGAAGATACCAACAAATTGAAACCAAGGTAGCAGAATCGGTTGATCTTCTAATTTTCTGTACTTAAAAACTTTACATGTTAATTTTTTAAATCTTTTTATATGTGTATTGAGCACTTTATTTAATACTAATGTTTCCTGGTCTAATTCAACTATGACCACTATTATTTTATATATATATACAAGCCCATAACACGTGCACATGTACACACACACACACACACACACACACACACACACACACACACACACACACACATATATATATATATATATATATATATATATATATATATATATATACTATCATGATGTTCTAAAACATCTACACGATTAAAAACATTTTTATAATATGATTATACAATTTTAAGCGAATATCTTTCCTCGTTGCAAGAAGATAATCTTATTCTGATGAGGGTAGTTATTATACTTCGTGATTCGGTTAACACTTGTTAAAGGAGATTTAAGGATTATTTAGAAGTGGCGTAAAGTGGTTGTCCAGAAATTAATCTTTTCGATAATGCCTTGAATATACATGCATATATGCAGTGATATCAACTATTACTATTTCATATATGTTAGTCGATGTATCCTCTAAGTATTTTATCGGGAATCTGAAGGGTGATTACCCATGTACAAAATCTGTTCTTTAAATTTGAATTCTACCTCACTATTAAATTTGAATTCTACCTCACTATTAAATTTGAATTCTACCTCACTATTAAATTTGAATTCTACCTCACTATTAAATTTGAATTCTACCTCACTATTAAAACATTTTTCAATTAAATGTCTAACGATTTATTAATAGAATATTAATAGTAGTGACCTGCATATTTGTTCTCCTGCATGTGTATATGTATGTGTGCGTGTGTGTTCCCGTTGCTTCAAAATGTTGAACTCCTTTCTTTATCTAATTTAATTTTGTTTAATTTCCTTCTGAATATCCTGAACTAGTAGCCATAAGCAATTTGACAAAAGAGGTAACAAATTTTCAACTGGAATATTCTGGTATTTTGTTGTTACTCCAAATTCAGGAATTGTATACATTTCCAGTTACATTTTAAATCATTCCTTTTCGAATCACAAAGGATTTTCTTTGTATTGTTTTTATTTTTATTAGGATTTTTCCGGATTCAAAATGAAAAATGTGTTTTCTTTACAAATTTAAAATCAATATGTACATTTATTTCAAGTAAATTTATTTTGAGGAAATGTAATGAATATTTTTAAAAATCTACTTTTACAATGTAAACACGCACATATATACAGACACACACACACACACACACACACACACACACACACATATATATATATATATATGTAGTCTGGAGAGTAAAATTAATATTATGACAGCATAAGAATATTTTATTTTATTTATTTCTCGAGAGAGATTGCTTCTATAGACCATCCTCATTGAGCTTTGCCGTCAAGAAATCCATCCAGTGACATAAGAGGCCAATGTTGCACACAAACGGTAAATCTGATAGAGGTTTTGCTGGATATCATAGATTTCCTGAGTCGCAACCAGTTCCAGTGTCAGATATTTAATCGAAGAACGCTGTTTCCATTTCTTATTTTATGCGTCATCATCAATTGCTTCATTACTTTTACAAAGTATATCATAATATCGAGAGCAATGATAATGTTGCAATTTGCGGAAATTATATCAGCAGGTATAGTGTAAGGCATGCAAATAAAATCAACTGTTTTTAGATCAGGAGTGAATGCACAATAGAAAACAGTCTTAAATTAAAATGCATGTCACACACACACATGCACACACACACATACACACACGCACACGCACACACACACACACACACACATATATATATATATACGTATATATATTGTATTTGGGTCACAGACAAACGAATATATGCTATGTTTGATCATGAGCCGTTCTAAGCTTCGTATAGTGGCTTAAATTCCGGGGGAAAAAAAGACAAGAACCGTCCAATATTTGGATATTTTTATTTCTGTTGTAATGAGAATCTATGCACTCTGATGATGGCTCATGCGAGCCTAAAGCTTAGATTGAGGAACAGCATAATAAAAAATATCCAAATGTTGGACAGATTTTTCTTTATTTTGTCCTGCAATGAAGGCCATTACACAAAATTTAGAATGGCTTATGATCAAACATAATAGACATACGTTGTCTGTTATATGTAACAATATGTTTAAATATATATATATATATATATATATATATATATATATATATATATATATATATATGAATTATTATTTACTCCATACTACTCCCTCAAAAACATCCCTTATCCTTCATTACAATCTTTCCTTATCGGATAAAATCATTGATCTCATCAAAAGAATGAGATGGAAAATCTACTTCTACATTACCTCCTCACAATGAACTAAAGTTTAAAAAAGAAACGTATAATCTGAAATCCCCAAAACTGCACTTGATAATAAACTTCTAGATTCCTTCAAACAAGACATGCTCAACTTAGTTATAAAAGATCTTTTTAAATAACCAGTTCAATCCAAAATTAGAAAAGACATATAAGACATAATAAATTCTAAGAAATTATAGGTTAAAGCTGATAAATCCAAAAATATTTACAAGACTGAACCCTCATCCTAAACAAAATCTCTAGTTCCTATAAAAAAAGACAAAACAATAACACCTTATAAATAAACAGAGAAAATGCCAAATTTGCCAATAAATTTGATGTTGGTGATAGAGTGGGAACATCTCATATGAAAAAGTCTTAGATAACCCAATTTTACTAATAAGTCCCGCTTAATAAATCCCCCCAAATCTTAATTCTGCTTAATTTTGAAAAACATTCTTAAAAATAACATTATCTATACACGAGAAATACCCTGTTAATCTTTAGACGGATTCCTCGGATACCATTAAATTGTTCCAGAATATTGCCAATATAAAACGCTACATTTATGCAATTCAATATAATCGATTTCTAACTTTCCAGTTCTGACAACCTATTACTAAATAGCTTAAATTTTGCTAAAAATTATATTGACGTTACCGCTGACGAACAAAAAATTATAGTAGCTTCCAGACAATCTCTACTGATATATAATGACTCCTCTTGGGTTAAAAGGAATAATGGGAGCGTATGACCGCCCAAATAGCCGATTTAGTGTGTTTATATATATTAGACAACCTAAGTAGGTTTATTGACCCCAAACATGTAGGCCTGTATAGGGATGATGGACTCATTGTTATACCTGATAGTAATGGTCCTCTAACCTTTAATTTACATAAAAAGATTATTAAAAGTTTCCAATTTCTAGGATTTAAAATTGATAAATCATCTAATCCAAAAATCGTCAACTTCCTTGATGTTACATTTAATCTTGCTAATAATACATTCACGCCCTTCCAGAAAGAAAACCAAACCCCCATTTACATGAACGTCCACTCGAACCACCCAAATTCTCAACAGTGTCAACACTAGGATCAACAAATGGTCTTCAAGCTACAAAATATTTAATGAAAATAAATTTAACTATCATCAAGCCCTCAAGTGTGTTTGCAAGTCACTAACATATCTTTTCCGAACACAGTCAGCACATTGTGGCTGCGTTTGTAGTTAAATTATTGAGTGTTGGCTTTTTATTTTTTATTTTTAAGGCTTCCATTATTTTTAATCTATTTTTACATGTGAATCGGGTTATTATGTTTGCATTTTCTACTGGTTTGTTTCGGATGGCTGAAAATAAAACATCCTATAACTCTAGAAACATACACAGAAACCATACATCCAATTAGAAAATAAAAATAAATTCATCCTTCGTAATGGCAAGAGTACAGCCGAAAATGCTGGGAATTACAGAACGTCTGAACAATTTCTTCACACTCTGTGTTCAGAAAAAATCACTTGTTAGAAGACAAGAAAAATTAAATGAAATGCTTAATCGCAGTACCTTGCTTGTCGTCTTTAATGAAACACACACACGCATATATATATATATATATATATATATATATATATATATATATATATATATATATATATATCAACATTATTTTTATCATTCTCCTCAGTGTGAGTTATATTTTTCTGTGACTTCTTCGCGTTTCCGTTTTTGAATGAATATTCTTCCTTTTGTTTTCATTTTTACTGCTTTCACTCTTCTTTTTATATCTTTTCTTTCTTTCCTTCAGTAAATCTCTCGTTGGGCATAACTTCCATTGACTTATCCTTCTGAGAGAGCTCATTTTTTTTCCAATTTTAAATCCTCTGCATGCGTGTCTGTTCAAAGATATTGGCTCGCGCCTGCCTGTGCGCGTGCTTTATAAATTTCAATGACTCTAGACATTCACTCATATCAATAGATCTTTACTCCATTTATACCCAACCTACTCGTATCGGTGCTTGAATTTAAAATGTAGGCCGTCAGGTGGAAATTAATGTGCTTGCATGATTATTTTTGGCACAGGGATAGAAAGAAAGAAAAAAGTGCGCTGTTGAATATCCAACGCTCTCTCTCTCTCTCCTTCTCTCTCTCTCAATATATATATATATATATATATATATATATATATATATATATATATATATATATATATATATATATAGTTTTAACATATGCTATATCTATGAATGAAAGTAATTAGTATCAAATATAGACAGGATGTAAATATATAAATAAACGTTGAGGTCAACACTAAGCGGCGACAGTCTGTTTTTGCTTGAACGCAACCTTCAGGTCTCAAGATTGCGTTCAAGCATGAAATAGACTGTCTCCGCTTGGTTTATTTATATATAAATAACGTTCATTTATATATAATGACAGCTTCCTCATTTTCGAGTACAGACATCATTTCAGAATCGATTTCATGATGAGGATGTAGGTATGCCGACCAATGCCTGTGCATGAAACTTTCCCAAGTGAGGATAGGACTTGCACGTGACCATTTCCTCTCTCTGAAAAGTGATGATGAATACCCGAGTCAATATCATTGGCTGGTAGTTTTCGTCGAACGACAAAGTGAACGGTTGAACTCTCTGCCTACTCTGCCGAACGAGGCTACGCCGAAGGGCGGAGTCTCGTTCGCGGGGTTAACCGGCCCTGAACCCGTTTATACGGGTTCAAAGGGTATATATTTTTGACCGGGCCCACGGGCCCGGGAATACGCACGTTAAACCGGCCTTGTGTCACATGATACCCTCGTGGGGGTGACTAAATAATAGTTTTCCTTCTAGGGTTGTTTCCTAACAATGACTAGTGGTCTGTCATTTCCCATTGGGCATTTTGTGTACTAGATGACCTCCGTAATAAAGTTGATCTGCCTGCTAATGGCTCTTGTTTAAAAACCTGCTAAGCCCGAAATGCGATTTACAGGTTGGGGGCACTAAAATGAAGCAGATGCGGAAGTTTAAACACCTGAGAAGTGTTTAAACATCTGGGAAGCGCGACACTGGGATCCGAAGACGTATTAGGATGGCCAAAGTCGCATTCCAAAAGCTAGGCAGATTATTACGAGACAGGAGAATTTCGTTGACAACAAAGAAATGTGTACTAAACTGCTACGTGATATCTGTCCTCCTTTACGGCGGTGAATTTTGGACTGTCTCCTCAAAGACGAAGAAGAAACTCGAGGCAACGGAGGTATGGTTCTACAGAAGGACGCTGAAGATACCATGGATCGAAAATGTGAGCAACTGTGAGGTTTTGGAGAGGATGCAAACAAGGAGGGAGCTTATACTTAACATCAGGAAGAGGCAGGTGAAATTTCTGGGACACGTAATGAGAAAGGAGGGCTTGGAGAATCTGATTATTCACAGGGTGGATAGAGGGAAAGAGAGACAGTGGATGCAACGCTTGACATACCTGGCGGGCTTATGCAAGTGAATGACAGAATAGCGTCTGGAAGAAGTAGCAAAGGGGAAAAGCATACTGAGAACAACAAAGTGGGGAGCGGGGAGCCATGACATAAGAGAAGAAGGTGACTCACCACCCTCTTACGGGGGATCTGATTTAATCATCGCCGATAACCCGAAGATGTGGCATGTAGTTTTGCTTACATGTTACCATTAACACTCATAGAATGATCTGATTATATATATATTTATTATTACTACAAATGCTTTTTTAGTGTGTACACGCCTCTGAGTTTCTATCACTGTTTTTTTCTTAAACAGTAACATTAATAACAATCGGTCTAGATCAAATTTTCTTTAATATATCTTCTTTATGGAAAACATTGTATTTAGTGGATACACAAGGTTGAGTAGAAACACCTTTTTGAAAAACAATGTAATTCAATATCTACATCGTTCATCCAGGTGTGCTTTAGAATTTTCAGGCACGAAACACTTCATAGCAAAGGTGCAAAGGAGCATATATTATTGTGTGTATATGCGTATGGGGCGTGGAAATGTGTTTGTCTTTGCCAAATAGGGAATAACTTAGAAACCTAAATGTTATTCCAAATATTTAAGTAGCTATTCATCACATTTGGCAATTCGTTTCTTCCGTTATTTGTCCCTTCAAAAATAAATCTGATCATTGGTTATTGAAAGAAAAGGTTTTTGCATTCTGAAAATCATTAAATGAAACACGATCGATTGAATACAATTGATGGTCTCCGCCATCACACCCTATAAATAAATGTATTGCCCCGCAAGATTATTTAAAAAAAATGAACCGGCAGCAATTACCCTTAAAGATTTCTTTTGCAGAGACAGGAATTGAAAAGACCACACATTCCCTTGTCACGGTCAAGTTAAGGATCGGAAACAAATTCAAGAATAGCGTAAAGATGTTTGAAATTGGTACATTACAATATAAAATATTTTCCCAACTACTGTGACAACATATTACTTTAGAAATAAACTAGCCTAATGTTACAAGAACCCTTTCAATACATATATCAAGTTGTCTGAAGATCGCGTTGCGTGAAACTCTGTAGGATGTAACGTTGTTAGGCGGTTTTTGCTCGGTCTAGGCAGTCTAGGCTTCGAGCATTTTACTGAGTAGGTAAGATGCTTTCTGGCCTTTTTCTCTTTTTTCAGCACTGTCGTCTTTATTCGAAACAGCATTTGGATAAGAGTTTAGGTTTTGGCTAACTGTAACTGTCCGTTGGTTCCACCAACGGTTTTTGTTTTTCTGTAATAATAATAATAATTATTATTATTATTATTACATATATATATATATATATATATATATATATATATATATATATATATATATAACCAACTCTCTACTTCGATTTCCAGTGTAGATTATGTATGTTGTTTGTATGTATGTATATTTAAATCTTAAATTTTTAATTTCAACTTCAACTGATCTAATCTAATGTTCCATTGATTTCAATACCGGATAGCCTTCAATGTGATAAAAATCAGGAATTCCTCATTGGCCTGGAAGGGGTCTTGAGAATTATTCTGGGATCTTTCTAGAGATGGAGTCTCGATAAAATCGCCGAGTCCCATGTGCCGTGAAAAAATTAATAGTAGATAGGCTCGTCTATCGCCTGGCCCGCACTCCTTCCATGTTTATTGAACTGTATTTTTTTCCTGTTTAGGATATAGTTTAACGGTCCTTCCTTTTTTATTTCCATGGTCTTAATGTCCTTCTTCAATTGGCAGTTGGTAGATTTCTGGTTGCTACATCTGTCTGGTAGTAACCAGAAAATCATGACAATCAGGAGCCCGAACAAGGGGATTATATACACCTGTGTCTGCATAGAATAATTATAAATGTGTTCTCCAAGGGGCTAAATCCTTTTTTGCTGATAAAATGAGACACCTATAGTCTCGTGACTACTGGCAGCTCTGTAATAGTGTGTTAAATAAGAGTAAGTTTCCTATCCGTTTGCGGTATTAACATCTTCTGCTGATAAAGCAGGATATTTTGCTCATAATTTATCTTCTAATTCTACTAATTATACACATTCAGGAGCATCAGTGACATTCTTGATGGCAGTCTCTTACCTGGGCCAAAGGATGGCCTGTTAACTCTAACGCCAACAAAACGAAACTGATCTCTATTAATCATCTGAGAGAATAATATTAATATGGCTGATGCTAACATTCAGGAGAGTGATCCGTTGCGCCTTCTCAGACTAACATTTTCCGACGATATGAAGTGGAAATTTTACATTGAATCACTTGCGAAGTTTGTTTCTAGAAAGGTTGGTTCATTGTGTCGTGCTAGTAATTTTTCTCAACAGAATCTATCTTAGATATTTAAAAGTCTACCATTCGTCCATGCTTTGAGTATTGCTGCCACATATAGTCTGTTGCTTCTGCTATATATATATTGATTCTTGATAAACTCCAATGAAGAATCTGCAATGTTATTGTTTCTGACATGTCATCTTGCCTTCAGTCCCTTTCTTACCACCGGAATGTAGCTTCCCTGTGCCTTTTCTATAAATATTTCCATGGCAATTGTTCGGATGAACCTTTCTCTGTGCTACCTAGATTTCATGAATTTAAGTGCAGTTACTAGATTGGCAGAAAGGTCTAATAATTTTGAAGTTGAAATAGCTAGATGTAAACCGTAAGTTCTATGCTAGCAGTTTCTTCTTTCTCAGTCAACTTTGCTCTTCGAAAATCTAAATGAAATGTCAATCATTATCTTCTCTCTTCTCGTTCTTTTATTGTTCTCTCTCCTTAATAGTAGTTTTTTCTTATTCTCTAGCACTAAGTACCTCCCTAGCGTCTTAGTGGCTTTATTGCCTTTCTTATAATGAATTGATTCAAACAATATATACAAAACATCATTGTAACGTTTAATTTAAACGTATCTGTGTGTAACTATTTGTAGAAATGCAGACAAGTATCCGGATATATAATTAATATTTTAAACAGCTTTCCTCCATTCTTCTGTTTCAAACAACGGGAAAACTGAGGTGCGTTAATACATTATATTACATCAAGCGAAGAGAAAGAAGCACCTGACAAAGAAAGGAATAATTTATAATTAAAAAGGGCGAAAGGAGAATTCAGAACATCAGAGAGCATTTTTACCTGAGATTCTTATTTGAGGAAGAATTTTTTTTTTAATTAAAATTGAACACATTCATATTTGCATTGTGAGTTCATTTCTTGACGAAAATGAATGAAGATGTAGTATTATCAACCACATTCACTGGATTTAAGATGATTTGATTTTCTTTTCACGGGTTAATTTAAACGATACATAGTATATCAATACAACCAAAACAATTATAATGTTACACGTAATTGAGGAAAATTATATAAGTAGGTTAGATGATGCTTGCAACGCAGTTTCCCAACATGGCGAGCTATATTTTCCACAGAATGAAAATATTTATCCGCTTCTTTTGAACAGTACATAATGAATGATCTCATAAAATGGCAAGTTTCTGAAACCGATTTTCAGATTGTCTTAAAACCGCGTCTATAAATAACAAGAATATAACCTCTTAAAGAGGTACGCACCCCACGAATTCCACAGCTACAGTGTTAAAACTATACCATCCCTTTTACCTACTACATATATGATCTAGCGTTGAGTCGATTTTTTACAAGATGGGCAGGATGAAATAATCAAATGTTCTGCCCTTTATATTTTGTGGTACTGCGGTTATATATATATATATATATATATATATATATATATATATATATATATATATATATATATATATATATATATATATATATATAGTTAAGTAACGAAAATCTTGGTAATCCTTATGAATAATCTCAAGGAGGATGAAATCCTGAGAGCTCAGTGTTAATTCAGAGCGAATAATTTAATTTAAAGAAAAACAGAGCACTTTAAGGCTCCATTAATTATAATTTCACTAGAGAATTTTATTTTTCTCTTTCCAAAGTTGAAACGAAAAATGAATTTAATATTTACAGTTTTGACGGGCAGTATTAAGCTTATATAAGTTGATATAAAAGGTGGTGAGAGATGGTGTGAAAGACATGGATGAGTTTAGAGAGGGAAGGGAGAGTTTTAAAATTTATTTTTATATTTCTTTTTATTATAATACTTAATATTGAGGAACGAGGGGATAAGGATCAAATATTGACCTATTTAATCGGTCAACTCAACGGAGATGATATGGGAAAAGATAAAAGAGAAAAAAGGAAAAAGAAAAAAGGGGGTGAAATAAATTATTACAAATGGAGCCATAAAGTCATCTGTTTTTCTGTAAATTATATATATATATATATATATATATATATATATATATATATCTATTATGGCAGCAATCTTTCGTTTATATATTTGAATAAATCCCAATTCAAGTTCTTTTTATGTATAATTTCTGTTTTTCGGACCACGTTCTTAGTTTCCGGTGAAAATTTAAATATAAGTTGCTCAATGCCCGAGTAATTTGGGCTTTCACTATCCACTATCGAAGTATTTTGTTAATGCATTGACTATGTATATGAATTGTATTTTTTCTATTCAATTTTCTTCTTGGGGGGGGGCTTTAAGCACCATACTGTTAGTTTGTGTCGTCGTGTTTATTTTATGTTTTTACTAATATATTTATTAGGCACCGCCGCTTTTTCGGCATAAATTTTCGATACATAAGGTTTAAAATTAAATGTTAAAAATGAAAAAGCTTTCTCGAAGATTTCATTTTAGCTTTAATTGAAAGCTTAATGATTAAATTTATTATTTCCATTAAGTAAAATATTATGGTGTCTTTCAGATAGAAATCATATAGGTTGGAATGTCAAATAAAACAGTCAGATCCACTGGAAAATGTATGAATCGTCATTTAGTGGTACATAAATAGGACAGACTGGATTCTTCAATCTAGGGAAAGGAAAAATGAATTCAAAACCGGCCTGGAGAGGGTTGGGATCTGTCAGGCTATCTTTCTCAAGAAACACCACTTCTACTGTCGCTGCAGTACACATAGTGCCCCTACGACCCTACGGGTCCCGGGATAAAAACAAAACAAAAATATTATATTTGGCATAAGAACGTTTTTGCTCGTCAACCAAATAACAGGGAACATTCTTTACAGACACGTTGTATTTTGTTCGGAGGATATTTTACATTGGGGAGATGTTCTTGGAGATTATGAATGCATGGACTTCCTGAAATTTATCATCAATTTTCTATCATAGAATCGTTAAAAGGCAGTATTGGAGATGCGTGGTGGGGAGTTTACAAAATAAAATCTTTTGCAACCTCAGTAACATTGCAGAAACGTTGTAGCAATGCCATTTTGTTAGCCTGGCAGTGAGATTCGAACTTTCTATTAATGGTTTATAAGAGTAACTCATTAACCACTAGGCTTCAATAAAGTGCCTATTGTATTATTACATGAATTATTTCGTGTAGTATATTTTCATTTATCTTATTTTGATAACTGTCTTGTCCAATTTGTTTTTCGCCCTTCCAACTTTTGTCGCAAGTTCTCGGTTCCAGCAATAATGCATGTCTCAGTTTGTCTTTCGTATAGAAATGATGAATGACAAATAAAGTTTATTTTACAAGTCGACATTCTTAAACTTTCGACGCTCATTATTACGATTACTTCTTACAATATCAGGAATTTACGAGTAACCACACCTTTGTTGTTTTTGAAGAGAAGTTCAAACCGCAAACTCTTTTGATAATTTCAGATGGTTAATTTTTGAATCTCAGCAAATAATTTATCTGACACAACAACAATTCTCATACCCAAGCCTAAAAATCCAGTAACTTATCATCATCATCATCATCATCATCATCATCATCATCATCATCATCATCATTATTATTATTATTATTATTATTATTATTATTATTATTATTATTATTATTATTATTACCACTACACACAAATGAAAAAGAAATCACAGAACTTTTTGCAAAGCAGAAGAAGGAAGAATGTTTTAGAAAATATTATCATAAAAAAGAAAATTAAATTTTCATATAGAATAAAGAAAATATTTTTTATATGACTCTAGGAAGCACTAGAGAAGTCGACAAGACATTCTTTTAAAAGGAATGAAAATACAATACTTTTTCGAAACAAAGTACTCTGTTGAATATACTGATATCATTTACATTAAAGGTAAAATGTGTAAATAATAAGTATGAAAGATGAACTCTTTCGAAGAAATGAGGAAGTCTATTTATGGCTGTATAGAACGTTAAGCCACAGCAAACTACAGAAGAAATGGTCGTGTTTGCATTTGTTTGTTGCTAATTTTGAATCGATTTTAAATCAATAATCGAAACGGAAGTCTGTCTGTGACACGAAAGGAAAGAGCAAATTACGAAGGAAATGATTTTTGACTGTAAACATCAGCTGCCATTCCGTCCGTAATCAAGCGAAAGAATAAAGCAATTAAATAAGAATTGGTCTGCTTTTGACGCTAATCAATGCCTTTCAGGACTGTTCAATTGTAGTTTGAATTCGATCCATTCTTTTTTTTTTCTTGTTCATTTCGATGGGAAATTTTGACGAAGGTCAAGATGGCGAGGGACAAACAACTGAATAGCTAATCAATGTCATAAACAACATCAAATTATATCCGTCCGATTAATAACAATTACATAAAAAATCATTTTAATTTCAATGTTTGTGCACTTTTTGTTCGCGTTTAATATGTTTTTAGTGACAAATAAAAAGAATTATGAAGAGAGGTTATCGAGAAATGGGAGTTTTCCATTAGCAAAATATAACGAAGAAATCAGCTTACGTAAGTGCCACCCCATCTGAAGGAAAAAACCCTCAGCAAAAAGAATTTAACAATTTTTTAAAATTGAACTGGAAACAGAAATTGCAAGAATGTGGCGTTTAAACACAAGCACATTTTCAACAATCGTAGAACTATTCCAATAATAGAAAAAACTGTTGTGGTAATATTGTTGCGGTAAGGGCAAGTTACCCTCTTTACTATCATGGATGGATCATGATAAGTAGTCCTGGGTAATTGACTAGAAAAATATGATAATACTATTGCAGTGACATATCTAGCTGACTATTGAATACTGTATCACGATTGACAGTCGAGTTAAGTATTGTGTCTTGCTAGACCCCACATCACAACAGATACATTACGAAAATCCCTTAATATCTGAGATGTTAAAAGATTCTGCTCACCAGCGCCGTTCATATACTCAAAGAACTCTTCCAATATAATATGCTCAGTACCTTTCTTTTACCTCAGATATCGGGTGAAAGACGTAAATGATTGTATAAAACAGGAAATCAAGAAAATTGGAAATAATTCCGATGTTGATAGAATGAAAGAATAATTGGAGAAACGTTGATCATGGGCGAATTGTTCATATCATGTGGATTTGACGAACAAATGTTTTATTCCCAAATTCAAAACCTATCCTCAAAAGTCCCAAAAAATTGGTAGCAAAGGAAGGACGCAGTTGTGCCGAAGAAATTACAAAAACGCGGGAAAAATTTGAAATTTAAAATGAAATAGAATACTTTCGAAAGTACGGATGCAACGGATAAATCTGTAGGTAAAATAAAAAAAAAATCTGCAGGAACAAATCTTCCAAATCGTTAGCGATGTATTTCAAATTTTGCGGGCTTAGCGGAACAAGTCGTATTAGTTCTCAATGTGACCGCTTGGTGGCGATGGCGAGCCATTTAATTGTAAACAAAGACGGTTACGTGAGAAAGTAGCTATGAGAAATGCATTATTTTTGTTATTTTGATTGATATATTAATTGTTCTGCGCTCATCATTGCATCGAAGCAGAAGGAAATTGTAAAAAGAAAGCGTAAAACCTAAGTATCAATGACAAATTGGAACTTCTACAATCGTCTTT
>OZ038504.1:29644079-29731579 GCA_964036315.1 Acanthosepion esculentum | reverse complement strand
GAGCAAAATTATTATTAAGAATATCAAAAGCCATAGGTAATAATTTTATTTCATGAGATTTCAATTCAACGCACAATAACTCAACTTGGATAAAAAGAACAGCAAAAATTTTGATGCACCTAAGAGGGCATTTGACTCAGCTCAAATAGCAGACCTTGTTGGCATATATATATATTGGACACCCTAGGTAGAATTGTTAACGACAACGAACTTTACGTTTATAGAGACGATAGCCTAATGATTGTTTCAAATAGTGATGGCCCTTTAACATTAAAACTACACAAAAAGATTAAAGTTTTCAAGTTTTTAGGTTTCAAGATATATATATCTCCTAAACTAAAAATAGAAACTTTCTTGATATCACTCTTAACTTTTCCAATACCTTTAAGCACTTCCTAAAAGAAGGTCAACCTACCATCTACATTAATGTCCATTCTAACCACCCGAAGTCAATTACAGAACATATACCAAAAATAGTCAACACAAACATAAGCAGGTTATCCTCCAACAAAAAAGTTATAGATTGATAAGTTTATACACAACCAAGCACTAAGAAATTGCAAGTTTAGACAAGACTTACACTATCAAGATTATCCAAAGACTATAAAAACAGAAAAAGGCAAGTCATATGGTTCAACTCACCCTAGCGCAAACTTCCCAATATTAATATAGACCATTTCTTCTTAAAACTAATAGATAAACATTTTGATGAAAAGAATCCTTTATCAAAGTTTTATAATAGAAAATCATTTAAAATTAGTTACCCTTGTGTTTACAATGTAGAGAAAATCATCTCATCCCACAATAGTAAGCTACTAAGTAAATTTCATAACAATGAAGTAACGGATATTAACCCCACGTGCAATTGCATAAGTAGAACTGAATTCCCTGTTGGAGGTAAATGCAGGTCTAAAACCGTGGTAAAAGAAGCAACAATTTTCCTTGAAGAAAATGTAGACCTGAAGAAGACCTACAATGGAATATCTGCGGGAAACTGGCAGCAACGCTTATATAATCACAAACACTCCTTCAGCAATAGGTCTCTCAAAAACCAAACAGATTTATCCAGGCAGTATTCGGATATTATTGACAAAGGTCTCACACCGCAATTGTACTGGAAATTAATATGCAGATTTCAAACTCCTAGGAACTTCAGGGAATGTTGCAACCTTTGTCAGCTGAAGAAAATACTTATAATTAAATATAAAAAGCAGGAGAATTTACTTAACCTGCGAAGTGAACTCATATCAAAATGCAGACCCAAAAACCGCCTCAAAAACAGAAAAGTGCCTTTATATAAATTCCTATCTGTATCTACATTACTCTAATGCTATAGTATATATTCACATAAAAATATTTAGTGCAATGTGGCATTTATGGTTGTGATGGGTATATATATATATATATATATTGCAATATGTATGGTTAATTGAATATGGATTTGCTTCTGGAAAATGTGTATGTGTGTGAATATATATGTAAATTTATGTGTGTGCGTGTGTTTGTGTATGGGCATATTTTGGGTTTCTTGATACATATACGTGCGTTTGTGAGAATATTGTGTTTAGATAGAAATATATGGCTGTATGTATATAAATGCATATATATATGTATGTGTATATGTATGTGTATATACGTGTATATGGACAAATGAAAACTGATAGGATTATTGATCTGTAATTTTTACTTAGAATATATATATATATATATATATATATATATATATATATATATATATATATATGTAAGAATGTATATATGGGAATATGCGAATATATGGTGCTAACTGAAATCCTAGTTAACCATGCATGTTATGGATTTATTATGCTGTTTACTTCTTTATTCTAGTGATAAGTCCATTATGATTATCCTCGTTGCAGTGTGTGTATTATGGGTGAAGAAAAAATATAGTTTTAAGCATTTCACGCCAAGCAAGGCGGGAGTGCTACAAGCATGAAAGGGGTTACAGAGAGTGGGAGCAAGAGTGTGATAGAGAAAAGGATGAAAAGAAGGGCGGTAAATTAGATCAGGGCATCTGAAGATGTCTATTGTCATTGCATTTGAATAATTGAAGATTATAGTTATCAGGAAAACAATTAAGAGGAAGGGAGTTGCACAGACGGGGACTGCGAGACATGAAGGTATTGGTGTAGAACAGACGGCTACATTTAACAGTTTCGACAGTGAAAGGGTGGGACTGAGAGGCCAACCTAGTAGAACGTTTAACTCTAGGTATATAACCTTCATAAATATGTTTCTCTGAATATAATTTATAATCATTTAATTCAAATCTCTTAGGTATTTTAATTTAAATTTCTTAGTTAATTATATAAGAAGCTTATGAATAAATTTTTTTGCTAATTTTGAAATATCTAAAAATGTTCTCTTTTAATACTATTTACAAATAATTTGTGAAATGTAATATATCTATATTGCAATTTTAACCGTTGACAGAATCAGATTGGATTGTTTACAATTCACACTGCACTAACCACACGTTATGCAACAAGCCTCTTCCTCAAATGACCTACTAATGTTAAATCTGAAGTCACTATATCAAAATAGGTCAACATTCTATGTCTTTTCCCACTCTCTAAAAAATTAGCAATATCTCTTGCTTTTAAGCCGGAGTATGTTTTCCATTTCATTTGTGATTTTGTTTGTAGGTCATGAAGATTGCGAGCTGCTTTTTAGAACTCTCATGAAATCGAAATTATTACCTATGGGATTTCAAGTGATTGATATTCTTTAATTATATATATATATATATATATATATATATATATATATATATATATATATATAATTATTTATTTAAAAATTATAACATAAATATGTTATAAAATCACTACAAAAATAGCCATTTTGTTTCTACACATCTGGTGTCTTATCAAGTGATGATGTTAAAAAGATTAAAATTAATTAACCACCCCTGGCAAGGGGGAAACGCTGTTACATAAGCTGGAATGGCCAATCAAAATACAAATATGCGGGAATTCAAAAACTTGACAACGAAGTATGGTTATACTAATTATTAAATGCTTTAAAGTTGGGGATTTACTAAAATAGAATTTATTCTAATTAATAAGTACTAAATTATACGATAAAATTTGAAATTAAAATTTAAAATTACCCATTAACCCATTAAAAACTAAATTTAATCTCTATTAAGCTTAAAAGTATAAAATTACTGAGGAAGAAAAGAAAAATACATATGTTATTCTATTTATTTTGTTTTTATTGAAATTAAGTTGGAATAAACGTTAAGATCGACTGCTCATAACTCCATGACAACATGGATACATTTGAATTCTAAGCATAGGCAGGGGATGATGATATCTTGCGAAAGACAATACATACACAATCAGATTATAATACATACGCACGCAGACATATTTAGATATATACACATACAAAAAGTGACGAGACAGGAAATATCTTCACGACCCTTTACAAAAAAAATTAAAAAAAAACACACAAACATACACAATGAAATGTGCATGCAAGTTACCATACACATAGACACCGATAAAGACACGTACATACACCCACATACATTGACATAGACACTCCGATATAACAACCAAGAAATATTCAAGATTGAAAGTGTTATTAAACGAATTCTTTACCACTTATAAAAATATAACATATACGGTCAAATATACATAGATAAAAATGGTCTAATAGAGCAGAGAAACAAACAATAGGGAAAGAAAGGACATTAAAACAGTTATATATGTATAAAAATAACACCATCTAATATATAAAAACGAAAATTTCAAATACACAAATATATATTATATTTTATTTTCTTTCACCTAATGTACAGTAGAGCGTATATAGACATATATGAAATATATATATTTCATATATGTCTATATACGCTCTACTGTACATTAGGTGAAAGAAAATAAAAACTACCTACAGATATATGAGTACAGTGTACACACATTCTTCACTACAGACAGAAACACAGAAAAGACTACAAATATATACACACATATATACATATACACTCATACATACATCGATATATATACATATATCTACACATATATACACATATATATACGTATATGCATATATACACATACAGAAGCAAGCATAAATATATCTCACCCACACATCAACATAAAAAGTAAACAAATCAAATATAAATATATATACATACACACACATACATACATACATATACACACATATAATTATATTTGCTCTACTCTGTATTGAGCACTCTTTTAAGAATAGTAATTGTTGGTTATTGGAATTTATTCCATATACACCAATCCTATACTTGGATATTAGCTCCTATTAGTGTCGAGCACTGTCTATTCTATTCTTATACTATGGATAGAATCAATTTATGATTATCACTTAAGAACATTCCCATCACGAAGAAAAGGGATTATTTCGTCCATTTAACTATGGAAACTGAAAATCTTATTAGAAGAATGAGATGGAAAGCTTACTTTTTTCTTCTTAAAATTATGGTTTTAAAAGTTTAAAGACAGCACCAATTATTAAGGAATTGTCTGGTTTTGAAAATGACCTACTGGATATCATCAAGGGATTAACCTTCCATAAATATAAAAACTCTTTCCAAAAAATATTGATGTTATTGTCAAGGATATTAATAAATTTATGTTAAATCCGATAAAACGGCTAACTTTTATAAGTTATCCCCTAAGGATTATGATACCTTAGTTAAAAATAGTCTGACCAGAAGCTACAAAAAAATTGATAACAATAATTTCAACCAGATACATAAGGATTAACCGTGTCAGTAAATCAATTACTGATAAACTACGGGTAAGTGATCGGGTCAGTAAAGTGCAAACAAAGGAAGCGTATGTTTTGTTAAAAGACCATAAACCCGAATTCAGAACTAAGCCATCTACTAGGCTTATAAACCCTACTAGACCATAAATCGGTAGAATCAGTAAGACTATCTTGGAAAGAACCAACCACTCCATAAAAAACACCCTTGGGCTCTTACAGTGGATTAATACAGCTGATGTTATCAACTGGTTTACTAACATCCGATATAAAGACAACTGTACTTTCACACAGTTCGATATTATCGACTATTATCCGTCTATATCGAAGGATCTGTTCACTTTGGCCTTGGAGTTCGGTCGGGAATACACCAATATTTCTGAGAGTGAAGTGGATATAATCATGAAATGATGAAATTCTGTTCTGGTCTACAATGAAGAACAGAAGACCCAAAAGTTTTGCAGCGATAATTTTGACATATCAATGGGTTCCTTGGATTCTGAAGAAGCTTCTGACTTGGTTGGATTATTTATTTTATACAATTTAAGTGCTGGTATCTTGTCAGTTCCTAGGAAAGAAACTGCTTCTCCGTTATACGTCGTTTTGAATTCAGAGTTGTCCTTCTCGTAGACCAGTTGCCATCCATGGCTATAGAACCCAGTTGTCCTGCTATTTAACCATATCTGGAGGGAGAAGAATTGGATTAATATCGTTCCCAAGGGATCTGCAAAATACATGGTTAATTATATGAATCAATTTTATATTAAAAATTTTCACACGCTCATCTGTAATTTAACGAATAGAAAGGTATCAAACGTTTGCGATATGAAAATCGAGAAACATTGTTAGATATATGCGTAAATAGACAAGCAGGTTGAGTATCTAACAGAGACGGCAGAGAGAAACATGAAAAAGGAAATCGTTGTGACAGTTAAAGTAAAAGAAAAAGGCACGTAGAAGAAAATTTGAAGAAATACATTTTAAAAATCATGAAATCTTAAAAACCAAAAAAGGTGAGTAAAAAGCTGAAAATTTCGCTAAAACCTCGTAGATTGATGTCGTCCATTAAGGACATTTGAAATGACTAATCAAAGCTTAGCAAAACCTTTTAACAGAGATCGATGGTATTTCTTTTTTAATCGAATAAATGTCACAATCGATAATTTGCCTGTACCTTGATAGGCCCAGACGTCAGTTCGGTACACACCTCTCCTGTATAGATTAGATTAGGATTCAAAGGTATACACCCACCTGATGGATGACACCATAGAAAACAAACGAGGACTTGTATCCACCTGTTATCATTACTGGTCTGTAATGATTCTCAACTGTTCATCATGAAATGTTAATATATCATTATGCACATCTTCTTTAATTTATATTCACTATATTTATAGAATCCGTGTTTTTACTGTTGCTGGAACCCACGAAAAAGATTTATGTACTATAATACTACTAATGTTTGTTATAGATATAACGCTTCGGCAGGTGTTTTCGTCAGACTTCTTCAGGTACTGGCACTCCTCCGATTACTCCGAATCGAAACAAACTCTTTATTAATTCGACAAGAGCATATTCTCAATACAATTTTCATGCTACTTTTATAATATAGTTAAATCTCTCTCCTGCTCTCTCTCTCTCTCTCTCTCTCTCTCTCTCTCTCTCTGTATATATATATATATATATATATATATATATATATATATATATATATATACAATGAAATTAAGTCCGACTATTACTTTAATATATTTTCGGTTTATACGTTACTTTTATAGATACAAATATTTAAGTAAATGCTCTGTTTATAATAAACAACATTTACCGACCTGAACGTCCGAGAAATTTCATAGAAAATATGTGTCCTCCAACAAGAATCGAACCTGTATCCTACACGGTACCGTCATATAGCTTGACGTGATATACCATTTAGCTACAGTAATTTGACTTTGCTTACCAAATTTTTCCTCTATCACATCAGGCTATATGACGGTTTCGTGTAAGATACAGGTTTGATTCCTATCGGAGGAAATAATTTCTGTGTATATCGATACATGTGTATGTGCCTATGTGTGTAATTGCACATGTAAATGAACGTATGTATATGTGAGATTTACATAAGTGTATGTGTGGTATAGATATGTATATGATAAAACAAAATCTTTAATATTGCCTTCAAATATTACTCCATCTTAATTTAAAACCTAAACTTTAAGTAAAAAAGATTACCCATCTAAAATAGTCACAAATTACATTCATGAATTAGATTCAAACTGATAGAGATGTTACCTTAACAATCATTTGCCATATTGAAAGATTACTATCACTAAACTGTTATATTTTAAATATTTGTTTAATGTACTTTCTATGAATGTGTTTTTAAATATACGAACTCATATTAAATCCCTAAATTATTTGTAAAAGAGTTAAAGATTTAAATTGCTAGCAAACATCAACTTAATTTCTTCGGTGATTTTAAAAAATTAAATTAATATGAAACATTAAAATCTGTTTTTTTTTACATAAATTGTTAAAATTACCACTTCTCCTCTCCCTTGATAAAGCCTAATGACAGCTTCTTTCTCTTTACTTGTCCCTTCTTTCTTTCTTTTTTCTTTTTATTTTTTCTCTCTTCTCCCCCTTCCCTTTCAACATATCACTTCCGTTAAGTTAACCGATTAAATAGGTCAGTGTCTGATCCCTCCTCCCCTAATACTAAGTATGATAGATAGAAATATTAAAATAAACCCTCTCCAAATTCGATCATGTCTACCACACTACCATCACTACCCTCTGTATTAAATTACATAAACTTAATACTACCCGTCAAAATTGTAAATGTTCATTTCATTTTTCGTTTCACCTTTTGGAAGTGTAGTCAAATGATCCAGCGTCCTTTAAAAGGGCTATGGTGAAATAAATTATTACATGGAGCCTTAAAGTGGTCTGTTTTTCTTTAAATTATTAGCTCTGAATTTACATTGAGCTCTCAGGATTTCATCATCCTTGGGACTACCTATACGGATTACCAAATGTTTATAAACTTAACTATATATATATATATATATATATATATATATATATATATATATATATATATATATACATGTTTCATTAAATAATATAGATAAGAGTTGTCTATATATTTTATGTAAGTTCTTTTCATATCGTCTGATAAGCTTAATAACATTATCATTAAACAATGAAAGAAAATCACAATATTGATACATATTTTTTAATCCAATCTAAGCTTTCGGCTTACATAAGCCATTATCGAAGATGACAATTACACAATATATTAAGCAATACACGAACAAGAAATTGATGATAGTCTTTTTTTGTTTATATGGATGATTTCCAAGCAACGATAAACACGTTCATATAAGACGCTGAAAGCAAAAATCGCACCACAGCTCATGACGTCACACATGACCACGCGAGAGTGAATCCGATGATTATTGAGTATGGAAAGCCGTTGGTATGAACCAATGGCTTCTGTTACTAATTATAGGCATTTAAGGATATTTGTGGAGATTTCATAGTTTATTTTGTTCAGGTTAGGTTTCAACTGTTTTATGTATATAGCTTCAAGAATTTTTAGTTTTTGTTTATTCTTTTCATGTATAGTTGTGTTTTCGACAAGGATTATATATATATATATATATATATATATATATATATATATATATATATATATATATATATCATGTCATATTTTCTTTTTATAAAATCAGTGTATATAATTTTTGATACTACTCAATTCGGTGATTGATCCACTAGCCAATGCGTCCTGCGGGACAAATTGATGATGTATATTTGGAGACTTAAATCTAATGTCAATAATTTCCTGCATCTTACAATGTCTTATCTCAACTAAATGCTAATTCTGATTTAATAAAGCATTTATCCGATGTGCGTTTGCCTTTTCGGACGAAATCTTCAAGAAACATGATTTTATTGATTTTCTACAAGATTTAGTCAGATAGCAAAGATTTTCTTTATCACTACATTTATACTGTATATATGTTTAGATTTAGTATTAGTCGCAATAGTATCCATAATCTTCTCTTATTCTATTGATCTAGAGTGAAGTATTAATATTGTTATTTACTTATAACTAGTTTACCTTTCTTCTTATTTGTGTTGGTTTAATTTGCATGGTCAGCAATTTTTCAATCTACCACCGTTAAAGAAATCGCCCCAGGCGACATTTCACTTCGGAGACGGTATCCACTGGAGGTGGTAATAAATTAGTGTGAAATTAATAGCAACCGTGCAACGTAAGTACAGTAACTTTATTTTCTACTCATAAAAAAGTTCACTTTTTGCGATTTCCCACATGGCAACTGTACTGACGAGCTACTTTCACTGGTACCCCAACTGCATGAATTTAAGCGTGCTACTAGGTTGGCACCTCGGTCCCACCCTTTCACTGTCGCAACAGTTAAATGTAACCGCCTCTTCTACCCCGACAGCTGCTTCTCTCGCACTTCCTGGCAGTAATGTCAATCGCCATCTTCTGATGCCTTGATCTTAATCTCCCCGTCTTTACTCTTACTCTCACCCCCTGTAACCCCTTGCGTGCTAGTGGCACTCCCGTTTTGCTTGGGTGAAATGCTTTAAAAAAACTAAAAAAACCTGGATTTTCTTTTCGACGGAGGCTACATCAGTCAAGATATGCACACACACACACACACACACACACACACACACACACACACACACACACACACACACACACACACACACACACACAACATGAAAATATTGAAGATAAATTCGTTTGATATAACCAGAAATAATACTACATTAACGGTATCTTTTAGGTCTCATGTAATTACCAATGATGTGGTAATATGTTTATAATATATTTACAATAAATGATACATTGTAGCTATTTACTAAAATTATTAAGAAACATGAATCTACATATTATATCTTCAATATTTTCTAGTTTTTATATGCTGGTTGTATCTGATTACAATAGAATTCATTAATGATGTTTTTATTTTGTCTGTCTCAAGATTGTGGCTTGTATTATATTTTCTATAATTCTTTTAAGTACTGATCAACAACGTAGTTTGGGAGACTATTATTAAGTGTTTGTTTTGTTATGCAATTCTTTATAAATTAATATTATATGAAGAAAACATTAGCTCATGTAGGTTGATCATGTTCTTATATCTGTAAAAAATCAATTTGATAATTGACAACACATTTTGCTTCTGATATTTTATATAGTGAAGTAGTAAAAAGTTGATTTTTCGAACAGCAAGAAAATAGATTCTGCTAATATTAAGATTATAAGCAAAGTGTAAACCATAATTTCTTTAAGGTTTTCTTTATTTTAGGTAGGTTTCTCACTGACTTGAATCTAGACGCAACAGCTGACACTACAGAAAAGGCACTTTCTCTACATCCATCTACGACCATCTTTGTCTTCGGTGACTTTAATGATCACCATGACAAGTGGCTGAAACATTCTAAAGGTACTAATGTTGCCGGTATACAGACATTAAATTTTTCCATTGCCCAATCCCTCACTCAAATCGTAGACTTCCCTACTCATTTCCCTAGCCAAACCAAGCAACATGCTTCACTATTGGATCTATTTCTTAACTCCACTATTGGATCTATTCCTTACCTGCTGAGCTTCTCTTGGTAACTCGGACCAATCGGTGGAAGCTATTGATATCTCCTTTCAAACAACCAATAAACAAAAACCCCCTATCCATATG
Organism: Acanthosepion esculentum; assembly: GCA_964036315.1. Taxonomy (NCBI): domain Eukaryota; kingdom Metazoa; phylum Mollusca; class Cephalopoda; order Sepiida; family Sepiidae; genus Acanthosepion; species Acanthosepion esculentum. Next base: position 29,721,065 of record OZ038504.1, on the reverse strand, counting down.
ACGTCTTTACGTTACCAGCACGCTGACTAGGATTGAGACTCATTCCGGGACTTTCTTCGTGACGTCCCTTAGAATGATATCTTCAACCTCGCAATTAAAAATTGCGCCACTGAGGTCAAAGCCAGTATGGACGCTTTCATCCCTTCTCGGAATTACCAGGTGAAACCGCGTTCCTCTCCATGGTTCTCACCAGCATGTTCGGCCGCCATACCACACAGGACCACTATTTCCGGCTATACCAACGTGTCAGCTCTCGTCGAAACAGGTGCCTATTTGCTATTACTCATAACAAATGTAAGCGAGGCCTCGAAGAAGCTAAATCTTTGTTTGCTGAGAGAATGAGGCACCGCATAGTCTCAAATAATTTGGCTCTCATGACTACTGGCGTCGCTGTAATAGGGTAAGAAATAGGTGCTATCATCAGTAATGTTGAAGTGGTTCATCATCTCTCATCATAGGGCCTTTTCTCAGGCAAGCAATGCGGCTTACGTTTCTCCAGATCAACTGCTGATGTACTAACGATAATTGCGGAAAGGGTTAATCATATTCTAGATAAAAAAAAAGGTGAAGCCTGATCTGTAGCTTTGGACATCTCGAAGGCCTTTGACAGCGTCTGGCATTCAGGTGTTCTCCACAAGCTGAACAGTTACGGTATATCCGGGCACGGTTTTGAGCTGATCTAGTCCTATCAAATCGGGCAATGAAATTTGTCCTGAATGGCCACTCGTCTGCATCCTTTCATACTAACGCGAGTGTCACCCAGGACCCTATCCTTGTTCCTACGCTATTTTTAAATTTCATTAACGACATTGCCACTGACATCAGCTCTCAACTTGTCCTCTACACTGATGGCACTACGATTTACTCCTGTCGCAATAGTAAGGCTGATCAGTCAAACAAGGTCAAAATGGCAGCTGATGTATAAAACGGCCTCAAAACTGAAGCAAAATATGGCTTACCAATTTTAACGGCTCCAAAACTAAACTTCTCTCTATTATTGATCTGAGAGATTCCTCATTGCCTTCCATCAGCATGGATGATGCTATCCTCCAAGAAAGTGACTCATTGCACACCCTCTCGAGATAACGTTCTCTGCTGACATGAGCTGGAAAGACTACATTCAATCCATCATCAGATCAGATGTTAAGAAAGTCAGTTCAATGTGTCGGGTCGGACAATTTTTCCCTCCGAAATCTATCTTGAATATCTGTAAGTCGCACATGGTTAGAATATTGCTGCTAGTGCCCCTGTTATTTATATGGAACTCCTTGATAAGATCCAAAAAAGAATCAGCAATATTATTGGCCCTGATCTGGTGGCTTGCCTTCAGTCACTTGCCCACCGCCGTAATGTTGCCTCTCTGTGCCTTTTTTATAAATACTTTCAAGGTAATTGTTCGGATGAGCTCTGGTACCTAGACTGTATGAATTTAAGCGTAATACTAGACTGGCGACGAAATCTCATCAATTTACAGTTGAATTAGCTAGATTTAGCTATAACTTCTATACTAAGTGTTTCTTTTCTCGCACTTCTCACTTGTGGAACTTCCTACCCGCTCCACGCTTTCCAGCAAACTTTAATCTGCAAAAATTTAAATGCAATGTCAATCGCTATCTACTGTCCTCCTGATTGATCTTTTCTCTTTCTCCTCATGACTAATGTTTCTGTTCCTAATTCCTCCACACTCTGTAACCTATTGCGTGCTAGTGGTTGTACTACCTTGCTTGGGTTGATACTGATTAAAAAATGTATTATATCCTCTTGGCAGTGAAAATAACAGAAGGGATCATTAAAAGATAATTACTATTGGTTACATAAACTCCAAGTGAATTTTCCGGTTAACATGTCACGTGACACAACGTATTCTTTTTATACTCACATCGATCAACACGAGAAAATATGATTTAGTATTAGAAAATTTTGTGTCGATAGGACAATTACGAATGAATAGTGAGGTCATCATTTGGTGCCCCATACATTTAGCCTTGTGCCACATGTACGCTACGCTTAAAAAATCACATCTTTCTTCTTAGAGCAATGTTTTTCAACTACTTTTCATCTCATGGTACTGTATAGTTAAACTTCCGCGATCCACTAAAATTGTAATAATCAAAACAAGAATATACAATGATTTATTTATCAACACAAGCAAAACGATTTATTGTAATTTATACTAAAAAGTAAATAATTAATATTCTTAAAGACAATTTTATTTATTTTTCTGTTTATTATAATTTAACATTTAATGGGAAATCTGATTTTTTGTAGAATATCTTCTTTGCAAGGTTGAATTTTGGACAGTCACACTCTTGGCGATGTGCGCTGTAGTGTAATGGATATCGGCTCATAATGAGAACTGGGAGAGTCGAATTCCATTCGACTTCATTATAATCACTTATGAATAAATACCCTTGAGATAGGTATGACTCCATCTATTCTCCCTATGGGTTAAATAGCAGCACAGATGGATTTTGAGTCTTGATTGGCAACAAAATATGGCAGCCTACTGCCTCATCAGTCATGTATCGAAAGATACATAATCGCCCAAGTGTGTGGCACTTAACAGACTGATACTCTTATGTCTTTTTCCAGTGATCACGTTTTGTTTTTATATGTTTTTGCAGAAAAAACACATATATATATATATATATTATTTTAAAAAAGAAAAGATTCTAAATGAATTCGGCTAGATAAAAGAAATTCTAAAATGGAGAAATATTCCAGAGCTCATCATATTTTTCGTAAATTTCGTAAAAAATATGCGGTCTCCGAGAGGAATCGAACCTGTAATCCATTTATGGGGATCGACATATAGCCTGTTGTGTTGTTACAATTCAGTCACAGAGAAGCGTCTGGTCATCAAAGTAGAAATTACTGTTTTAAAAACAAATCTTTGGCGATTTTTCTCGATCGATTTTATCTGCTCATGAAACATATCCTAACGTAAACAATGACAACATATTATTTAAATAAATGCTCTGTTTTTAATTAAACATTATTTATTACATTTATCGCCCTGAATGTTCGATAAATTAAATAGAATCTCTGCGTCCTGCGACAGGAATTGAATTGAATATAGCAATACAGATTCGATTCCTGTCGGAGAATATTAAATATATATATATATGTGTGTGTTTGTGTGTGTGCGTGTGTGTATAACAGATATATATATATATACATATATATATATACATATATATATATATGTGTGTGTGTGTGTGTGCGTATATATATATATACACACACACACACACACACACACACACACACACACATATATATATATATATATATATATATATATATATATATATATATATATATATATATATATATATACATATACTGGGGTAACATCAAAATTGTACAAATCGTGTTACGGCAAAATCGTCCATTCCACAAAAGGTTTAATATCTAAATGACCACTAAATTAATTGATATTTTTCCAGGTTTTCAGATGTGACGTTTAGCCATCTTGACATCATTAATTGAAGGAATCCCGGAAAAAAAACTTTGAGCTATTCAGCGAGAATGAGAACAGGTTAAAGTCTTTTTGTGTCCCTACCACTGTCTTCTCAACTGAGCAATCATGAACAGAAAAAAAAATCATTCAGGCTTTCAGTAATTCATTCATACTCTGTTTTCCATCTTCAAAGCCAATTCAAGAACCATAAAGAGACCAGTGAGTAAATTTAAAAATGAGGGAACAGTAGAAAGGAAAACTGGATCAGGAGGTCACCACAACAAGAGGTGTCATCATTTCAACTTAGAACTAAGAAGATCAATTAGAGAGGATCCAACTCAATGCATCAGACGTTTAGCACGTGAGAGAGAATTTTCAGTTATGACAGTCCAAAGAGCAGTGAAAAAAATGTGAAAAGGAAATTCCACGTGAAACATGTGAGGCACCGTGTTACAGAAAGTTTGAAAACCGTCAAAACAAACATAGGAAAGACATTCCTAGATTTAATAGAAACGCATTTTTCTTAAACAAACCGATTAGCAAAAATATTCAACAAAAATAAAGTTAAAATCATTTACAGTTGTGCAAAATATAGAAACACAGATAATAAAAAGTCACAACAGAAAAGTAACAACCTGCAATAATGCAATGAAGGAACCGCAATGCAACTGCAGAAATAAAACATGTTCACTCCAAGGAAATTGCCAACAAACGAATATAAAGCCAAGGTAAGTGCAAATAACAGCACAATGTAATACATCGGTGCAACTGAGGGACCATTCAAGAAAAGAAAACAACAGCCACAACCTTTCAATCTCCAAGAGAAAATACTTAAACAGCACTACATTATCAACATACATATGGCATCTAAAAGACAGAAATATTACACCAAGAATAAGCTGGAAAATATTGAAAATAGCACCTGCCTACAACAACATTACAAAGAAATGCCAACTTTGACTACAGGAAAAGGTAGCAATAATTTCCCATACCCAACAAAAGAATTTACTCAACTTAAGATCAGAAATAATTTCTAAATGCAGACATGAAAACAAATACCTATTATCACAATTTATTTATATTTAGTATATATGTATACATATATAATATGTATAATTATTATGTATATATATAATATATATAATGTATATATACATAATATATAATTAATATAAAATACATATGTATGTATATATTAAACATGTATATATAATATATATGTATATATATAATATAATTATAATAGATATCTTTATATATAACATAATATATATATATATATATATATATATATATATATATATATATATATATATATATATTACATCATAGTGTATATATATATATATATATATATATATATATATATACACTATGATGTAATATATGCATGTATATATAAGCTATGAGTTCAAAGTCATCAGCAAAACCTATGTTACAGAGGTACTGGCTGGTGGCATTTTCATATAATGTCTGGATGACTTGGATAATTCCGTTATATACATTGAATTCCCTAAGGATTTGCCAAAGGCCGCCATGCCATACACGATCAAATACTTTCTTGAAATTCACAAAGCTGTGGAAAAATACTTAAGAGCAATCTTGTCTAAAGATGGTACTTGCAACACGGAGATCCACCCACCGCAGCCATGGCAACGATGTCGAAATTAGCAAGAATATGGAGGCGCAAATCAGCTCTCAAAGTGCAGACTGTCCAAATAGCTAGTAGTCTCTATTCTACTATTGGGAACATAAAACCAATGCGTTTGTGCGGAAAAGTGTTTAACGTTTTATGGGCCACGAAGAACCATATCTCACCACAGTCAAACTGAGAAGAATCTCATGGTTTTGATATATTAAACGGAACGACAGCCTGTGCAAGACCATCGTGCAAGGCACCTTTGATGGTGAACGTAGGAGAGGACCCCAACGCAAAAACTGTTTGGTCAATGTCAAACAATGGACAGGTATGACTATACCAGAACTGCTGATGTCTGTCATTGAGATCATTCTGATGGAGATTCAGTGTGGTTTCTGCATTTTTTTCTTTTGACTAAGTGCGTGTGGGGAAATAGAAAGATTGAGTACTACCAAGAAAAGAGACACGCACAAACAAATAAGACAAATAACAGGACAAAAGTCATGCTCATCAACAGGCTGCCTAAAGTCAAACGAGGGAACGCTCATATTAGAGAAGCAAGATATTCTTCAACGTTGGAGCGAGTATATTGAAATCTACAACAACGGGGATACACCGGAAGACCTCATTAGATTTATCTTAGTAGCTATGCCTAAGAAAATGCGAACTCCACCGAACAATAAGCCTAACGAGCCATGCGACAAAACTCATCATCCGTATTCTAATGAAGAGTGTCCGCAGCAGAATCAGCCCAGAGATAGGACAAGTACAGTGCGGGTTCGTTAAAGACACTGGAACAAGGAACGCTATATTCAGGCTCAGCTTGTTATCAGAAAGGGCGATACAGATGCAGAAGAACGTGTACCTATGTTTCATAGACTACTCAAAGGCCTTCGACAAAGTACGCCACAAGAATCTGATGGTACTGCTCAGCAATCTCGATATATTCAGGGAATATATCAGAATAATCAAGAACCTATACTGCAGCAAACGGCATGAATGCGCATAGGGTACTAGTTCAGTGAATATACAAAATTAGAAAGTGGCGTAAGGCAAGGATGCGTTTTCTCACTTGACCTGTTCAACCAATATAGCGAGGCAATTCTGATAGAATTGGAAACCCTACCAGCCACAATCTTAACAACATACGATACGCATATGACACATTACTGATAGCAGACACGGAAAAGAAATTGCAAAATATCCTACAGAAGGTAGAGACGGATAGTGAGAAGAAAGGACTAAGCATAAATTACAATACAGAGTGCATGGTCATCAGTAAGAGGATGAGCCCGAAATGCGATTTGAAAGTCGGGAACACTAGAATCAAGCAGACGCGGAAGTTTAAATATCTGGGAAGCCTCTTGACACAGGACGGTAAGTGAGACACTGAGATGCTAAGGCGTAATGGGATGGTCAAAGACGCATTCCAAATGCTGGACAGAGTAGTGCGAGAAAGGAGGATTTCTTTGGTAACAAAGAAAAGAATACTGAACTGTTACGTGACATATGTCCTCCTTTACGGCAAAGAATGTTGGACGATATCCTCAAAGATGAAGAAGAGACTCGAGGCGACAGATGGATGCTAAGGATATCATGGACCGAGCGTGTGAGTAACAATGAAGTCCTCGAGAGGTTGCAAACAAGGAGGAGGCTTATAATTAATATCAGGCAGCTGAAGTTTCTGGGAGATATAATGAGGAAGGAGGGCCTGGAGAATCTGATACTTACGGGTCGAATAAAGGAAAGAAAGACAAGGGAAAACAACACATGACATACCTGGTAGGTCTAAGCAAGTGGATGACAGACCGTGATCTGGTGGAGGAAGCGGAAGGAACTCGTTGAGAGCTGCAAAGGATAAACGGAGGTGGAGAGCCATGATCGCCTACGTCCTGAAAGCACATGTTTTTGTTAGTCATGCCGACAATGTGCTAAATTTCTCTGAATATCCCAAAAGAGGGTTTATAACATATATATATATATATATATATATATATATATATATATATATATATATATATTGACTTAATAAAGTCGAATGACGAAAGGCTTCGGCATGGACTGTGTACTATTTGCCGAGTGTCTGTTTTATTCTGAGAACTTTAACACACACACACACACACGCATATATATATATATATATATATATATATATATATATATATATATATATATATATATATAGTGTATTGGGGCAGCAGGTTATTATTCAAACATATATTGTTAAATATAACAGACAACTCATATCTGTTATATTCGATCATGAGCCAATCTAACATTCATTGTCGGTTATAATAACAATGGTGGACTCTCCCGTCGTGTTTGACGTATGACGGTCAAGCAACTCAGTTCCTTGGAGCCGACAGCCCAGATATCAGCACATATGATTTGATTATAGTCTTTGTACAGAACCAACCACAATTTTTGAAGGGCCGAATAAAGAGACCTAGAGCAGTACGTGCCACAGCGTCCTTAAACGACCCTCCGCAGGTTTTGAATTCAGAGTTGTCCTTCTCCTAGACGAGTTGTTATCCAAAGCTATATAAACCCAGTCTGTTCTGGTATTTACCCATAGCTGGAGGGAGAAGAAGAGGATACATATCTTTCCCAAGAGTATTAGTAAATAAGTGAATGTAATGGATTCAGCTGGAATTCGAACTCAGCTCTCCGATGATATTTAACAATATATATATATATATATATATATATATATATATATATATATATATATATATATATATATATATATATATATATATATATATTATAATAAAATCACCAGATAATGAAGAAAAACTATACATGGAAACTAAGAAATTATGTACACAAAACATCTTTCACAAATAATAAATAGGCGAACAGCACAATGCTTTCTAAGTATATCTGGGAAATAAAAAACAAAAGGCATACCACTCCAAAAATATCTTGGAAAATAAGGAAAAAATCATCAGCCTACAACAACCAATCAAAAACTTGCAAACTTTGCTTGGAGGAAAAAATAGCTATCATTACCTTCCCAGACCAAAATAAATTATTAAATAAAAGATCCGAGCTAATCTCCAAATGCAGACATGGAAACAAATTTTTACTACATAACTTAAAAATCGAAAACGGAAAAAATAAATAAATACATAAACAAACAAAATGACAATAAAATAAGCAAAATAAATTAATCCAAACAAATTACCAAATCACACCTGTTAGAATAGACGAAATAGAATATAAAATAAGGAAAAAATCAATAAATAAAGTACATAATAAACAAATTAGCAAACTATTATGACCAAAATATTAGACTATAAAAAATCAAAACAAAAATCAAAACAAAAAATCGACGAAAAATAGCTATAACTGTTATATAACGATAAAAAAATGAATAAAAAATAATATACTGCGTTACTTAAAAATCGAAAACCAAAAAGAGAAAATATACATTGTACCAAATAAATAACAACAAGTATAATAAATTGATCTAAATACATCCAAATATATAAATAAACTAACAACCGATACCGACAAATTAGCCATTTAGAAAAAAACAAATAAAGATAATCAATCCAAATAAATAAATTAAAAACTGTTCCCGCCAAAATCATGGTCAGAACAAACCACAACAATCAACCCCAAAATTCAACAAATAGTTTTATCTTCCCAAACAAAAACAAAACTATTAAATAAGCTATATAAACAAATCTTTATTACGTTAATAAAAACACCGATCAAAATAAAAATAATAAATAAATAAATATATAAGATAAAAAATAAAAATAAAAATAAATAAAAACAAGCAAAATAATTTGACCCAAATAAATAAACAAATACACGACTTCCGGTAAAATAACCGCCATAATAGCCTACCCACAATAAGCTATATAAACAAATTTTACTACGTTAATAAAAACACTGATCAAAATAAAATAAAAAAATAAATAAATATATAAGATAAAAAATAAAAATTAAATTAAATAAAAAGAAGCAAAATAATTTGACACAAATAAATAAATAAACGACTTCCGGTAAAAATAAACGACTTCCGGTAAAATATCCGCCAAAATAGACTACCCACAATGCACCACTGACCCGTATATATAAATAGCCGACAAAAATAACAGCACTAGTGGCCTGACGATTGCATCTAGCATGAAACAGACTGTCGCCTCTAAGTGTTGACTTCTATGTTCACTTTTATATTTACTCACGCTCTATCTCTGATATTGAGCACTTTATCCCATAAATATAGCACACTTTAAGACTATATTTCTTCATATATGGTATAATATATATATATATATGATATATGTATATATGTGTGTGTGTACGTGTATCTTTAGAAAAATTACATATATATATATATATATATATATATATGTAGAAAAATATGAGAAGCTGAAAAAGTGTTTTGTGACGCGTTTCAATCATTTGAATTACATCGAACTGTGCTTTCTTGCCATTGCCACGTCTAAACATGCGCACGAAACGAGAGACGCAGACAGTTTCAAAATTTTTGAAAGAATATTTTTGAGAGTTTTTTTTACATATGATTTCGGCTAGCTTGAGATAAAAAATTCCTCAAAAATTTTCTTTCAAAAATTTAGAAACTATCCGTGTTTCTCGTTTCATGCGCATGTGTAGACGTGGTAACAAAGCCCAATCCGATTAAATCGTAATGGATGAAAACCATCACAAAAAACTTTCCAGTTTGACATATTTTTCTAAATAGTGTTTGTTGATATATAAAATTATACAAAATTACGTATCGTTATATATATATATATATATATATATATATATATATATATATATATATATATATATATATATATATATATATATATATTGTTATTATAACCGACAACGAATGTTACATTGGCTCATGATCAAATATAACAGACATGCATTGTCTGTTATATTTAACAATATATAATATTAATCTGCTGCACAATACACACACACACTCTCTCTCTCTCTCTCTCTCTCTCTCTCTCTCTCTCTCTCTATATATATATATATATATATATATATATATATATATACATTAAGTGTAATTTTTAAAATCGTCATCATTTTAGAAAGTTAGATTCATCTAAAATGGATCTGTAGAAAAAGATATGATGATATAAACCTAAAACTATAAAGACTCTTTTAAAGCATTACATCATAACATCATTTTTCTACAGATCCATTATTTATGAATCTAACTTATGTCTAAATTAATGAGTATTTTATAAATTTCCCTTTTTTCAACTTTACCTATGTTAAATCTAACCAAAACCAGAATTTTGCTTTATTTTACTTCGTTTCCCGAACCAACACAGATTTGTCGGCCGCAACCCCCACCACTACACATACGAGTATACACACGAGAACTTTTACTTATATTATCACGCATTTTTAACATCCGATAAATATTCCTTTTATTCTCATATATTATATTATTATATTATTTATTCTCATTATATATATATATATATATATATATATATATATATATATATATATGTATATATATATATATATATATATATATATATATATATATATATATATATATATACACATATATATATATATATATATATATATATATTGTATTTATACACGTGATGTGTGTCTGACCAATGAGAACGACCAAAAAGCATAACATTCCAGTACTCAGTCATTTTGCTTTTTCATTTCTATTCTCGATCTCTGAGGAAGACTTAATATAGGTGTTAGACTGTGATTCGTTTCCTACTTTGTTCTTTATTTCATTTTATTATATCTATACATATAAAATTATAGCCTCTGTCTGTCTCTTTGCTATCAAACCTCTAGGTTTTTGTAGATAGACCCCCACAAGCATATATATTCTGACACTGCATTAACCAGGGTACACGGTTAAAGATATTTCACTTTGATCAAAAGGAATTCCGGTGGAGGTGGTTGGCGGCACAAATCCCAACTGAGTCTTTTTTCCCTTTGACTTAAATCAAAATTTGATTAAGAGAATGACTTTTCTCCAAAATAGAGGAGAAACCCAAAAGATGGAGATCACATCGGTAAGATGATTGGATAATAATGGAAGAAATCATTTTTCTCCACAAATTATAACAATGATTTAAATCAATCATCATTTTCTTAAAAAAAATATTTGACATGCAGCAAGGCTCGTGTAATGTGACTAGTAATATACATATATTGGAGAAGGAGAAAAAAATGAAAAAAAAAATCTTTTTATCCTCCTTCTTCTCATTACACATTTTCTCTTGTTTCTAATTTAAGTTGAATCTCCCGTAGAGGCCTGAAGAGCGGGAGCGAAACCGGTTGCTTCGCTTTTAACATGTCTTGCAATATTAAGCTACACACTTTTATTTTTGTAATTGGATTTTGTACCTTCAAAAATATTTTCATATATATATATATATATATATATATATATATATATATATATATATATATATATATATATATATATATATATATATATATATACACTGATACGTATGTGTGTTTAGGAGTTGTGAATGTATTTGACATGTCATATAGCCATTGTACGATTTATTAATTCCTGGTCACTGCCGACCCCCACGTTTTGTTCCATTTCAATACACACCAAAATGATTAAGAGCCAGATCATGGTGAAACAATCGTTTCTGCTCCAAATTGCAAATGTCGATACCTAATCCTCAATTCATGTGCCATAAACAATTCATTTGCTCGTGCAGAAAATTACTAACGTTCAGCGCAGTTGACGCTATGGAGATTGCCACTGATAAGAAAAGCCAAAACCTTGCCCCAGTCTATGGTTTTAAATTCTGTTGGCGATAAATTCAGTGTCCCTGGTTTTTCTTTCCTCGCCTTAGAATTTATTGTGCGAATATTGGAATGAAAGAAAAAATTTGCTTCATTATTCCTCTACGTGATATCACAAATTCAATAAACAGGTAATGTTTCCACAAAAGCGATTTATTAAGGAGCCCCTGAATGTTCCAACTCGATATCTAATAGACAGCATCCTGTTTAAACAGAACTGCTGTTTTTTCAGTAAAAGAAAATCTATGCATGCTAAAATCATTTGGATCGTCATGATTACTGAACACTGGTGGTATTTCAATTGATTGTATTTCCCATTTGATGATTTAAATTATCAACTGAATATTTATTTATAAAATCTTTTATTTCTGCTCTTAGCTCCTCCCTTTTAATGTAAATCTTACATTTGTTTCGAAATGTCTCATTTGTATTTTTTGTTTTTGTCTCGTTCATTACATTTTCATTCTCTTATTTTTTTGCTTTCTATTTATTCTTCATGGCACAGCTTTTTTCTAAAATCAACGGAAGCGCCTTATTCTCGTTTCCACACGTTGCAAAATGTTCTTTCCTTGCTTAACATGGAAGAACTCAAACGAACGAAATGGCGTCTGCAAAATTTATTTTGCCTTTCTTTGACAGTGAGATCATTTTTCTATTTTTTCGTATGTTTCGGTTTAAACGTCTGTTTTCTGATTCTCCATTTTATTTACTGTTTATCTGAAATTAAATGGAGGAAAAATAGTTGCGCCCTGTGAGTAATCGAACTGGAATACAATGAAAAATAAGTAAACCTGTTTGTGTCGATTACACGGTGATTGTTTAAAGATAAACTCGGCAAATAGAAGTTAATCAATTTAATTCTCTTCACATCTTTCAATTAAACCAAATCGTTTTTAATAGTCTATGTAAAAAGTAAACTTTAAGACCTTATTCAACATCAAAATGTTTTTTTATAAAGGTTACAGCATTACAAAATAAGTAAAAATCATCACCATATATATGAAAGGATTTATATACGCGTCAATTATTGTAATATTAAACAGGGACTGTCAAATTCACTATACAAATTGGATTTAGAAAAACTTATGTTAAATATTGCACTTCTGTAGAAACCTAGTCATCACACACATACATATATATATATATATATATATATATATATATATATATATGTGTGTATATATATATATATATATATATTACATATATATAACATTTCATCAAAAGAACTTTGATTAAATAACAAGGTTTTCTCATCATCTGTCTCTATTTCACTGTCGTGCTAAACAATTTTTAGCGCCAGAAAGTATCTTACACATTTATAAGTTAACCATTCGCCCATGCATTAAATATTGCAGTCACATGTGGTCTGGTGCTTCTGCTATGTACTTAAAGATTCTTGATAAAGTAAAAAGAATCTGCAATGTTGGTCCTAAGCTGGTACTGCAGTCACTTTCCCACTATCTTAATGCAGGTTCCTTGTGCGTTTTTTATAAATATTTTCATAGCAATCAGTTTTCCTCCTTGGTACCTCGGCTTTACAAATTTAAGTGCAGTACTAAATTGGCTACTACTTCCGGTCATTTAACAGGTGAAATAACGACAAGTACCTGTAAGTTCTTTTCTGAGTTTTTCTCTCACACTTTTCTTTTAGTTTTTTGTTTGCCAGTCAAGTCTGATCTTCAAAGAATTAAGTGCAATATCAAGCATTACACTTTGTTTTAGTTTTTGTTTTAGTTCTTGTTCGTTTATTTTTCTGTATCCTTAAAATTGTTTTCTCATATACTTTCACACTCATAACCGTTTGGATCTTAGTGGCTTTATTGCCTTGCCTGTGGTGAAACGATTGAAAAGAAAATAGTATGGTATGACATTCTCGATGCTTTAGCACTTATAAATCTTCATGTTTGCGTGGATTCACCTAATTCTTCCCTTTAGTTTTATACATGTTTTTCATTTTGAAGTTTTCTGCCAGTCTCTGTCCTCTCATACGCTGAAGCTTTCAAAGATGAACATATCTTTGTCAATTCGAAACAGCGACTTGAATAGTTGAGACAATTTCTGAAATTGCCTTTCTTCAAAATTCCATCTCCTTAGCTATTGCTCGCTGTTACATATTGTTGGTTGTCTTGAATATTTTTTCACTAGTTTCTCTGGAAATATTACATACAATTTAATAAAACAGGCATTTGATGTAAGAATTTTCATTATATGTATGACAGACAGATTATGTGGCAAAAATATTTAGTTCCCAAAAGAGAAAACCAATGAGGCCAAATGGTCGAAAATCAATGCCATTCTTGGGACGATTCTCCTAAGTTCTACTAGCAAACATGCTAATTAGCCACGGGTTCACCTGTAGAAAAGGCAATACAAATCAACCACTTACAATCTGGCAAATGTTAGAATTTTCAATACTTTAAAGTTGCGAAGTGCGTGCGCGCGCACATGTGTGTGTGTGCGTGTGTGTGTGTGTGCGCGTGTGCGTGTGTGCGTGCGTATGCTTTGAGTGATGTGGTGTGTCTGTGTACGTGCGCATTTTATTTAGCGGATTAATTAAAGAATTATGTTAGTTTTTAATGCGTACTAGCTTTCTCGCCTTCCTGGGGTGACTCTCTTACTGAACCAGGCCTGCTGGCTGTCTGGTGTTTTCCCTCTGTGTGTCCTTTACGTCGTTTAAAAGACAACGTGTTCGCCAATCTTTAGCAATCACACTATTCGAGCAATTTTGTATTTTTTATTCTCTTCATAATTTCTTCTAATCTTATTTGACATTCATGCCCACAAAAGTTCGTATTTAGGCGCAAGATTTCATATGATAAGAACATGTCAAAAAGAAACATTTCTCTGTTTGATTCACTTGAGCAAATCTGCCTCGCTTTGAAACTTCTCTCCGTCAATAATTATTTGGCATGTTTCTATTGCCGACTCTTATTTGTTTGTTTTAATTGAACATAATTATTACCAATTAAAACCACCAAAACATACTGCGGAAACACAAACAAACAGGAAAATATTTAGTTCAATTTGCAACAAAATTACACTCATTTCTTCTATGTAAAATGTACTTTGCTAAATAGTCCAACAGCACTTGATAGCTGATAGACTTGTTCCTAATGCAATGAGTTCGATTCTCACTGGTACCTAATTTTCCTGAATAAATAAAATACCAAGCGCTTCTTAAAGAATGTTTTACAAATCCCGCCTCGAAGTTTTTTTTTTGATAGTTTTTTTTTGATAGTTTTTTGATAGTTTTTTTTGATAGCTCTTTGGTTCGGGAATTTTGATTACCTTCGATCATTGTGAATTCAAGTTAATAAATATTGATAATGAGCGTGGTAAAACTCTCCATATTGGTTCCTTTTTGTGGCATTATAACAGATAAAATAAAGGTTAGTACATAATAAATACCTGTTTCGTAGCTGATATCGGTGTTCTAATCCAGATAAATGCAAGAATTCAAAAGCTGCTTTTCACGAAACTTGATGTTCACGCAACAGGATTTAAATAATCATATTTTTCGGTTTTCTCCTGTAATATTTCCCTGGTTTATTTGTTTATTGCTCCCGAGACGCCAATTTGAAGTATGACAGAAAGCGTGTATTTAATGGACATTGCTTTATGCGGAGATAAAAATTTTGTTAGGTGTACGAATGGACTGACAAAAATAATCTTTAATTTAAGGAATGAAACAATATTCCCACTTGTAACCAATAAACGATGGATTAAAAGGATACAGGGTGGGCCAAAAGTTGGATTACACTTGCAATTTACATTTTTAAAAACATTTTATTACATTTATATTTACCTGTTACAATCATATTTGTTCAAAAGTGTTTACATACATTTGTCTAACACTTTACTTACATTTTTAGCAGTTTAATCTCAACTTCATGCTCAAAATGTCCTCCTTCAACATTTGCTACTTACAACATACTGTCCCTTCTGCCGAACCAACGCTGGGGAAAGGTTTGGTTAAGGTAATCCCTTAGCATCAAAGCATAACATTGGTTCCATGCTGCTGAAAAAAAACAGTTCGGCGAAATTAGATCTAAACAGTAAAACAAATAGTGAAATAAGTGTAAGCCTACTTTTGGCCTATTTTCAATTTTTAAACACTCAAGAGCTTCTGTTTGTTTTTTAAGTTTGTCATACTCTACATATATTTCGATGGCTCCAGCTTCACTGATAGGATTTGTGATGTGATGGTTGGATTTTCAACTGTACTGCATTTTAAAGTACCATAATCAGTAACAGGCTATTATTCACTTTTACTTCAACAAACAAGTCCTCACTCTTAAAATCAGTTTTTGACAAGATTTTTTTTCAGATATTCTTTCATTTTCTTCCATCCCTGTGTGCAGCCGCAGTAGTTCTGGGCGTCTACTTTAAAATAACACCCCAAACAACATTTAAACAAATTTGAAAAATATAACTCCACTATACGAGAAGCTTGTTTTATATTGACCAAAAATGATCGGGTAATACACACGATATATCAATATATGTTAGCTAAAAATCAAAACTCGACCTGTGCATCTCAACAGCCCTTAGCGAATATCTATCCGGATAATACAACAGTTTATAGGTGCACCTGCAAACATCTAGAAGACTGGAAGCTATCAATTCATCTCTCCTCTGACCTACCGCAGGTGGTTCAATGGAGGATGGATTGGCTTGGAAAATCCAATACGCCCAAGAGACCAAACTAGTAACATTCCACCATCATCGAGCAGTCCCTGAACTTTCGCCTATCACTATGGGTCGGTCTTCTCTCAAGGACGCTTCTTGCCCTGAACGTCTATTGGGCCTCAAGATGGAACTTTTATATGCGATTCATTGCTAAAGAGGCTAAAGGATGGTCGGTTCATTGCACTGCTTGATCCACTAAGTATCTGACTACTCTCGCTATATTCTCTCTTTACAGGGGGAAGATCGCAACAAAAATACAGTACTACTGCCATATCTCGGCTGGAGCTACCCAATTCTCATTGGCCTGTTTGATAGTCCAAAAGCATCTACTCGGCCTTGGGGGAATGATGAAATATCTTCTACCTTATAACCCCTTTCCTACAGGTGAAACGCCACGAACCTCTTGGTGCTCTATCGCTATTTCTATGACATGTGTTCTCAAGAGCTACAGACTCACCAGCCCACATCTTTGCAACTGGGACCCGCCAGTCTGCGTACAGAAGTGTTAATCATCTCCATTACCTTCATATTCCACTCGGACAGCTTCTTCCAAAGAACTGTTGCTTTGTGAAACAGACTGCCGGCAGGGTATATTTTCCAATGACTATAATCTGGACCTCTTTAATCTAGGTTTAAACGTTATTTTTCCCACATAACTTCATGAACTTCACTTCTTACCTTTTTTATGCTCACACAACACCACACAGTAACTCTCTACCATGATTGGCTCCTGGGCTTTAGATTGGGAGAACATTACCATTAAAAATATATATGGGCTATAATTATCACGCGTCGACTTATGCACAAAAATGTATTCGGTAACACTCAGTAAGCGACCTATAGTCGAGGGTTATCTTGGGAAAAAAAACCGAAGATTTGGATAAATTTAAGGCATTTAACTTAACCAAAAATAATGGATCAAGCTATACAAGATGTGCAACATATTGAAGCAAAAAATAAAAGGTCAACTTATACATGATTCTAGCCAAAAATCAAGGATTGTCTCAGCCATGCAATCGTCTTTTATTTTTTATAATATATATATATATATATATGCTGTGAAAAAATGGAAGTCTTAACATGAGTAAAACATATTTAAATAAGCGTACTATGAAATGGCGCTGAACGGTTCAGGTCCACTATGCTAATTGCTTGCACTTCAGTCCTATAGAGTTATCTCTCTCGGCGATCAGCGGGTTAACAAAATCAAGTAAAATTTCCAAATGATTTCTCCCCTGGTTTTGACATATTTACAGCTCATTAAAGACCCAGTCATTTTTACCTTTGCAGGAATCGAAAGGCTAATAAATGATTTACACAGCAATTTACAACCGAAGTCATTAAATAATAGCTACCCGCTTTCAGCTACCGGCAGAAAAAATGGTGTCTGCAAACAAAAAACACCGTTCGGGTTTGTTTGGGACGAGTCAGATCGACAAACATGTGTTCATTACTACCGGATTAATAGCTGAAACATGCCACGGTATTACACCTTTTTGTTTGCTTTGCCATTTCGTATTTTTCAGAAATGCGGATATATGGGTTCAACCAAGATCGTATTCAGCCATGTTGCATGGCCATGATTTAATTTGGCCACAAATCAGAGAAATTCTTCCTGGAAAAGCCTGAACGGACATTCTCTTTTACTATTACTTAACAGATATTTAGACGCCGTTGGCTGACCTTGTACGCCATGTCGCTATTTCATTAACTTACCGAACGAGTAGATCGTTCACATATGCTAATTATTTGGTAAAACAACACACCACCACGAATTCACCCAAAGGAAAAACACCGAAAACGTGATTAAGTAGAACGCGACAAGGCGATATATATATATATATATATATATATATATATATATATATATATATATGTATGTATGTATGTATGTATGTATTTATGTAAACATATAAACAGTTCAACACTGAATGGCGACAGTTTCTTAGTTGAAAACAATCTTCCTGGCTTGAAGATTGCGTTTAACCATGTAACAGATTGCCACCATTCAGTGTTGAATATCCGTGTTCGCACTAGTTATATTTATATCCGCTCTATCATGGATAATGATAATTTTTACCGTATAAATATAGTATAACATAAATCTATATTTTATAATATTTGTGTGTATAATATAACGTGTAGGGAGCAAGTTTTCATTCAAATATGTTGTGTTGAAATCAACTTGGATTTTAGTTCTAGTTTGCGCTGCAGATACATTTTATGGAGAAAACTTCCATCGTTAATTATATTTTTGTACATCTACTTGTAATCACCTGTAAGCTTTCTCACAAACGTTGATGTTAACAGTAGGTACGCAGTTTATTTACTTTAATCTGCCATTAAAGTGACTCCATGTGTAGAACAAATTATTACTATAAGTATGCGATATACAGTTCATACTTTTAAAAGTACTCTGTTAGGACTCACAAAATTAGACAGCGTGTAAACGAAAAATATATTAAAATAATTGTCAAACTTAATCCATTTTATAATATATATATATATATATATATATATATATATATATATATATATATATATATATATATATATATTATCAAGCATATTTGGTTAATTAATTTGGACGTATTTAACTGTTCATTTTAATACTAGTGCACAGATTAATGTCTTAGTAGCTGTAGAAAACTGATCAAGAAAAATTCCAAAATTTTCTTTCAAAATTTTTTCCCATATTTCAATCTCGTTCGGAATTTCGTCAGTGGTTGCGTGTCCGTGGATATGTTCTACTATATAATGAAAGGGAAGTAACCCCGAAAACGCTACAAAGGCGAATCCTCAAGGATTTCCACATGGGCCATCCAGGAAAGAACAGAATGAAATCTTTAATGCGAAGTTACGTATATTGGCAAAACATGGATCAAGATATCACACATATGGTGGACAAATGCAAGGGTTGTTCCTTAGCAGCCAAAGCACCGCCATCATCCATAAGCCATGACCGGAGAGAGATCAACCGTGGTCGAGAATCCATGTAGATTTCGCAGGTCCATTAGATGGTTTCTACTATTTAATTGTAGTAGACAGTTACAGCAAATGGCCAGAAGTATTTCGTTGTAGAAAACCGACTTCTGAGACTACCATAAATTGCCTTCACGAGCTGTTTGCTCGTTTCCGAGTGGTTGATTGTCTAGTCACCGATAATGGGACACAATTTACATCTGCGGATTTTCAAGAATTTTGTGAAACTTTTCAAGTGAAACCTATCAAATCCCCTCCATATCACCCAAGATCAAACGGGCAAGCGGAGAGGTTTGTAGATACACTAAAATGAGCACAAAGGAAAGCTTATGACGTGTCAACAGAAAAGACTTTGCAACAATTCTTTCAAGTATATCGAATTACATCGAACAGTACTACGCCATCGGCATTATCTCCCGCAGAAGTGATGTTCGCGCGAAAGATTAGATCGGTATTCGACAAATTACTACCAAAACAAACAAAGCAATCACCAACGTCGTATGTACCAAAAAGAAAATTTCACCCAGGAGAGAAAGTTATTTTCAAAGTGTACAAAAACAATACATCCGACTGGGTACAATAGAGAAACGGATCGGGAACATGATTTACATAATACAGGGTCCGAAGTTCTCACATAAAAGGCACTTAAATCAAATAAGAAAGAGACTGTTAGAGGATTCTAACGGTCCACCTCAGGAAGAGGAAGAAGTGATGGATACGATATGCGACACATTCGATATGCAAAGGCCTCAAACAATATCAGAACCGCGAAAATCGACCAGGAAAAGAAAATTTACAGAGCCTTTGATGATAAATCCAAAGAGAAAAACATATTAAAAACCCCTACAAGGTAAAAGCTTTGGGAGGGGGTGTTATGGGATCTTACCTGTAACGACAATGAACTCTTCCTGACACTATAAAGACTGCGACTCTCAAGAGAGACGATAGAACGAAGTGTAACGAGTCGAGACGGAACGAGTCAAGACAAATAGTAGTTCACTCTAAACCAGTCTGACAGTCATACTAACACCTTCAACTTCTTGTATTAGTATTCTGTTTAATATATCTTTGTTATTCCTACTCTTGTGCGCGTGTTGTTCTTCCTTGGTCCTAACATTGGACCATAACACTGGTTTGAGGATATTGGACCATAACATTTATAACCAGTAATTTGGACTTTGGACGTTCCTTTGTAGCTGAATGGTTAAGAGCACGGCAGATCAAATTATGGTTACAATTTCGATTCCTGTCGTAGAACACATATTTCCATCGAAATTTCTCGAATATTCCGTGAATGTAATCGATACTGTTTAATTAAAAAAACAGAGCATTTACTTAAAGACGATTATATCTATAAAATAACGTATAAACAGAAAATATATTAAAATAATTGTCGGAATTAATTCATTATATATATATATATATATATATATATATATATATATATATATATATATATATATATATATATATAGATATAATAGGCCTGTTAATGAAATTCTATGAATTCTGACTAAACTCAAGCTACGGTCAGATAAAAAATATCATCATTGAGGAATCGCAGAGCCGACTTCGATTTTTTTACATTCAGTTATGTGACAATGCCCTTGGGAAAGGTATGAATCCATCTATTCTCCTCCCAGCTATGGGTTAATAGCTGTACAAACTGGGTTCTATAGCCTCGGGTGACAACCTGTCTAGGAAAAGGGAAACTCTGATTTCAAAACCTATGGAGGGACATTCTTTAACCTTGTGGCATACTGTGCTCCAGTTCTCTGTATACGGCTCTCCCACTACAATCGAATATGTGTGGGTAGTTTGGCTGTTGGTTCTAAGGACTGAGCGGCTTTACCCTCATACGACAAAAACGAGGAGAGAGAGAGAGAGAGAGAGAGAGAGAGGGTGAGTATATATATCTTATCTTATTTAGCAAAAGTATAAAATAACAGGAGCATTACATTGTATTGCAACAACCTTCCAAATGGTTACAGCATTCCTATTTCGAATAGCACATTAGAAATTCACGTTTAACCTGAACCGAACACCAAATGTCAGTGGAAAATATGCAACTATATCAACATGTAGACGATTCATGCACATAGACAATAGACAAGTATTAATACATACACACATTTTGCTTGTTAAATACATTTTCATTCCAACTACGTGCATCTCTCACAGCAATGATTTTTGCTTTCATTTCTGTTTTTTCTTTTCCCCATTTATGCATTCATTTTTCTTTCTGCATTTTTACGCACCAAAATATGAAAAGCTGTCACTGATTCTTTAGAAGAAGTCTTTGCCTTCAGGCGTTGTACTGTCGCGAAAAGGCACACCAGTGTCATTTCATTGTCTTAGGACGTACACCTGCCTATTCCCATTGCCTCCTTCATTTCCTGCTGAGGAGAAAAGCCGCGTAATATGACTGTCACGAATTATTACACATTACACTTTTTGAAATTTTACTTTTCATTTATAGAAATTTATTAGTATATAAATTTCTATCTCTCCCATTTATCTCTCTTCATCAAATTTTCTTTCTTTCGTTCTATACTATTTAATCTAGATAAAATTATATAAGAAGCATTCGTGTTTTACGTATGCATGTACACTTACCTATATATATATATATGCGTGTGTGTGAGTATGTGTGTATGTGTGTGTTTCCGATCAAACCGAACTGATAAATAATTTCATCGGTCATACAACTACATGCCTATCCAGATGCCTTACGTTACACCGATCCGACCACATTTCCATCAGAATCCATTTAAACACACAAACTTACCAGACTCAATGCGAAACATACAAGCATAATAACTTCATCCACATATAAAAAATATAAAAAATAATAGCAGCTCAACATACACACGAAGAAAAAAAAATTAAAGAGAAATACTGGATTTTAAAATTAGACACATATAAACTAGGGTTAAACAAAGACTTGGGTATTTTAAATCTGTATAAATATTTCAATAGTTAAAAAATTTCTTTAGATATAGTTAAAAAACCTTTTTAAACAACATCTAAAATACTATCGTTAGATTTACGTTAAAAAATTCAAACACAGTTGCATTCCACATCACGTGACGTCCGCGTCTCGCGACGGACGCTACTTGTAAACAAACTTCCAAATACAGTTATTCAATTAATTTCTGAGGAAGGATCGAGGCGGTCTGAAATATCAAATATATAAAAACATATAAATAAATACTTTCACAAAAAAGACAAATTTTTTTCTTTTAATTTGCAACTTTTCAGTCGTTTTATCCATATTATATATATTTATATATATATATATATATGTATATATATATATATATATATATATATATATATATATATATATATATATATATATATATATATATATATATATACGTAAGACAAAATAATGCATATACTTATTTCCAATAGATTTGCTGGTCGAATCACACAAACATAGCAAAATGAAAGTAACATTTTCAAGATTGTAAATCGACATCACTCTTCATTTGAGGTGGTGGATTATTCCCCTTTTAAATGGGAAATTATATACCTGCCTCGTATCTTGGATTCATTTTTAGCTTTGGCATACTCATAATTGGAGAACAGCTGTCCTCCGACTGCATCCTTCAGTCATAAAAATAGGTAAATACTGGAAAGACATGATAGTTGATGGTGGCCACATATGACTCCAGAATGAAATAATGCAACATCAGTTTATGAGTTACGCCTTGGCGGGAGGTAATCGACAATGGAGCATGGAAAACAAGTGAATTGTCAACTTGTTAGGCGATGCCCGTTTCCATCAATTTCTGGCAGACACTCGGGTGCAAATTTGGAAGCTATTTTTCGCCTGTTTTTCAAAATGGTGGTAAATCTGCAATGGTGTGCTCTGAAACTGGTGTCTGTCTTGATGACTGTGACATCACTGTTCACCATGTTTCCTTGTGATGATGATTTTTGTTTTGTTTTCAACCATGTAACTTTTGTTGGTGGCTGTCACAAAAACTGGATCTGAGAACACTCAGCTGATTTCCAAGTATATTACTCACATCCATTCTCACCAGAATTAAAGGCCGTTGAGCATCTAAAGGATACATTTCCTAAAGCTACATCCATCTACAACAAATTAGTAATGGATAACGCTGGAACATTCTCGGAAAGATACACCCACACATCTGGCAGGCATCATGCATACTCCACATTGCGCGTCCGCCATTATTCAAGCGAAGAAAGGAGCTACTTGAGTAACGCAAACTCCATATCACGAGACCAAAAGAAAGTTTAGAATTTCTGGAAGATATGGTTCCACCGATTTTCAGTATGAATTTAATGTTCCACTCAATTTGAGGCACAATTCTAAATGAAGATTTCTCTATTGAAATTTATACTTGTCAAAGTATGAATTTATCCGTTTATTTTCATTAGGTATATAAAGGTATATAACGGGTGCATCGCACTTTATTTGCCGGTGCTGTCAATTTCTCCCTTTTCCAAGTTACATTCAAGTGAAAAACAATTCTCTCATATCACGGGTGATTGGTCAGAATACAAAGTCGTATATAATGATTTGTGCGAATGATGTCGACCTGGATTCGAACTCTGTTCTCTGTTTACATTTGGAGAATCGATATGAACAACATCGGTTTATTATTCTGAGTTCTTTGCTGCATTAGAAAATGACTCTGTCTCAGTTAGAAACCCGGGTAGCAAAAGAAATCAGCCAGAATGAAACTCTGATCAATATTGTGACGTCTTGCATCTTACAGGTACATTGCTGCAAGCTGCATTCACCAAACTTTCATTTCCAATTACCGACTAGAATTCTCGAACACCTGGTTATGATGAGGGCATGCTTAAATTTGTGATAGAATTAACAAATAGTTTTAAAGTGTCCTCTCCATGTTTTTCTATGTAAGAGAAACTGCGCTGTCAAAAATGTTAATCTGCTATACAGTATTGATTCTCAAAAATCAGATCAACCACGTTTTCTCTCGAGATGGAATCGGTAAGATTAAATAACTTCTGTTTTTGCTGAGGTGTTGTTTTTTTTTTACTTATTAATTTATTTCATGTCTTCAGTTTTTATTTTGGAATCGGTAGAACCTTCAAAAACTGGATTTAATCGCTCATAAAAACATAAGACCAAATAAAACTGTTCGAGATAAAATAAAAGCAAAACAAGAAATATAGTTTACACAACGTGACTAAACCGTGTGTGCTTATGCTATGGTTGATGATGAGAAGGAAGCAACATCGTGTAAGCAAAATAAAACCTATTAAAATTGAGTAAATATAATACGGCAATAATATGCACCCACTCTCTCTCTCTCCCTCTATCTATCTATATACATAAACACACGCACACACACACACACACACACACACACACATACATATATATATATATATATATATATATATATATATATATATATATATATATATATACCCTGTTTGAAGTTATTAAGCAAATCATATAAATTTCAATTTGCAAAACCAAATAATCACATTTTACTTCAATAAAAAGATTAAAAAGATAATCAAAAACAGCCAATAATCTATCATCCATTGATTTTGTTAATCCTTTTACTTCAGCAGGTTCAATTTCCGACATAGTAGTTGTAATTGCTTCCCTTAGGTCTGCTTTGCTGTCACATTGTTTGCCACATTCATATAATTCCATCTTCACAAGTGACCATATATTTTCGATCGGATTCAGATCAGGACTTGTTGGGGTCCATTCCATTATCTTCTCTCTTGTAAATCTTTTATGCTCAAAGAATTCATGGATAAGCTTACATACATGAGAAGGAGCATTGTCGTTCATAAATACACACTTCGTTTTGAAACTGCGAAACTGTGACTGTGCAAAGAAAATCGTGTTCATAAAATTGCAGTAGTTAGCACTGTTTGATTTAACTCCTTCATCGACTTTGAATGGTCCTCAGTTCCAGCCGATATAATAACACTACCACCTTTTTGGTGTCTTCTTTTAGCTGAATTAGATAAGAACTTTAGAAAAGTCAGTTTTCCTATATTTCTTGGCCCAATTTTGATGCTTTAAAATATTTGCTTTAGTGAGAGGGAGTTGCGTAGGAGATTTTTTACAGATCCCAATTCACAAAGTATTCTTGACTCCCTCATTTCCACACTTTTCAAAGATCTGAACGCTGGTCAAAAGTGGCTGTTTCGCTATTAAGCGCTTTACGTTTATCTCGAGGAAGCAAGTTCTTAAAGTCTTTTCCTTTGCTTCGAGTTCTCAACTTATATTTTCAATAGCCTTCTTTATCAGTCGATGGTCTCTACAAACCTACTTTGATATCGCCAATGTGGACATTCTCTGACTCAATAACTGTTATTTTCTGTTTTTTATCAGTTAGAAGATGCTTCCCTTGATAGATGTTTCAACATATATTATGGACCAATAGAAAAATTATTTTCTTTTTAGATTTCGAATGTCTTAAGCTAATATTATTTTAATATTATATAATATTATATTATTAACTTCAGTGAGTCCATTTTTGTAAATAACAAATATCTCAAAAAGTAAACATTAAAAAAGCCAGAAAATGTTGCTAACTATTTTACTAATGGTGGACATGGACAAGTTTAAATTTGACAAATATTAGTTCAGAACTTTTCGAGTTATTGAGGTTTATTTGATTTTCATAATAACTCCAGACAGGCTGTAGGTGATATAATTGGGTCGTTACAGATCTTTTTATTAGGAAAGATCTCACAAGAACACATTTGGTTAAACTAATTCAGTTCTTGAATCAATTATGGCAATTTAGCTTTCTTTGTGTGTTATAAAATTCATCATTAGTATTTCATTTATTGATGTTAAATTTCAGCTTTTTTTATTTTAATGTCTACTTTCTCGAATTGTATTTTGCTTCTCAGAGATTTAATTTACTTGAATATTGTTTTACATTCTCATATCAGTCTTTTTAATGATGGCTGACAATTTTCTATGGATTAATATAAAGAGAGTTTAGCGGTAATCCGGATTAATCCGGATTCTTTGAAGTTTTTTCACACTAGTCAGCTTTGGATAATGTGAAGCAATATTGTCTTCCATGAAAACGAGCATAAGATTTAATTTTCTCCATTGTGACATATACCACAGAAAAACGTATTTTCAAGAATTTAGCTCAACCACCAGTCCCATTCAGTGAAGCTGTGTATTTACTGTTGATACTTAACTTTTTATATATTTCTCTAAACCGATAGGTTTTCTTTTATGAGCTTTAATTAGAAGTGGTACTTTCGTTGTTTAAAAAATTATTTTTTGTTTACGTTTACAACACCAACTTCATCAATATTTTTTTTCTGTTCGATGGAATACTATTCTGGATAATTACCCGATTTAGTATTTCTCAAATCTTTCTTTAATATTCCTAAAACTAAATTTTCCTTGTACGTTTCCAGTTTCATTTATTGTTTCACAATTTCTAAAGTTTTTCTCACCAGACAATGAGGTTAGAGTTTCTTCTTTCTCTGTTGAAGTTATAGCTTTTTTTTTCGATCCATTACGATGTATATATATATATATATATATATATATTAAGAAATTCATCTCCAAGTAAAGCAGGAATGTCACTAGCACGGAAGGTGTTACAGAGGATTGAGCACTAGAGTAAAGGAATATAGAGGAAGAACGGGGACAAGATCAAGGTATCAGAAGATGTCAATTGGCAATACACTTGAATATTTGAAAAGTATAGTAATCAGGGAAGCGAACAAGAGGAATGGAGTTCCACAGACAGGAAGCGCTAGAGAAGAAGCTGTTTGAGTAGCAGAGACAGTTACATTTAACCGTTTCGACAGTGAAAGGGTGGGACCGAGATGCCAGTCTAGTAGATGACATATCAGGACCTATCGCATTGCATATTCGTCTGTGGATTTTGTAGAGAACCTAGAGATGTACAGCGGGGGCACCAGACCATATATGTCAGAAATATTCCATGCAAGGAGGGATGGTTGATTTATAAATTTAAAGGATGGACACAGACGAGAAAAATTTTACAGGCACGACAGAGAGAACCAACTTTCCTTTCGTTTTGGAGATATTCAAGTTTACAAGTCATTTCCTGCCCCAGTCAACCACAGATTGGAGGTCCTTTTCGAGATCAGTGGCCAGGTTAGTTTTGTCAGCGATACTAAATTTGCTATTGAGGCAGGAGTAAATAGTAGTGCCATCCGCGTAGATGCCTGCTTGGGAACCGATGACATCGGGAAGGTCACTGATGAAACAGAGATCATGAAGGGAAGCCTTACTATCATGGTTACTAGGGAAACGCGTAGGAAAGTTGACCGCTTGTGTAATTGAAAAGTTAAGTGTTTGTATGCCAGGAAGGTCAGTTACAGAGTGTTTAAGTCATTTTGGTATAGTGGGCATTAAAGTCACCGAACACAAATATGTTTGCAGACAGATGTAAAGAGATAGCCTTGTCTATATTATCGGAAATGCTATGTACACCACAGTCCTGGGAGGATGGAACGCAATAGATAAAGAAGAGAGATCTTATAGAATTTAGGAGAGATAGACGGAGACACATGTCTGGATGGTATGGAGATTCAAGAGAGAGTTCCCTAGCCAGTGGGAGATGGTCTCGTACGTAAACTCCCAGGCCATGCATGTAGGTAATAGAATCGTTCCTAAGGGGAGGAAGGTAACCGGGAATCGAGGAGAGGATTGACGAATTGAAGTTGATCTCGCAGAGAGCTAGTATATCAAGAGACATCTCAAAGATGAACGATTCGACACTGCAGAAGTTGGGCCGAATGCCGCGGTTGTTGGAAAAAGAAATGTTAAAGGATTTAGATGATATTTTTAGAGGTGGTTTAGGTTTACTTATTTCATTATTTGTAGTCATGTTGGTTAATGTTGCTATAGTAGCTGACGGTTATCGTATGTGACATGGACAGAAAGGAGCTGGCGCAGGCTGCAACATAATGTGGTTTGGGGGTTTCTCACCGGAGGTGCGTGAACGGACATCCTTCCATATGCAATTGTTGACCAGAGTAGCCGCTCAAGACGGTACGCAAGAGTTAGGGCTCCTAACTACCAGTCGGGGACAGCAACCAGAGAACTGTCAACCCGGTATCCTCAGTAGGAAGAGACATTGCCACAGACTGCACATATCACAATGGATTAAGGACAGCACTAATACAGAGGCCAGAGAAAAGGAAAAGATCCAGGAACTCCTTCCTAAACAAGAAACAAAGGATGAGCCTAAGATACTATTAGTGAATGGTCATTTTCACCTGCGAATTATAATTTAAAATTCACAGGAATTTTCAATGTCTTTCTTCCTTCTCTTTTTATTATGTAAATGTATCTTTTGAGAATGGGTAAATTAAATTTAGCCGACTTCATTTCGATGAAAATCAAAGAAAGGGACAGCCATAACTCGTAGACTAGAGGGTTGGAGTGAGGAGTATGACTGGGGTAGTGTTGAGGAAATATGATATCAGTCAGCAGTATTGATTATAAAATAGTATAATAATTTTTTTTTTAAATTCACAGACAGAGAGATACATAAACACACTAACGTATATACATATACACAAACATAGACTCGAGATAGATACAGACTTTTAAAAAAATAATATCTGGCTTCTTCTTCACTCTTTTTTCTTACATGTCTGGAATTTTCTTTTAAATAAATATTTATTTTTATAGAATTATTACAATTAAAATACCAAATTTTTTTTTTATTTCATGCACAGAGATTTTAAAAACATATTTTAATTAGAGTAATAAAGAATCATTTTAGCATCTACGTTATACCAATAGTATTTGTTAAAGATTGTAATGAGCCCGGCAAACATAGATAGCTTACAGTCGCCACCGATATATATATATATATATATATATATATATATATATATATATAAAAGAAAAAGTGAGATATCCTTTGATTATTAATGAAGAGTGTGTATGATTTTCCCGTAATTACCTCATCTACCTCATCGTAGATGTAAACATTAACATTCATTTTCAAAGTTTAGAAGAAAGAATATTAATTTTTAATTTCTTGTCTGTTTTCATTTGCTTATACATCAAGTAAAGCCTGTATCTTTAATTGATTTTCCTATCGAATAATATACAAGAACATCTGTAAAAATTTCATCTGGACCTTCATGAATAGCTGAATAAAATTTAATAAAATTTTTTTGCAATTTATACATTGTTCATTTGAATTAAAAACAGAAATGTGAAAATGGCAAAAGAAAGAATATTGTGGAAAAACTGGACTACAGTAACACATCTTGTGTAATACAGCGACTCTTCACGTAACGACTGAAATCCGTTCCACCGATTTGACCGCTAAACGTTGTACTTGAATGCTATTTCAGACATCTATGCGCTTAATGCTTTTATGTAATTTTTGCACTATTTGTATAATTTCTAATTTATAGTTAAATGTTTATACAATACAGTAGTGTAGAGAACAACACGCTAACAAACAAATTCGAAAATCAGCTCTTTGCAGACTGATAAGGCATCACTCACCTGGTCGGTGTTGCGAGAGGCAAGGCTGGCTATTTCGCCCAGATGTGTTCTTTGGGGTGATTGGGAGGAGTCCATTGCATATGATTTCTTTCACTGCACAGTCGTGCGGCCGCCGTGTGAGTTGATATAAGGCTACATGATCTGCGACTTGGACGGAATGTTCTTTAGCCTAGAAGCCAACTGATCTTTTCCACTTAGCATCAGCTTACAGTTAAGATTTGAAATCAAAATTCGGCGAAAGGTGGGTGACAGTGAACCGGGCTGACCTAGAGGTTGTTAGATGCTCCTTAGATAAGAGGATATTGATCTTCTAGCCTAAGGTATTAGTCATGCCAGCTCGTTTTAGGATAGTTTAAGAAAGTTTGTCTTTTCAGTTTGGCCTTTTGTGCCGTTTAACTTAGTGTATGTAAGCACATAGGCTATTTATTTATTTTTGTCCCTTTCATTTTCGTTTTATGCCTCATCTCTCCCCCCTCTATTAGGTGACAGATTTCTCAATTTTCTGGTGGATGCGAGACATTTTCATTATTTTTATTTATTTTTCGTTTCGAGTCTCGCATTGCTTAGCCCAGTTAGCTGAGATTTTTTGTCGCAATTTTATTTTTTATTTAATTTTAATTTAAAAAAAATTTTTTTTTTTTTGTTGGGCTCAAATACTAACATAATTTTGTTTAGTTTTGTAAATATTTTCTTTCATTTATATAAAACCATTGGGGATTAGTATTTCCCCCTCCCCGAACAATAGTACATTAAAATATTTTACAAAGAAATTGTAAATATGAATTTTAGATTAAGAATTTCATTGTGCAAATGAGTGACTGCTGCATGTATCTCATGAACGGGATGTTTTGTTGAATGGAATATTATATATACGGATGAGTCAATGTGTGAAACTAGCTAGATTTAATTTAGGACTAGTGAGGACCACCTTTCCCATTCCCCTTTTGACCCTGTGCCGCATTTGTACCTTTCTGTGCAATAAATAATACTTTACTTTGCAGACTGTAAATGGAATAGAAGTATTTGTTTTATTTATTCGTTTTACTTGTTCTTTTTTGTTCGTTTTATTTATTTTGAGGATAGAAAACAATTATAATCAAAGCTTTCGTTCAACGTCCAGTACTGATTGATTGGATTTTTTATACGATTTTATAGCTGATCGTAAGTCAGGCTATTGTTAAATCGCTAAATCCTTAATTGAGGAATAGCTGTTAATTAATTAAATATGTATTTTCTGATCCATTCTTAAAAACAATAACTGGTCGGCTAGTAAAACAAATGTTTATCTATTAAATCTGTTCACGCTCTCACTACACATTTCATTTACTGAATACAGACATTAAGTTTACGTGCCCAAAATTCTAGCATTCGATTGTTCAACAGACATATGTCCTAGTGGATTTTAGTGTTGATTAAACTATATCTCAATTCCAGACAGCTGCGAGTTCAATCCCTCGATTTGGTCATCTAGATCTTTCACCTTTTATGTTTATGGAGATATTTCTTATCGATTAACACTCAACCGTATTATTCAGGGTTGCGCCACTGAAACCCAATAATACTGGTGAGTAATAATTAATGAAATATCTCGAGAAGCACGAAATGAGAACAAACCCCTCCTATAGATTGAATAAAGTGTTTCTCGTCAAATGTCCAAAAAGATAAGTAAGACAACAGACACCTGAAGATAGACCGGAAGGTAGCACGTTCAAAATGTTGTGATTATATAACGATCAATAAAAAGATTTTGTTACACATATGAATAATAAACATAGATATTGTGAAAGTCGGTGTCCGAAAATATTTATCTCTCTGAAAATGGAAACTGGTGAGTTATCATCCTCTACGCAGGCTTTAATATGATTTTTGTTGAATCAATAGCAATAATCAGCAAGATGAATCTACACAGTGACAAAGCACTGATTCCAAAACAATCTGTTTAGCTGTCAAGGTACGGTCTGTGAGTGAAAAGGGTGATACAATGCCGTATGCGAACCTTCAACAACAAAGTGTATTCTTTCGTAAATAAATATAGCATTATCTAATCAAAATAGATATTAATTAGCTTAGAACAGAGGCATGTATCTCATAAATCTATCAAAATTATCATAGGTATATATATATATATTATCATAGGTATATATAAATTATCATAGGTATATAGATATATTTGTCCGATGAAAAAAAACTATCCCGTTGGCCGAAATCTATGACTGCTTACCCCTAGTAGAGTTGCTATTAGGAAAACCTTAAAAAATGAGCGAGTCACTTACGAATGCGTCATCTGAAATCTAAAGAGGACAAGAGTGAGAGAAACTCGTAAAATGACGCTTCGCTGAGTCTAACATTAGCAAATGAAGATGAGTTGGTAAAGGGATATTTTTATGTACACATTCCAATAAAACAGGACACATTTCTTTCATTAAAATTCCTGCAATCATTATCCTGGTTTTTGCTTGAATTTAGTCCTGGTGGGTAAATTATTATAGTATCAATGTAAATATTTATATTAGCATAAATATTAAAAAGAGTAGTTAAAATTTACTTCGTTTACACTACATAATGTGATGGATGTTTACGAAACTGACACTTGTGAGAAAAATTATTTAAATTGTAGTTGATGATTAGTCATTAATTTTCGCTTTGCTTTACTATATTGTCTAGGGGGCTGTAGTTTTCCTCGTGTTTCTGTCATCAACACAATCTTATTTGTGGATAAGCTTGCACTCTCCGATAATAAATCCGAATAGGGTGCTCAGCTCCATTAGGAGAGCTTCGCAGTAAAGGCTGCATAAATCCAGTGTGAAGACACATCCTTGTCTTACGACCCTTTCTATTTATGCGTGTATACTTAATGTATTTTCTATCCTTATGCAGGCGGTTTGCTCCCACTATTTTCTGGATTATTCTAACATCCTTCCCAAATAGATCGAGTTTTCCTAATAGTCCTAATAGATCGTTGTCCTGTCCTTGATCAAATACTTATGCATACATTTCAATGCGTATTTATCGCGACTAAGATGAAGAGTTAATTTCCTTTTTAAGTTTTTGATTAAACAACAATGAAATAATGTGTAAGAGATAATGATTTCCAATCTAATTAGAAGTATATATTGCTATTACAAATCGTCGTGCATATGCTTGGCTCGAAGATTAATGGTTCGGGTTGAAAATCATATCAATATGAAAGTAAAATGATAATCTACGGGTGAGAATTTCCGAGATGGCAAAGATTCAAATCCCATTTCATGAAATCAAAACCTAACTCCCAGACATTTGTTATCATCAAAGGAAGAGCATTTTACCCAAATGGAAAGATCGATAGGATAAATCTTAAATAATTGGTGATGAAAGAAAGAGATGGCAAATTCTGACTGTGGAATAGCAGGTAAAATTAGAATTGTAATAAATCTCTCATTAGGCAAAGAACAAATTAAAATCTAAATTAGAAACAAAATTGTAAAAAATGTCATTCAAAAATTAATGGGATGCGATTTAAAGAGAAAAATCACACTGCATGCTCATTTCCGGTTCTTGCAAGAAGTTCTGCCAGTGATTAAAATGATCACCTGCCAGTGTAAATTGTTTGGAGAATTCAACAAACCAATCGCGGGAGAGAACAAAGACAAAATAATTGTCTCTAATGTTACGAGTGCAAATCTTTTAGTTTTTGAACCTTATTGTTTACTATCGACGTTGAAAAGAAAAGAATTGTTTCAAATAATCAGGTTTTATAGAAATCTCTTCGTTCGAAAGAGTGACACTGGTTATCATCCGTAGAAATAACAGCTGAAAATTGAATAACTTTTGGATTGGTTGAATT
Source organism: Acanthosepion esculentum (assembly GCA_964036315.1). Taxonomy (NCBI): domain Eukaryota; kingdom Metazoa; phylum Mollusca; class Cephalopoda; order Sepiida; family Sepiidae; genus Acanthosepion; species Acanthosepion esculentum. Next base: position 29,687,164 of record OZ038504.1, on the reverse strand, counting down.
TGGATTATAGCAAAATAGAACAGAGAAACTAGCATACAAATACCAAAGTTTAAATCTAAATAAACATAAATATTACACACACACACACACACACACACACACACACACACACACATGTCTGCGAAAGAGACCGATTCATATTTACTGAATAAGGTTGTTTTTTTATCAGAAGTAGAAATAGATGTTATATTGTACCAAAGGTTCAAGCCTATTTCCCTGCTTTTAAAACCAGCATCCGTGTTCCTGAATTTTTAATACTTTCAAACACTTCTCTCTATCATTGTTTAATGAAAGTACGTGTAAATTGGTTAAAAATGGATACCATCTGTCTTAAACACACACGCACGCACGCGCGCGCGCACACGCACACAAAGATAATGGGGGTAGATTGTTAAAAATATTCAACATTACTTATGGTGACTGGTAATACCTACTTCCTTCAGTTTGTGTTCAGATAAATTTTAGACGAATTTTCCTTTCCATAAAGAAAAAGATCTCCGTTTCGCCGAAAGCAATATGCAAATGATGAAGGCTATAACAGTGTTACCTGAATTAGTTCCTGAAAACACAATATTCAGAACTCGTGTAGAAATTTAAATGACAAAAATAGAATCATACAGAAATAACCAGACAAACACACATATATAAGGATAACCAGTACGCATGCAGAGATATTAGGATCAGCACGCAAACGGTGGTTTGAAAATGAGCAAAAACAGATACACACTCTCCAATAGGCCGATCATACAGCAATGTTCATCTCTTTCTTCAATAGGCCCAATTTATCCATTATTCCGTGGGGTATTATTTAAGATCACATCGTAAAAATTCCAAGACATATTCCTAAGAACAATTTCCTTATTTGCTATGTAACCAAACCTGATATATGCGAATTACATTTTCTTAGCTCTCATGCCTTCACCGTTGATTCGTTTGTTATTGACATTAGTAATATCGATCTTTTTTCAGAGACTTAAATGTTATATTGATATTTGTTCAATCACTCAAATGTATCAAATTAAACGCGCATATATATATGTTGGTAGCCTCATTTTTTTGTTCTGATAGTCTAAAGTAATTTTAATTCAAGAGGAGACGAAATGATTTCAACGTTTTAATGGAAATGTTAAAAACTCGAATCAATGAATAAAGAGTGAATGGACAAAATGAAATCGACTAAAAAGAAACATTATCTCTCAGCTGAATTTAAAATACATCGGGGACATTTTGCTTTGGCAACCATTTGCGCTATATTAGAATGTTTAATTAAATATTTTGAAAGACAAAAGATAAAGATACTCGGAATGCAAGAAAGAAAGAAAATATCGAAAGTAAAGTAAAAGAAAGGTAGAAAAAGAAGCGAGAAATATACCGAAGGAGAGAAATAAGAAAGAATGCAAATATTTGAATACGATTTAGAAAACTGAGCAGGAATATAAGCCAAAAGGCTGGGGGGGATACAAATAATCATGCCTTGATAGGGAAAATTAGCAAATGATTTTTTCACAGTTACTAATTTCTCGGACTCTCTATCCGTAATCAACAGAGCCTTTTTTCCGGATAAATGCAGTAACAGACCATTTGGTTATTCAAACCAGTGTTTGGGTTCAGGTGATGCTAAAACCAATCTCGTTTTATGTTTGAAATGTATCTCTAACACTGGTGGAAACCTCAAAGCAAAGTTTTCAGAAATATGAACATTCGAATCATATATTAAATTCGTGGAATGAACCGAAAGACACAATCGAAAAAAAAGAGCCTATAATTAATTTTCGCATAACCAGCAAACTGAGGAAATTGAAAACACATATTCAGAACGTTAACGGAAGTTAGAAAAGAAATTTCTCTTTCAGTCAAAATTTGCAGATAAAATGAAACATTTCTCATTTCATAGTCATCCAATTTTCTTTCCATTACAAATGAGCCTTTTTCAAAGAAGCCCAGTTGAGCGTGATCTGAATTTAATTCTGTGTCTCTAGCGTTTCAACTAGAACTGGTTTAACCTATCCTTGTCGCTCGAATATATCCGCGCTCTCATTCAAGTTGTTCACATTCCAAATCATAAAAATTCAATTTGGTAGACTTGGCAATTCCGGAGCCAGCAGTTTCAATTCATTCCTCTCGCTCTTAATATTCAGTCATTTGCTTAAACCTTTTTTTTTTTAAATTCTATTGCATAAGACACGATATTCTTAAACTACTTCCTTCATATTGTTTATTTAGTTAGAAGAATTGGCAGGGTAGAAGAAATATGTTGCATCAAATTTCCAATAATGAAAGGTTTGTGTTATGAAGCTGATATACACACAATAGTAGTAGTCGTCACAAGTGACACGGTGTTTATTGTAAATGAATACAATTATGGCTCAAGGCCGAAAAGGGGGAATGGGTTGAGGCTGGTCTTTACTGATTAACTTATACCTAGTTAATCCGATTCACGACCCATTCACTCATTGGAATTTGCGCATTTACTATAAAATCTCATCCATCACCAATCAATCCTCCATACACCATAGTGGGACCTACAAAACGCACCCCGGACATAGAAATTTGATGATAATAAATACTTCATACATAAAAATCTAATGATTTAAAATGAGAGTGGAGGAGATGAGCCCAAAACAAACTAAATATTAAAACAAATCAAAATAAATATAACTGATGTTAGTGGGACCCGTCCACCCCTCAAAAAGGAGATGCCACTGTATTCTGCCCTACGACAGAATCAAGAGGGAATAGGAAAGGAGAAAATATATACAGACATGGGAAATATCTAAGGCTGACCCAGGAGATGAAAGTTGGCCAAAACAAACTAGGGGGGTTGGGAATCTCAACTTGAATCAACCAAAAAGGTACAACACTTACTCACATTAACTAGGTACACAAAGCTTGTCTATCCTAACCAGGAGAGGGCTCCACAAGAACCCACCCCGATGTGATACAGGTTGACCTAATAGAGAAAATCAAGACTAAACCCATTCAAACGAATCAATCTCGCTTCAGTCACCCACCTTTCGCTAAAGTCTGTCGAATGCAAGCGTTTTCTATCAGTTCTGATCTTCATCTTGAGCTGATGCTCAAAGAATCGGATCAGATCCTGATGAGAAAGACGGTTGCCTCGCAAGACTTCCTCCTGTCGCCTCGTCCAAATCACCAATCCGGCCGTAGCCAGCAGCGTTAGAAACACCAATGTGCACGAGCTTTTTCTTGAGCGATATGAGCCGTCAGCTCGCCGACATCATCCCATAGGGGGCAGACCCGAGGGCAATGATAGAAGGCGTGCGAAGCCGTTTCTTCTAGGCCAAAGTCACATCGTTCACAGTCTGGTCATGTCATTGAGAAGCAGGCTATTCCGAGCCAGTCGCCAGGTAAGCCAAAACTCAGGTTTACTGAGGTAATCCGCTGCTAGCGCCCAAGACCAGAAGGAGCGAAACTCCTCCTCTGACAAGTCGAGCCGCTCACGTAAAGGATCCTACGCCCCCAGCCTCCACTAGAGATCGATAGAAGACCCTCCAAAAATTCACTGAACTGAGGAATGACCTTCAAGGCCTGTCAAAACTCGCGAAGGAAATCCGATTGATCCCGGGGTTTACGATAGCGCTCAAACCTCGAGAGGGGGGGACTGACAGTGAGGAAAGGGAAGTCGTCCCTTACAATCCCCGCCATAATCGAATCACCTTGTCAATGCTCGGCGTAGGAAAGCCAACCTCGAGGCGAACTTGTGAGCATTCCCTGCCACCCCACCATGGCAAGGACGTTGTGCACAGCCTTCTGTCGATCTGATGCTTGAGTCCTCTTCACAAAATGGTGGATAGCAAGCACTTGAGAGGCTTCTTATGATCTTTACAGAGAAAAAGTACAGACAAGCGATAAAGGACAATAGGAAAGACGTAAGTGGCACACGTCTCCGCACTGTCCTTCACGGATAACTTGACAAGTCTGATTGGCCGCGTCGAACTTTGCCTGTACTTCAGACCAATTTTTCTACAGCTGGAGCTCGTGTCCAAACCACACTCCAAGAATGCGGATAGGACCGTCCGTCCAACCAAAAGGCCCCGGAAGATCGACTCCCATCCAGACTTGTCGCGGTTAATCTTGGTCCCAGTCAAATTTTCGTACCGTTCAAGCGCCTTCAGTACCACCTCAGTGTCGCTGCGGAACGACACCAAAGTAGATATGTCATCGGCGTACGTGGAAACCCTGGCTCGAGCCCCTCCACGGACAGCAATTCCACGTAGGTCCGGACTGCATGCCCTGTCCCTTGGTGGGCGAAGGAGAGGCTCCAACGCCAAAGCGTAAAGTAGGGGCGACAGTGGACAAACCTGAAGAACCGAACTAGACAGCGCAAAAGCACCCGACAGCTTCCCGTTCAACTGTACCACAGCACTGGGGGAGCGATACAGGAGTCTAAGCCACCGGCAGAAGTCAGGTTAGAATCCAGCGGCCTGCAGGACAGAAGCAAGATAGCGATGGTCAACCCTATCAAATGCTTTGGACTGATCTAAATTGATCAGCGCGGCCTCGTCATCGTCTTTTACACCCTCTATGATCGTGCGGATCAGATGCAGGTTACTCTGAATTGTTCGGCCCCTCACGGCGCAAGTCTTCTCAGGACCCAACAAAGAATCGGCAACTGACTGCAAGCGCTCCTGCAGGATCTTGGCCCAAATCTTTAACTCTGTGTTTAGCAGAGTTATGGGCTTATGGTCATCTAAATCCCGCCCAACACCTCTGCCATTTTTCAACATCTTGATCACACCTCTGGTGAACCGGTCGGGAACGGACCCCTGTCGGAACCAGTTGTTGAAGAAAACAGTCAAAATCGGGACAAAGATGTACGGCAGCCTCAGTTACAATTGATAAGGCAAACCATCCAAACCGGGCGACTTGCCGCTGCCGACCTTCTTCAATGCCGCGTAGACTTCGCCCTCCTTGATCTCTCCCTCGCAGCTAGCTACTTGAGTCGGCGAAAGCCGAGGAAAGTCAGCCAAATAGCTTCGAAACTCCTCGTCACAGAGACCAGGCTCCTTGGTAAACCGGCTCTCGAAATGCCGCTGAAACGCCACGCACATGTCGTCAGTGGCCCGAAGAGTATGTCCCTCCGGGGTTTTAACTTAACGGAAGACATCTTGCTTAACCTATGTCTAATTACCTGGCCCATGTAGCGCTCGCTAGTCTAACGCTCCGGGGCCTCCTTAGCTAAGGTTATCTCTAGGCGATCTCCTCTAGCCACAGCCCGTGAAAACTAGCTTTAAGCGTCTTCACCTTGTTCTAACTAGTGCGAGCCGTTTGCTAAACTCGGTGGTGAAGGACCTAATCCTATTCTCTAATCCTAAGCATATCCCCCACCTATTACGAATAACCGCTACCCACTAGTTCCCGCTACATTAAGCTAGTTAACTGTTCCTGGAAGACCCGCCTTTCCAGTAAAGACAGATTGAATTTCCAGTAGCCAGCCATTCTAGGACTATCTAATGCCATCCGGAACAAACGGGTTTGTGGTCCGAAATAGCTTACCCAGTGGAACGTAGGACAATCTAGTACGTCTACATCGGCTCCTCTGACTAATATTCTATCCATATAGCTAACCACCTGGACAGAAGGCGAATTAAGAGCCCACGTCCACATCTTTCTCCGGGGTGATCGACCCAGTATCTATCGACGAGACCAAACTCTTCGATCAGATCAACGAAGCTACGATCGCCCCGTCTCCCTCTAGCTCCCCGCCCCTATCTAACTTGGGGCCCAAGATGGCATCCAGTCCCCCATTAAGACTAGGCGCATTTAATCCACCAGGAACGGCCCCAACTGCCGACAAAGACCCGCTCCTCTCGGTCGTTGGGCGCAACGACTCGGAACAAACCACTTTTCACGGCAATATCGGCCACGATCAAAGGCCTCAGCATCAACATGAGCAAGGTCCACCCTCGCATCCATGGTATGGCTAACCAGCAAAGAAAATTCTCTGGCCTGTCGGTCCCCATATGTTGAATAAACGACAAAGTCGTTAGACAGCACACACGCATCGACGCTGCAAACAAAGTGGGTCTCTTCGATCGCGGCGACATCTACTCCGAAAGACAAGAGGTTACGGAGCTGGCAGGCAGCCTTACCCCGATCCCTCGAGCCCTTCGCATTCAGACTGGCTAACGTGATTGAAATCTTTTAAGCCTGAAAATAGAAAAGTAAGAATTGATCTACTCACATACCGGGCGGAAATCTGCGCAAGTAAGGACCGCGACGGATTGTCCTAGGCTCCGGGTTCTCAACTCCGTCGTCATCCGACCATATAGGACAATACCGCCAACATCCGTAAGGTACGTTAGTTTAACAGCGCTATATAAGGAGGGATGGAGCAAAACAGGGACCCTCCCAGCAAAAAATGCCCAAGTTTCTTTAAATCTGAATTGTCCAGCTCAAACATCCTAATGTTTGGGTAGGCTTCCTTTACCTCAAACAAGTGGCTACATACTTTTATGTAACCCCCGTGCCCCTCACACAGGGGATTACTCTCGGGGCACATGGAAAATTTTCGGGGTCCTCCACTGACTTGCCTTCTATTGATTAGAAGTCCTAAGAGGGCCTTCTTTTGTTTTGACAGGCCCTTTTTGACTTCTTCTTTGTCCATCTTACATATGGATTCTGGGCCTGGAAATATTTTCTTTTCTCCCTTGAGGGGTGGGGAGGGGAATAAGTGGACGTGTGAAGGGGTGTAGATACTGAAATGAGGGGTGAGGTGGATGGAGAGTGGAACGGAGCACGGGAAGGGGAAGTAGGGAGGCTCCATGCTTTTGGCGAGGCTATGGCTTCTTCTGGCGAAGCAGGGACGAAGAGTGACCTAGTTTTGTCCATGCCCCTCTCCGCCCTTCTACGACTAGTGTCTTTGCCGTGGCTCGTCTTCCTCTTCTTACTTTCTGCTCCTTTTTAATGACGCTGCCCGAGGTCGAGGCATTTTGTTCACCTTCACTGCCGCCTCTATCTGCTGTTGTTGTTGTTGTTGTTTTTGCTGTTGTTGTCGTTGTTATTTTTTTGTTTTTTGTTTGGTGCGGCTCTTTTTGCTGCATTTCCTTTTGTGGTTGCTTCTCTGGCCGCTCCTGTGGTGGTTGTTGCCTCTTTGGCCGAAGTGCGTCTTTCTGTGAAGAAGACGGAACGTTTGACAATTTCCGACTCCTTACCTCCTTTCAGACCCCCTTCGTGGTCATTGTGGATATTCCCGCCTCCGCTGGTACTGCGTCTACTGCTGCTGTTGTTGCTGGAAGAGGTGGAGATTGTACACGTTTACCGAGGCACTCCTTCGCCATGTGCCTCGAATCTCCACATGACCAGCAAAACGGTCTCCTGTCCTCCACTACTACCAACACCCTCTTATCTCGACAAACCAATATATTTGGTATTTCTTGGAAATTTTTCCGGTTTACCGTTATATATAACTCCATATCTGCTGTCGCTATGTTGGCTTTACTCTTGAGGACCTTCACTTCATTCACTTCGCCGTATTTTATGAAAAAGGCCTCCATTCTGCCATCAGAGATATCCACGGGCACCACATGGATGGTAACCTTTGTCCTACGAGTGGCCATATACTCTGAATGCGTAAGTTCTTCGTGTTTAAAATGCTCCCAGCCAATTCCTTGGCTTGTTGCTCCGTCGGTAAGTGGATATCCCATAAGGCGTTCGTCCTCCTCGCTAATACTTTGGGAGTGATATGTAGAGCCTTTAACGCTTCTTCCATGTTTTCCCTGTTGACCCCAATTATTTTCCAAGTTTTAACATCGGAAGTCAGCATGGATACTATGCGTGAGCTTACGGCATCTAGACCCTCAGGTATACTGAGGAATTCATTACCTTTAAATGACTCCTCAAATTTTAGTCTTTGGTTAACAAAGAATGCGGCATCTTTTTTTAGCGGCCTACTTTCACTCCAGGCCGTTTTGGCTGGCGACACCGGTTTTGACGACGGTGTATTGGCATTGTCAATGTTGTCAGCCATGATGGTCTAAAAACCACCACGGAGGTACAAATTAGTGGTTTCTTTTTCTTTCTTTTTTTCCTTTTTAAATTATTTTACAATAAACGAAAAGCAAAACAGTCAAGAACAAACAAAAATAAACCGAAACAAGAATGTGGAAAACCAAAGACCATAAGCAATTAAAGCAAATACGAAAAAGAATGAATAAAAACATGGGGGAGGGTAAAATACAAAAAGGAAAATAAACAACAAAAGAAAAAATCACAAATAAATATGCACAAAATTAAAAAAGGAAAAACTGAAAAATTCAAAAAGGTTTCAAAAAATTAAAAATCAAAAACTTAATAGTTCAGGCGTAATTGAACACTCAAGCTGGACCAACACACGTCAATCTACTCAAGCCAACTAATTGCTGAAGCAGCCAGTCGTCACAAGTGACACTCTCCCCAGTCTCAAGTTCTGCCTATATAGTGGTATGGTTATGATAATTAGTATTAGCCTATCCAATCCCACTACACCTCCCAGACCCCTTTAAGTTTTAACTCCCTGAGTTGACTCTTGCTTTTCCTATTTACCCTCCCCTTTTCACTGGTTTCAAGAGGATTTCTCCCTAAAGGAGATCTCGACCTACATCTTCCTTCTTCAGTCGTGGCGACTGAAGAAGGAAGAAGTAGGTCGTTTCGTTCTCTGATTCCTCAGAAAACCCTTGAGCACTCATTGTCTCTTCTTATCTATTATCTTGTTCTCCTCTATCCCCATTTAACTCCTCAGTATCTTCAGTTTCTGAGTCTTTATGGCTTTGGCACAATCTGAGTTGGTCAGCATGCGCCAATAGACCTCTACCATTCTTGGAAACCAACACTGTATTCTGACCCTTCTACATTACAGATCTTACTTTTTCTGGCCCCTCTTCCCCGTTTCTCTTGTACCATATCTTCTCATTTGTTGAGTATGTCATTGTTAATGGTGCTCTAATTTGTCTTCCCGTTAACGCGGATAGACTTTGTAATCTTCCAGCATGAGGTATTGTCCGATAACTTAATAACAATCTTGATAGAAAATCTTTGATTCTTTCATGCTGTGGGGAGAACGCCTTTAATCCCATTTTTATGGTTTGCACCATTCGCTCTGCTATTCCATTAGATTGCAGATGATAAGGACGGGTTTTATACGGTATGCATCCAATGTTTCTTAACCATGAACACAAGTTTTCATCGCAAAACTCTGGAGCATTATCTGTTACCAACGTCCTTGGCAAAGACTATTCGTAAAATTTGTTGTACTGTATCTGATTTTCTATCCTGAACCCTAAAAACTTCGGGCCATGCCGAAAATGCAACCACCAATATCAGACACAATTCCATACCATTCACATGTGCGTGGATCATGTGAACCCTGGAACAGGGTTCAGTTTCCTTTGGCCACGAATGTCGTGTTCTGTCGAAACGTTTTTATCTCCGCACATTTAGGATATTTATTCACGTACGTCTCTACGTGTAAAAATTGGAAGCCTGGTGACCAGGCCACCAGGCTTCCAATTTTTACGCATTTTCTGTGTAGCAGCTATTCCGCAATGCACATCATCATGCACACTTTTGATTACCTGTCTTCTACAACTTTCTGGTAGTACCACCAGATCTCCATTGCAAACTACGCCGTTCTCTATTGTCAGTTTATGTCGGATCTCATTGTACGGTCTTTCCGATTTAGAACAATTACTCCATTTGTAATTCCTTATTCTCTCTACGATCCTATTCAATACTGGATCTTGTAGAGTCTCCATCACAAGTCTATTAATGGGCAATACATCGGTCTCCACCCAATGTAAAATTCCATCTTCCACTTTCTCATTTTTCTCGTGTTGTTCTCCTCAAACTGTAGTCGTGATAGTGCATCTACGTGTGGGATCGTGTTTCCTTTCACATATTCTATTTTGTAGTGAAAGGCCATCAACTTCATTGCCCATCTTAGTATCCTTGACGATGTGACCTTCGGTAATTCTTTTCTGGGATGGAATATAAATTCTAGCGGTTTATGATCCGATCTGACCAAAAACTTTTTTCCTAACAAAATTTCTCTTGCTCTGGTCATGCTCCATACTATAGCCAACGATTCCGTTTCAATATTTGAATAGTTCTTTTCGGCTGGCGTTAATGTCCTGGAAAGATACATCACTGGCTGTCCTTTCTGTGACAAAATTGCTGACACAGACTGTCCACTTGCATCTGTTGTTAACGTAACTTCTTTTTTAGGGTAAAAAATCTTGACAACCTGTTACTTGGATAATGCTAACTTCAACTTAACAAAGGCTTTTTGGTGAATATTAGTCCACTGAAACTTCTTATTGTTTTCGTAAATCAGGTAAAGGCTCAATTCTTTCTGAATATTTCGATAAGAACTTGATATAAAAATTAGCTAATCCAAGAAATGATTGCAACTCTTTCTTCTTACTTGGAAGCGAAACATTCAATATTTTCTCCATCAACTTTGAATCCGGTGAAGTACCCTCCTCTGAGATTTGATATCCCCAAAACGTTAATTTTTTGTTCTTGAATATTCATTTCTCCTCGTTTAAATTCATTCCTGCATTTCTGAGTATACTCATTACCATTTTAGTTTTCTGTTTTAATTCTTCTTCAGCACGGGCGCCTAGACCAATATCATCCTGGTATATTATTATATTTTTTACTTTTCCTTCTCCTCAAGCACAAATCTACTGAGGCGGACAAAATTAACCTGGCAGCTCAAATGGAAAAGAACCTCCAATCGGTTGTGGACTGGGGAGAGAAATGGATGGTCAACTTTAACGCCTCTAAAACAAAACTGCTCTCCATTAACCACCACAAGGACCCATCCCTGCATCCCATCAGAATGTCTGAGGACCAACTTCTCGAGAGCTCCTCTCTGCGGCTGCTCGGTCTCACGCTGTCCGCTGATCTGAGATGGAACAAATACATCGAATCAATTGCATCATCCACCGCAAGAAAAGTTGGTTCCCTGTGCCGAGCCAGGAAATTCTTCTCCCCGGAATCGATCCTCCAAGTCTATAAGTCTACCATTCGACCTTGCATGGAGTATTGCTGCCATTTATGGTCTGGGGCCTCTGCGTGTCCTACGAGGCTGGCATCCCGTTCCCACCCCTTCACCGTTGAAACTGTTAGATGTAGACGTCTTTTCTACTCCAATAGCTTCATGTCTCGCACATCTCGCCTATGGAACTCCCTTCCCTATTACTGTTTCCCTGACAAATACAATCTCCAACGGTTTAAGTGTAGCGTCAATCGTCATCTCCAATTGCCTTGATTTATCCACTTCCTGACATCTTCCATTCCTATCTGCTCTCGCTCTATATCTCCCGTAACCCCCCCTGCCTCGATCGGCCCTCCGTCCTTCTCTTTCTCCACATCCCTTCCTTTACCACTCCTATCTGCTCTTCCTCCAACCCTCTAACCCCATGCGTGATAGTGGCCACCGGCCTTGCTTGGGGTGATACGCTTAAAAAAAAAAAAAAAAAAAAAAGATTTTCCATGGCCCTCTGAAAAATCGAACTGGCTGTCTTAACTCCAAATGGTAAGCGAGTCCACCTCAATTTGAATTTGTCGTATATTTGGATTTGGTTGTATGCATTCTTTAAATCGATTTTAGCAAAATATTTCGTTTCTGCAAAGGAATGCAACATGATTTCTTCATTCGAAATAGGATATGAATTTGAACAAATTTTGTGATTCACACCTACCTTGTAATCAACACAGACCCTAAAATCATCATTAGGTTTGCTTACGACGACAATAGGGGGATGTCCTTTTATTGCCTCCTGGTTTAACATATTGAAGTGTTCCTTCTTCTACCATGCTGTTCAGCTTCTCAGTCACCATATGCATGGGAAGCCTTCGACTTTGAAAATATGACGGCCTAACATTATTTTTTAGCTTAATGCTTGCTTTGTAATTTTTTAATGTTCCTGTTTCAACACTTCTAACATTGACCGCATTCAGTAATCGTGTACTAACAACACTTACTAAGTCAGTACCTATTGGGCCATGACTTTTTATACAATCCACTATTATGATGGTGATTGTTTCAAATCTCTTTGCTGTTTCAAATATCCATTGAAAGGAACTTAACGTTTTGATACAGGTTCGAACTGTTTTAGTCTTACTGGGCTTCTTATTTCTTCATTCTAGCCATTGCCTCAAAGCACTTTAACCAGATAATAAACTCTTCGGGGTTTTCCAAATCCAACATAGTTACGTTCGGCGACGCCATTTTTGTTATGAAGTTGATATACACACAATAGTAGTAGTCGTCACAAGTGACACTCTCCCAAGTCTGTCTTAAGTTCTGCCTATATAGTTGTATGGTTATATTAATTAATATTAACCAATCCGACTACATTTTGCCTGCCCAGAAAATCGGCATTTGGAATTTAGTTTTCTTTCCAATATTTGAAAGCCGTTGGAAACGTAAATTTATTTCAGCTACTGAGTGGAAGACATGTGCCTGTTACAAGATAATATTCTATTACTCTGAGACAAGATAAATGAAATGCATTAAGGAATCAAATAGGTAATATGTACAGCTTCAAGTCATCTTTCGATAGAGGCAGCAATGAGTAATATATATATATATATATATATATATATATATATATATATATATTGTAATTGGTAGGGATTATTCCAAAGAGGACTTTTAGTCCATATGAGAGCTTAATATTAATATATGATACAGAGCAAATAATGACAATATTTAGGGAAAAAAGTTAAAGATCCATTGTCAGTAATAAATTTATTTCGATGAATGTTCAGCCTATCAGACCGACTATATTTTACGAAATTGAATCAATATATCCAGACAGACAGATATAGAAATATAAAAAAATTAAAAATTTAAAAAAATATAAAAGGAAACAATAGAAAAAATATTTTTTCTCAGGTGGCTTACATTAATAAAAGAGAACAGGTTAATATAATGGGTAAGGGAAGGTAAAGAGAGAGTAAGGTCAAATTTAAAACTGAGTTACAACAATGTATCAAATGGAGTTCACAAAAGGAGCAGGTAAAAAGGAATCTGTTTAGACATCATCATCGTATATAATACAATCATCATCACATAATACTAATAATAATAAAATAAAGTAAAATTAAAGAAAAACATGTCTATATATAATACAAAATATAATAATAAATATTATCAAGATAATAAAAAATAATAATAATAAAACAAAAATAGATAGTAAAAATAATACATAAATAATTAAAATAATAATAATAATAATAAAAATATATAATATAAATATATATAATAATAAAGTATATATAAAAATAATAATATATATAATAAAGATAATAAATAATACATGTGATGTAGTCATGAACATCATAATCGCATAAATAATCAAATACATCTACAGACCATTATACATATGTGTGTGTGCGTGCGTGCGTGCGTGCGTGCGTGTATATATGTTTCATTGAATAATATAGACACATTATGTCTATTTATTTTTATAATAATCCTTTCTAATTAAATTTTTGATGTTAAGTTGAAATTCAACAAGGAAGGGACCGTAGTTTCTATACCTAATTCTTTCGATCTCCCAAGGGGTGAATTGCGAAGACAAATTTATTGTAACTGTGATCACCCCTGAGAATGAATTCGGAGAAGGTACTTGGGTAACAAAGAACTACCTTTGAATAAGAATTCACGGAACAAGAATTATAAAGGTGAGTTTTGTTGGAAAACTTTTGCATAGGAAGAAAAAATTCCCTACAGTTTTATTCACAAATAAACAAAACTGTCAAGTAGGTGTGTGATCTATGGTGTATAAATTAAGATATGAAGAAACTTAGATAGAAAATGGCACAAATATTTATAAAAAAAATATTAGTCATGAGGCCTCAAATACGAAAGAGAAAGAGAAATAATTGAAGGAACGTAGACATAGAAAATTAATCAACCGAAAATAAAAGAAATGGCGGTTCAGGTACTTTGGTTAGATGCAACAGAAAATTACAATGTGTTTTCTATATTCATTGGATAATATCGATGCCAGTATTGACAAAACTGAATACCATTCTTATTTTCCTTTGAAAAGGAAAGATATCAATTCACCGGAAGCGAGTCACAATCGCTTCCTTGAAATTCCTTTGATGCTGACCAAAATTCTTAATCTGATTTTACGTAGTCGTAAGGAGTAAGAATTATGTTCAGTCATATATGTCGGGAAAGTGACAGACATCGAAGCTATAGTACGGGTCAATATAACAGTACGTTGATATTTTCCGGAGATGAAGGTGTGGCTCAGTTGGTAAACATCGCTTCACATTTTTCAAGAATCACTAAGTGACATTTTAAAGTGCACATACACATATAAATATTTCTTATTACTATAAACGTTATTTTGCGTGGGTTCACATTTTTAACTGACCGTCCAATTTTTGTTTTATAATTTTCTTAAACAATTAATATCAACCGGCCTAGATCGAGAACTACTACAAAAGAGACATGTGCCTCCAGACAGCAATCGAACTTGTACTCCCTTTTACTATGAAGGAAATTACTCATATAGCCGAAGAGTTACCAGTTAGGTCATGGGAGGGTACCATAGATACCTAATTAGTAACGAAATCCTTCAGCTATAACAGTGGTCTCTCTGATGTGGAAAATGCTTTTGGGATGCATCGTTGGCCTCCCAACGTCGCACCTACCGTCCTCCGTCAAAACACTTCCAAGATTTTTAAACTTCCGCACATGCTTGATTTTAGCGCCCTCGACCTGCAAATCTCATTTCGGGATCATCCTTTTACTGATGACCCGGTATTCTGTCTTCTTGTAGTTTATGCATAGTCCCTTCTTGCTCCCCCTCGCTACCTTCTGTAGGAGGTTTTGTAGTTTCTTTTCTGTGTCTGCTATGAGTACTGTGTCATCTGCGTATCTTATATTGGTAAGATTGTGACCGCCAATGATGAATCCCGGTAAGATCTACAATTCTTTCAGAATTACCTCGCTATATAGGTTAAATACGTCCGGTGAGAAGCGCCATCATTGCCTTATGCCCCTTTCTCTTTTTGTATATCTACTGAACTCATTCTCAATGCGTATGCATGCCGTTTGCTGCCAGTATAGGTTCTTGATTATTCTAATATACTTCCCAAATATATCAAGGTTTCTGAGCAGTTCCGGTGGAACCTTGTGGCATAATTTGTCGAACGCCTTTGTGTAGTCTATGAAACATAGATACATGTCCTTCTGCATTTGCATTGCTCTTTCTGGTAATATTCTAAGCATGAATATCGCGTTCCTTGTTCCGGTTTCCTTAACGAACCCGCACTGTTCTTATATCTCCTATCTTAATTCTCCTATATCTGGCCCGATTCTGCTGCGCGCTCTATTCATCTGTCCCCCGATATGGCAGCGAATGTTGGACGAAGATGAAGAAGAGACTCGAGGCAGCGGAGATGTGGTTCTACAGAAGGATGCTAAGAATATCTTGGAGCAAGCGTGTGAACAAAGACGAGGTTTTGGAGAGGATGCAAACAAGGAGGAAGCTTATGCTTAACATTAGGAAGAGACAGATGAAATTTCTGGGACACATAATGAGAAAGGAGGGCCTGGAGAAACTGATACTCACGGGACGAATAGAGGAAAAAAGAGAGAAAGGAAAGCAACGCATGACATGACATATCTGGTGGGCTTAAGCAAGTAGATGGCAAAACGTAGTCTAGGGGGGTTGGCAGAGGCACGGAACTTATTGAGAGCTACAAGGGATAGGAGGAAGTGGAGGAAGTGGAGAGCCATGATCGCCTACATCCTGAAATGACACGGTACATGAAAAGAAAAGAAATACTCACAAACTGACTGAGAAAAAGAAATAAAGTCTGGTATTTCTTTTACATTTGTGTTGTTTGATTTTTATTAATCAATCACGTGCATTCGACTCTTTTAAAGTACCGTTGATATAATTTCGGTTTTCTGAATCCAAGGATAGACGTCCATTCGAAGTTACAAGATATGTTAGATTTTCTATTTGTTCTTTATCTTATCATCCTGCCGCATTCCGATCCATATTTGATCCTAACTGAAATATATATATATATATATATATATATATATATATATATATATATATATATATATATATATAAAGAAATATAGTCTTAAGATGTGCTACATTTATGGGATAAAGTACTCAATATCAGAGATAGAGCGTGTGTAAATATAAAAGTGAACATAGAAGTCAACACTTAGAGGCGACAGTCTGTTTCATGCTAGACGCAGTCGTCAGGCCACCGATGGCCTTACGATTGCATCTAGCATGAAACAGACTGTCGCCTCTGTGGTGACTTCTATGTTCACTTTTATATATATATATATATATGTGTGTGTGTGTGTGTGTGTGTGTGTGTGTGTGTGTGTGTGTGTGTGTGTGTGTTTGTATAAAGGAAATTAAGTTATTGAAACAAAATATCTATAAACAACAAATATCGTTAGGAACGAGAAGAATTTAGAAACGCTATTTTATATTCATATGGTCAAATGAAAAATTACGTCAATTACCTTATATTTGTTGAAATATTGCTTGTATTGTTGTGTTTCGGGATTCAACCGTTTTTATTTTTTATTTTTATATATTTCCTGTGTATGCTTTATAATTTATTTCGTTTTTTGTCTTGAAAATGTCCACATTGGACGAAACGCGTCGGCCAAAGTTACAGTTTATCTATTTTACGGGTTAATTCTGAGCAATTTACATATATATATATATATATATATATATATATATATATATATATATATATGTTAGGGCCAATAATAAAGACACAAGAGAGGAATTGAGTTAAACAAATATATTACTGTGTAATATGACTGCTGGAAAATTCACTCTCCAAAAGGCAGTACCTTCCCCTATTTATAGTTGGGAGAGTCCATGCGTGCGTGGATAAATTACCATAGCCGCACACACACACACACACACACACACACAATAATCTTAAATATATATATATGCTAAGAGGCTTCGCCCGCTCCCTATCGCTTCACAAACGAAAATATATTCACTACTTGAAATCTTTGGAACAAAAATTATAAATGAACATTTCATTCATAAATTGGCTTGATATAGTTAAAGAAAGTTTTACAAATAGATTTCAACTTTTTGAAAGCCATGTAAAATGCAAATTTCAAACACTGTTCTGCACTATATAAGAAGATATCCCCAAACAGAACTATTTTTGATATGAAAATCAAAACAATCCTCGAGTAAAAGAAGAGTACAGTTAATTAATGAAATGAAATTTAAAATCAATATACAAATTAGTTAAACCTGAAGAGTGATAATGCTTATTGTAGATAATATATAGTACAGATATTGAGCTTCTAGCGTATAAACCCCTCCTTGGAAGGGTATACACATTCCGATACTTGCCAGTCACAGGGATCCGTCACAGCGCTGGTAGTATCACAGCTATGACTAGCTTGGACAAGCTCTGACCAACTAAGACCAGCGGCCCGAGTGAAGACAATCGGGTCCCCACGGTAAAAACCGACCTTGTGTCACAATCTGACTCAGTGGGGAGCCAAGTAAATACAAACTCCTCCCTCGAGTGGTATACACTTTCTGATACTTGCCAGGCGCAACCCCTCTCTCGAGTGGTTTCTAACACATTACTTATCATCTGTCAGTTGCGTCTCTGTCTTTGGGCAGAGTGCACTCCGGGGCGACTCCGTCAAAGGAAAGTGTTGCAACTGAGGAAAATTATACTGAGAGGTGCCCAGCCCTGGGGAACAGCTGCCCGAAGCCGCAGCCACACATTGCACCTGAGTTTGTTATGGTCTGGAAGGTAATTATAGCTATTTTTTCGTCTAATTTTTGTGTTGTTTGTAGTCTATTCTAACGGTTATTTTGGTGGGAGTGGCTTTTTAATTTGTTTATTATTTATTTAATTTATTTGGATTGTTTGTTTTTACTTGTTTTTCCTATTTTATTTTTATTTATTCTTTTCCGTCTATTCTAACGGTTGTTATGGTGGGAGTGGTTTGTTAATTCGTTTATTATTTGCTTGGATTTATTTTAATTGCTTTTTGTTTTTTATTATATTTATTTTTGTTTATTCTTTTCACTTTTCGATTTTAAGTAACGTAGTAAAAATTGTTATGACTGTTAGAATTGACTACCCATAATGTACCATTGACCCGTATATATAAATAGTCGAGAAAAAAACCTAACGTAGCCTGATGATTGCGTCTAGCATGAAACAGTCAGTCACCTCTGAGTGTTGACTTCAATATTCACTTTTATATTTACATACGCTCTATCTCTGATATTGAGCACACCTTAAGAATATATTTCTCCATATGAGTGTGTGTGTGTTTGTGTGTGAGTAGATTAGCAAATCCGTTGATACTTTAAGTGAAAATTTCACTGTATAATGTTCAATATGAGTTATTAATATCTACACTGAAGAAAACGCATTGACAAGCGAGAGTTAAATTCGAAAAATCATTACCTGTGTATTTTTTATTATGGACATTGAGATACACCTGTGTATATAGCTTTTATCAAAATCTATTTACAATAAAAAGGAGGCGGGCAATAATCAGTAAACTGATTCGCCATTATTTTCTGAATTTTATTTGAAATTTTTAATGTATAATATTCAACCTATAAAGAAACGTTGTGTTACATACATAGGGTAAGTTAAAATCTATGTTTGCTGTAAAAAAGAAATCGGTTTTAATCATGCTCCTGTCTCAATAGTAAATACGGCACTGCTAGTAAAGTTAACCGTCCCGTTGCTCTCAAAAAGGACCCCTCCAAACTCTGGTTGACTGGGGCATGAAATGGCTTGTAAATTTTAATGCATCCAAAAGGAAACTGATCTCATTTGCTCACCATAGAGGAACTTCCTTGCTTCCCGTGGCTGTTCATCTCAAGGCTCTCGACAAAATCCAAAGATGGATATGCAATATGATCGGTCCTGTCTAGGCATCTCGACTCCAGTGTGCTACTAGGTTGGCATCTCGGTCCCACCATTTTACTGTCGAAAGAGTTAAATGTAACTGCCTCTTCTACCCCAACAGCTTCTCCCCCCTCACTTCCCGAGATTGGAACTCTCTTCCTTTTAGTTGCTTCCCTGATAACTATAATCTTCAAAGATTTAAATGTAATATTCAATCGAGATGCGTTGATCCCAGTTCTTCTTTTTATCCTGTTATCTATTCCCCTATACCCTAGTCTTTTCACTTACTTTCACTCTCTGTAACCCCTTGCGTGACAGTAGCACTCATGCCTTGCTTGGGGTGAAATGTTTATAAAAAATATAAATTATAAGTTTAGCACTATAAAAAGTTTCATTTCATGCATATACATTGAATCTCATCACAGCGTTTATATCCGTTAATATTTTTAAAGAATTGAGTGATTCACAAAAATATTTGCTCTCTAATTATGTAGAATAATGCAAACTATATTAATAGACAACATATGTATTTCATTACACACCAGTCCACAATATTATACTTGAGCTTGCATAAGACTTAACATAATCAGAAGAGGGATATCGTTTTTCAGTTCTTCGACTGAGTACTTACTCAGTGACTTGCAAAATTTGTTATTGCATTTGGCATCTCTCAGTTACAGACTTCTGACATAGTAAACATAATATAATAACGAAATTTATATTATACTTGCAAAAAAAAAACGAAAAATATTTCAAATATCCATGCACTGCAATAGAAAATTCAAGGAATGACAAATCTCACAGAAATTAAAATCAAACAAAAGAATCAATTAATTTTAAATCGAGTTTCCTTTGAATGATTCGATTTTCATTAAAATTTGTATCTTCGATTATCTGGTCAATCATAATTCTGTTGGCCGACGGCACCTCTGAACCTTCTACTATCAAAATGGAGGCCATTTCAAAACAGTGCATAAAGACGCGGGAAATTAAATGACCGGCAATTTCCTCTAAGTCGACAGTTATCGTCAAATTGTCGGGGGCGACTTTCGCAACATAACTTTCTACATTTTTTGATTTTTTGATGAACATTATTTCGCCATTAAAAAATGGCTGCTACAGGAACACAAAAGTTGCATTTATTTTAATTTTCTTTTATTTTAAAAAAAAATGTTTATTGATTTCAGAACTGTCAAATATTTCTGTGTAGAATAGATTGATAAACATAGCGATCATATGCCAAATTTCAAGTTAGCATATCTCACTAAAACTTAAATGATAACTAAGTATCTCTATGTGTGTGTGTGTGTGTGTGTGTGTGTGTGTGTGTGTGTGTGTGTGTGTGTGTGTGTGTGTGTGTGTGTGTGGAAAATGCTCATAAGTAAACAACATCCAATCGAATTTACTTACGTAGCAGAAAAAGTCAGGTTAAACCGTACTGATAATGACCTAGAACGAAATGTCTATCGTAAATCATATAATAAAAATACTTTCTTAAATTTCTGTTAAATCTCATCGGACTCACAGAATAAGAAAAGTAAATAATATAATCTTGCTAAAACTGAACACATACTGAATCAACTCAATAACACCTAGAATAGAAACAACTACCAGTATTTCAAAATCATTAAGAGATTTAATAGAAAACAAAATGTCATCCTAAAACTTGAAGCATGAATTTACAGAATAAACAATAAAAATCTCACAAATACATAGCTGAAACATTTCAGAAGTTAATTAAAAAAATATATGAATAAAAAAGAACTTTCATAAAGGAAATCTCAATGCATTTGTCGTTCAATACAAGTCTGATTATAATTCCGACTTAATGTAGTTTTAATTATAAGAAATTTATTAAGGCGAACATTTATAGAAAGTGCACTAATTTTCACGTCTTCTACTGTAAATTTAAAGCGAGAAAGATCACATCAACGTTCAAAAAAAATCTACTGCTATTACAAGGTGGTAAGTAAAAACAACGACGATTAAAGTAAAAACAAATGCTGCGAAAAACTGAACTCATTCGTCTTGGTTTTCTATATCGACACATCGGACATCATCATTTTAAAATTTCAATTTAATCGACTCTGTATATTCAGCGTATTCTCCATTTAGAATTTGAACTAATATGTGTGCATTTAGTTCTCCTTCCTACACACACACACACACACACACACACACACACACACGTATATATATATATATATATATATATATATATACATATATATATATATATATATATATATATATATTGAACATACGGCAACTACATTATCAAGACGCCTTATTCTACACATGACTGACCATTTGTTGATTGCGAAACATTTGCGCCAACATTCCTGTCCACATTGACAGTAGAGAAAAATACTGAATGATAACACAACAATCCTACACCAAGAAAATAACAAATTAAAACTACAGATCCTCAAAGCAATCTTCATAAAAAAATTGAAGCCGACACTGAATAGAATGACCAACGACTACTGTAATAATCTTCTCAAATGAAAAAAAGAAAGAAATTTTCACGCACGATAAACAAACATTCAAACATAAAAGAAAATATTCCATAATGAATAACTATTCCCGTTTTAATGAACACTAACGCATAATTGTCTGCCATAGCACTTTTTTTTTAAGCAAGCAAGGCTGGTGGCCACTATCACGCATGGGGTTACAGAAGGGTTGGAGGAAGAGCAGATAGGAGTGGTAAAGGAAGGGATGTGGAGAAAGAGAAGGACGGAGGGTCGATCAAGGCAAGGGGGTTACAGAAGATTTAGAGCGAGAGCAGATAGGAATGAAATATGAAAGGAAGTGGAGAAGGGAAGTGGATAGATCAAGGCAACTGGAGATGACGATTGACGCTACACTTAAACCGTTGGAGATTGTATTTGTCAGGGAAACAGTAATAGGGAAGGGAGTTCCATAGGCAATATGTGCGAGACATGAAGCTATTGGAGTAGAAGAGACGTCTACATCTAACAGTTTCAACGGTGTAGGGGTGGGAACGGGATGTCAGCCTCGTAGGACGCTTAAATTCACGAGGCTTAGGGACAAGCGAAAGCAACTCATCGGAGCAATTACCGTGGAAGTACTTGTAGAAAAAGCAGAGCGATGCAACATCGCGTCTGTGAGAGAGCGACTGCAGACGAGATGACAAATCAGGACCAATCACATTGCATATCCGTCTCTGGATCTTATCAAGAACCCTGAGGCAACACGCAGGGGTTCCAGACCATAAATGGCAGCAATACTCCATGCAAGGGCGAATGGTAGACTTATAGACTTGGAGGATCGATTCCGGGGAGAAGAATTTCCTGGCTCGGCACAGGGAACCAACTTTTCTTGCGGTGGATGATGCAACTGACTCGATGTATTTGTTCCATCTCAGATCAGCGGACAGCGTGAGACCGAGCAGCCGCAGAGAGGAGCTCTCGCGAAGTTGGTCCTCAGACATTCTAATGGGATGCAGGGATGGGTCCTTGTGGTGGTTAATGGAGAGCAGTTTTGTTTTAGAGGCGTTAAAGTTGACCATCCATTTCTCTCCCCAGTCCACAACCGATTGGAGGTCCTTTTCAATTTGAGCTGCCAGGTTAATTTTGTCCGCCTCAGTAGATTTGTGCTTGAGGCAGGAGTAAATAGTAGTGTCGTCAGCGTAGATACCGACTTGGGAGTCTATGGCGTCAGGAAGGTCGTTTATAAATATGAGGAACAGAGTAGGGCCAAGGATGGAGCGTTTGTGGGATAGGAGTTGGAGATGAATCCACTGAGAACAACCTTCAAATCCCGGTTTGATAGGAACGATTGAATTAGGTCAAACAATCGACCTGTGATACCATAACCCTGGAGCTTGCGAAGGAGGCCGGCATGCCAAACCCTATCGAATGCTTTGGAGATGTCAAGGGCCACGGCACGGGCTTCGCCGTTATTATGGATAGCTTGGTAGACAAATTCTGTGATGGCCGTAAGCACATGGGCAGTAGACCGGGCAAAGCGGAAACCATACTGCTTGTCTGAGAGCAGATCGTGGGATATCAGGTGAGTAATCACTTCGGTGTTGATAATGGCCTCGAAGACTTTGCCGAAGAGGGGAAGGAGACTGATAGGACGGTAATTAGAAGGGTTGGAGGGGTCGCCAGAGTTCTTAAAGACAGGAACAATGGTAGAGGACTTCCAGCAGTCAGGAAAACAGGACTCCTTGAGGCAGCGGTTGTACAATTTAGAGAGGGCAGGTGCCAATTCAGGTGCGCATTTAGGACAATGGCTGGTATTCCGTCGCCACCGGTAGCCTTGTGGAGATCTAAGTTAGAAATAATGCCCAGTACCGACGACGGGGTTATATGCAAGCCGTCCAGTAGGGCCTCAGTTCTGGGAGGGAAGTCGGGCAAGGGTACCCCAGAAGAGTCAAGCATAGAATTGGAAGAAAACTTCCGAGCGAAGCATTCGGCCTTGTCGGCAGAGGTGGTCAGGACCTCAAACTGATTGAACAGTGGAGGAATGGAGGGTTTGTTACTATTCAGAACGCTCTTGCAGAGGCGCCAATAGTCCTTGGAGCCAAATTTGCGGGATGCAATACGTTCCTTCATCCGAGCTGCAAATAGTGACTTGGCATCTTCGAGGGTACGCTTACACTCATTGCGTGCAGAGGTAAATAGACGTCTGTTGGAGTCGGACATGTCACTACGAAAACGGTGGAAGAAGTGGTTCCTATGGGCAATGGCGGCTGAGCAAGCAGCTGTGAACCAGGGGGAGGAGCGCGGTTTGACCTTGAATTTCCTGGAGGGGATGAAAGCTTCGATACCGGCTTTGATCCAGGAAGAGAACTCAGAAGCACAATCATGAATGGGGAGCTTAAATACAGCATCCCAGGGGACATCGCGGAGGAAGTCCCGAAACGAGTCCCAGTCAGCCCGTTGGTAGCAGAAAGTGGTTCTGGTGGTAGGAGGCTCTTTGCAGGGGGTGGGGCTGAAGGAGATACTAACAGACACGACAGCATGATCGGAGTTACCGATAGGACAGAGCTGCGTGGCACTACAAGACTCAGGGATGGAGGTAAAACACAGGTCGAGGCGCGAGGCCTTACAGTCACGATTATAGGAAAAACTCGTGGGGAAATCGATTATCTGGGTGAGGGATTGAGAGATTGAAAAGTTGAGAGTATGTATGCCAGCGAGGTCAGTGGTAGCGTTCTTTAGCCACTGGTTGTGATGGGCGTTAAAATCACCAAACACAAATATGTGAGCGTACGGATGGACAGAGAGGGCCTTATCTATGCTGTCAGAAATGACATCGAGTATCCCGCAGTCCTGAGAGGATGGAGAGCGGTAGAGGAAGAAAAGATAGCTTACAGCATTGAGAAGAGATAGCCGGAGACACAAGTAGGAATGATCCGGCGATTCGAGAGAGGTCTCTCTAGCCAGAGGGAGATGGTCCTTGACGTAGACACCCAGGCCATGCATGTGGGTTAGAGAGTCTTTTCTGAGGAGAGGGAGGTATCCAGGGATCGAGAGATCAGAGGAAGGGATAGAGGAGTCAAGATTGGTCTCACACAGGGCGAGTATATCCGGGCACTTAGCTATGAGGAAAGACTCAACGCTGCAGAAGTTGATTCTAATGCCACGGATGTTAGAGAAGGATATATTTAGAGGTTTGGGTGATTTTTGGAAGGCTGGTTTAGGTTTGTATTTCTGTTTTTTGTTAGTCATGTTGGTAATTGGTTTTGGAAAAAGAGAAGGCCTGAGTTAAAGGAAGCCGACGGTTGACACTCATGACGCGGACAGAGAGGGGGTTTGGCACAGCAAGATTCATAATGGGGCCTTAGGGTTGCCCACCAGAGATGACTGCAGGGACACCTATCCATGCGCGACATGGCACTACAGACACCCCGATATTATGCAACTGTTGATCAGAGCGGCCGCTCAAGACGCTACGCAAGAGTTAGGGCTCCTAACTACCAGTCGGAAACAGCAACCAGGGAACTGTCAACCGTGTACCCTCAGAATGAAGAGGCAATGCCACAGACTGCGCGCATCATGGGAGAAACACAGCGGCACCAGTACAGAGGCCAGTGAGAGAGAGAAAGAGAGAGAGAGAAACATCCGGGAACCCCTTCCTAAACACGAAACAAGGTTTGGGCCTCTACTCGCGTCCAATAGAAGAGGGAGGAGTGTAGACCGGGCGGTAGGAAAGCCTACCTTCTCCTATTACATAAAACATATACAACGATGACAGAACAAAACAGTGGGGGGATGAAGTTGGGATAGTTGCAGGGCATATACAAGTTGAGGGTACTGGGGGATAGGAATGACTTATGGTACTAAGTTTTAACTTAGTATAAGTCCCATTGGCCTATATTAAAAACAAAATTTTAAAAAAAATGAAGAAAATGAGTAGAAAATACGGTTAGCAGGCTTTAGTGATTAAGAAGAACCAGGTAAAAAAAAAAAAAAATATTAAATAAAATATTTACTCACTCAAAATCAGCTTCAATGCCGACTACCCACTTCGCAAAAAACACAAGCGAAAGTGACGTCGTGCTCTAATCCCCAGGCATCAAGTTACAATGAACGCAGTGTTTGTGGTGGAGTGTGGGGAGGGTCGTACGACCATTCCACCTTAACGTCCACGACCAACAGTGGGCTGGGATGACTTAAACGCAAAAGAAAAATTCAGTAATGGACAGGTACACAATGTTTTTGCCTTACCAATTGCACCCATAATGATGATCTCAGAAAGAGATGGAAAGTACTTGAGAAATAAAAGTGATTTTCACTGTTACAGTGCATGTCTTGCCTCATTTAATTGTAATATACGGTAAAATATTCGTGAATATGAAAGGATTATGATCAATGTAAGAAGACATAATGTTTGTAACTTATTCAATCATACATACATATATATATATATATATATATATATATATATATATATATATATATATATATATATATAACAATGACTTTATACTGAAGGCTTGAAGGAAACTTTCGGACGACACTTCTTCAGAGATAAATCGTTGGGGAAAACAATTTCTTCTTTTTTTAAGAAATTGTTTTCGCCAACGATTTATCTCTGAAGAAGAGTTTGTCGGAAGGTTCATTGGGCGCCTTTTTAAGTATTAAGATTCCTTCACTGATACTTTTCAAGGCTTTAAGAAAATATATGGTTTTAGGATTACAATGCAGCGGGAATCGCACTCACTATGCAGTGTATATTCCTATGTCTGCAAACGATCTCACTTCCCCATCAATATTTAAAACATTGTTTGGCTGTATTTGTATGTTTTGATATGAGGCGTTAAATTAAAAACATATGTATAAATATATGTATACTGCTGCAAGAGTTTGCAACAGACATGAATAAACGTCACTTGGAAATTCATGATAACCAAGAAAAATTTATTATTGTCACATCTGATGATAAACTTCAAATAGAAATATTTCAGTAATTTATTATCAAGGAAGTTATTTTATCGATCAAATGACCAAACGAAACATACTATTCGTTGTCCGCTAATGGCGTAAAAGAAGTGAAAGATGGCGGCAGCGCCGACGAACAAGAAAAAGTTAATTGTTATTGGCTTTAAATTTTGGAGACAGACTATATGATAATATATCATTTTGACTTAGCAAATGATTTTCTTACAATTATGTTCTGGATTACTTCATGAAATTTTGAATTCTATACTAACTCAATGTGAGTGTGTCATGAAAAGACGTGAATAAATTTGGTTATTTTGTCACTATTTTCAGATCGGAAAATTTTAGTCTTCGAAACAAGTAATATATTTAGTTTGTTCAAATTATTTCTCATGCATCATGCGCATATATATATATATATATATATATATATATATATATATATATATATATATATACATATATATATATATATATATATATATATATATATATATCCAGTAAAAAGGAGAAATAAATCCGTGGGTATATAATCCAAGTGGGTTCTAGTAAAATAAGAATATTAAAATATTGATTGACAAAAGAGAGTATTTTATTTATACAGAACAATAGATAAACAATCAAGAAAAATCTTTTTACCTTATGTTGGGAATAGACTATTTTGGCAAGCGATGAAATTGGCCGTCTATCTTCTCAGCTCAGATATGAAAACCCAGATATCTGGTTTGAGAAGACAGACGATCATTTTATCTTCTGCCGAAATAGTCTATTCCCTACATGAGGTAAAAATATTTTTCTTGATTGCTTATATATATATCGGCCTGAATGTCCGATTAATTTTCATAGAAAATTTTCGCTCTCCGACAGGAATCGAACCTGTATCCTATACGGAACCATCATTTCGCGTGATGTGCCTTAACCTTTCGGCCACAGAGCGGCGTCTGGTTAGCAAGGTCGATTTTACTATCTTTAAACTTAAATCTTCCATGAATCTCTTCTATTCATATCTGCTCTAGCGTATCAAATGTAAACAAATGACGTCATATATTTTTAGAATTGGACATGAACGCTAAACATAATATAAATGTCTTTAAATAAATTGTCGGACAATGTCCAATTCTAAAAATATATGACGTCATTTGTTTACATTTGATACGCTATGAATAGAAGAGATTCATGGAAGATTTAAGTTTAAAGATAGTAAAATCGACCTTGCTAACCAGACGCCGCTCTGTGGCCGAAAGGTTAAGGCACATCACGCGAAATGATGGTTCCGTATAGGATACAGGTTCGATATATATATATATATATATATATATATATATATATATATATATATAACTTTTCAATCTCTCAATCTCTCACACAAGTGGTTAATTTTCCTATGCGTTTCCCCAGCAACCATGATGGTAAGCTTCCCTTCTTGATCTCTGTTTTACCTCCATCTCATAGTCTTGTCGTGCCATGCAGTTATGCCGTCTTAGCAACTCTGATCATGCCTTCGTGTCTGTTTTCGTCTCCTTCTACTCCTCCCCCAGTAAAGAACCTCCTACCAACAGAACATCTTTCTGTTATCAACGAGCAGATTGGGACACTTTTCCAGATTTCCTTCGTGATATCTCCTGGATTACTGTCTTTAACCTCCCCCATCCAAAAATGCACTTCTGAGGTCTCATCCTAGGTAAAAGCTGGAATCGAGGCTTTCATCCCTACATGAAAATATAAAGTGAAATCGCATTCATCCTCTTGGTTCTCAGATGCTTGTGCAGTAGCTATTGCCCACAGGAATCACTACTTCCGTTTTTACCGTAGAGGTATGTCTGATTACAACAGACGTCTCTTTGTCACTGCTCGTAAAGAGTCCAAGCATGCTCTCAAAGAAGCAAAGTTACTCTTTGCCGAAATAACGAATCAACATATTGCGTCTCGCAAGTTTGGTTCAAAAGATTATTGGCGGCTCTGCAAAAGCGTGCTGAACAACAGCAAACCCTCAATACCCCCTTTATTCAACCAATTTAAAGTCCTGACTGTTGGAGTTTTTGGGTACCTTGGTGTACTAGTGAGCCAGCCAAAATGAGCTGACTCATTTTATAGTTCACCAGAATGCTCAAAATATTCAGTGAGACGTGTATAAAGGCGGCCATGGTTTTTCTGGAATATTCACTGCCAGCCTTTGATATCGAAAACTGAAGAATTACGGAACAGCTGCTGGTGGTATTGGCGATATAGTCAAATTCAGTAGAGTTTCTGACTCGTAAGTTTTAATCTTTAACGTTGTTTCATTGAACAGATTACGTACTGCGCTGGAATCTATATTCATAGACTATGGTGAACATGGTCAACAAAGGTTACGAGCCCAGATTACGACTGTATTTTGACGGAGACGAGTCAAAATACGAATTATGGGAAGTGAAATTCCTAGGCTACCTTAGAATACAAAAACTCCATGACATCATTCTTTGCCAAGATGACCAGAAAGAAGATGATGATTTTATGGAAAGAAATGCGACTGTGTTCGCCGAATTAATACAATGCGTGGATGACCGGAGTTTGTCTTTAATAATGAGAGAAGCCAGGGACGACGGTCGCCAAGATTTAAGAATATTGCGTGAACATTACTTGTCAAAAGGTAAACCTAAAATTATTGCTTTATATACTGAACTAACCTCGTTCAGGAGACGAGAAAATGAATCCGTAACAGATTATATTATACGAGCTGAGAATGTCACAAATGCCTTTAAAATGGCAGGTGAGACTATCCCATATGGGCTGCTAATAGTCATGGTTTTAAAGGGATTACCAGCAACATTCAAACCGTTCACGACAGTCATAACTCAAACAGATAAAGCATTAACTTTCACTGAGTTTAAAATTGCGTTACGTAGTTATGAAGAAACTGAAAAAATGTGTAATCCCCCAAATCAAGGAAATAACGCAATGCAACTGAGAACGTCATTTAAAAAATTCAGAAAACCAGTCCCTCAAACCTACCAGACATTAATTATGATATTAAAAACAAGGGGCTTAAAAACAACTATGACAACAACAACAACAACAGGAACAACAATAATAGAAAATCAAATATCATCTGCTTTCGTTGTGGAAGAGCCGGGCATGTACGTGCGAAATGTCAATTTCATACAAGGACTGATTTTTGTAAAAATGTAAAAGCTTTTTCGAATGAGCGAACATATGCTTTTTCGTTTGGGTTGGATACTATACCCAATAGTTATAATTCTTACCTAGTCGACACGGGTGAGACAAATCATGTAATTAGAGATGAAACAAAATTTATTAATTCTGACCGCAACTTCGAGCCAGATTCTCACTTTATTGAGTTGGCTGACGGTACCAGAGCTAATAATTTAGTTTTAAAAAGAGGCGATGCCTGTATTTATTTACGAGATACTAAAGGAAATATTTGTAAATGTTTATTAAAAAGCACTTTATATATCCCTAAATTTAAACAAAATATTTTCTCGGTTCAGTCTGCTGTTAGAACTGGTGTTAAAGTTAATTTTCACCGAGACAATTCAAAATTAATATACTCAGACGGAACTGAATTTAATATACAACAAAATGGACGTTTGTATTATTTGAAAAGTATTAAATCTGTGAAAACAGCCACCCACGACTTAAGGATTTGGCATAAAATATTAGGCCACTGTAATAATTCGGATGTTAAAAGATCGCAAGAACACATCACTTGAATGAAAATTACATCTCCAAAGGGCTTACAACATTGTGACACATGTATTAAAGGGAAACTGATGAAATATAGAAATAGGGATCAAATCCCAAATCAACAGGCATTTTTTTCAGAGTTTATTGCGACTTAGCGGGTCCAATTTCACTAATGGGTATTGGCACCCTATTCATATGTATGAAACTTTGTTGATGAATATTCAGGACTTATTATGATATATTTTCTGAAAAACAAATCTGATACCCTACAAGCTACAAGAATGTATTTATCTGATATTTCACCTCATGGAAAAGTGAAAATAATTAGAATAAAAAATGGTGGAGAATTTACTTCTGATGATTACGAAAACCTCCTAATAAATGAAGGCATTAAACATGAGAAAACCTGTCCTTATTCCCCGCACCAGAATGGAATCCCTGAATGTAGTTGGCGGACGCTTTTAAAAATGGCTAGATGTTTGCTAATTGAATCTAAGTTACCCAAAAATCTGTGGGTCTATGCATTAAATACAGCCGTATATATAAGAAACCGTTGCTATAATAGTAACATTAAAAAGACTCCCTACGAGGCTTATACGAACTACACACGCAACGTAAGCGGTATGCATATTTTTAGTACAATTTGCTACAAACATGTCTACCACAGGGCAAAACTAGATCCAAAAAGTGAAAGAGGTATATTCATTGGCTATGACAAAACAAGTCCGGCCTATATGATTTATTTCCCACAAAGTAAAATAATAAGGAAGATCAGATGCGTCAGATTTACAGATTCCTTTGAGCAAGTGGAGGATCCCGAAGAAAAGAACATTAACTGCGAGGAACTGGTCCAACACGAACTAATATGGCCTAATTATGAGATAGGGTCTATAAATAGAAAACCCGTTCAAAATCCACAATTAAAGGAAGGTGTTATACCAGATGATATGGACGAGGAAAAATCAGACGCAAACCTTGAGTTAAAGGCAGATACAACCGAAGAGTAGGGCCCAATTCCGAGTTATCCCACCAGAAATAGAAGAAACACAGACTATTTTGAAATGGGTCAATGTAATATCTGTGACATTGACTATTGCTATTCGGTGCAATGTATTCCGAAGAACTCTCAAGAAGCCATAAATTCTGATAATTCCAAACGATGGATAGCCGCCATGCAAAAAGAAATGGAATCTCTAGTATCCAATTATACTTTTGAATTGCAAAAGGCCCCGGATGATAAAAATATTATCGGCAGCCGTTGAGTTTATACTATAAAGCGAACTGAGGATGGCTCGCCAGTGTATAAGGCTCGTTTTGTAGTTAAAGGATTCTCGCCGATATACGGGGAAGATTATGTAGATTCAGTCCAACAACAAACATGACAACAATCAGAATTTTGATGCAAATGTCCGCACATTATGGTATGGATATACACTATATGGATGTTAAAGCAAGCGTATTTAAATGCTCCGATTGACGATGAAATATACATAGAACCGCCAGAAGGTTTTGAAAAAGGTGATAATTTTGTATGGAAACTCAAAAAGTCACTATATGGGCTCAAACAAAGCGGAAGAATGTGGAATAAATTACTACATTCCTATTTAATTGAACAATATTTTGAACCCTCCCCAGTTGACCCTTGTCTGTACACAAGAATATTTAATAATGACATATTAGTGATTCTGATTATTTGGGTCGACAATATGTTAATTGCTTCAAAATGTGAAGCTGCTCTATTAAAAATTAAAAATTCCTTAAATATAAGGTTTAAAATGACCGACTTGGGTCGACTATCATGGTTTCTTGGTATACAGTTCGAATTTAAGGACAACACTGTTACAAGGAATCAATCCAGATACATCGAAAAACTCTTGTCTAAATTTAGCATGCAAAATTGTAAAACACGAACTACTCCATGTGAAATGGATTTAAACACAATTATGAATAATGAAGATGGTATAGCGGCGCGTGAGAAAGAATACAGAATATTGATTGGAAGTCTTATTTACGTCATGACATCAACAAGACCACACATCTGCTATACGGTTACTAAGTTGTCTCAAAACTTAAATAAACCGAGGACCGTGCATTTAAGCAAGTATTACGTTATTTAAAGGGAACTAAGAATCAGTGCCTAGTATTTCGACAATCAAAAAACCCACTACAACTGGTAGGATTTTGTGATGCCGATTAGGCAAATTCACCAGATCGTAAAAGTATCACAGGCTATTGCTTTAGATTGGCAAAAGATAATCCAATAATTGGCTGGAAATCTAAGAAACAGGGAATGATTTCACTTTCAACATGTGAGGCGGAATATGTTGCATTGTCGCAAGCAACACAAGAGGCTATTTTTCTTAAATTACTAATACAAACAATTACAACACTGATAATAATTGAGCCTATAACTATTTACTGTGACAATCACGCCAGAATTGCTTTGGCTAAAAATCTAATAATACATCAAAGATCAAAGCACACTAATACAATCAAAGGCTCAAAATATTCAGTGATACGTGTATAAAGGCGGCCATGTTTTTTTCTGGAATATTCACTGCCAGCCTTTGATATCGAAAACTGAAGAATTAAGGAACAGCTGCTTGTGGTATTTGCGATATAGTCAGATCCAGTAGAGTTTGTGACACGTGAGTTTTAATCTTTAACGTTGTTTCATTGACCAGATTATGTACTGCGCGGGATTCTATATTCTTAGACTATGGTGAACGTGGTCAACAAATCTAAGACAATCTTTAACATAATCCCAAAATGTTTTTATGAGAACCAGATATGAAGCAGTCTGTTAATGGTCAAAGTAATCACGTGAACTTTCGATACCAGAGTAAAGAGCTCATTCGAACAATTACCATGAAAGTATTTATAGAAAAGACACAGAAAGGCAACCTTCAGGCGGTGAGAAAGTGACTGGAACCAAGCCGCCATATCAGGACCAATAATATTACTGATTCTTTTTTTGGATCTTATTAAGAAGCTGAAGGTAAATAGCAGAAGCACCGGACCATATATTGCAGCAATACTCTAAGCATGGACGAATGATATACTTATATATGTTTATTAGTTACAACGGGTTGAACTGAACAGCCTCAACAATATTTGTCCATATAATAACCTTCTGATTATGAAAAGTACATGCAAGTCAATATTTAAAATTATCAAGTTGAAAATGTTGTATTCTCAGAAAATTAGAAATAAACCTATGCGAGATGTTTTTATTTTAATAGTGAGGTGAGGAACAAACGAACATTCTGTTGAGAAATTGCCTGTCAGTCTGAAACAGACTTGACATTTAGATTACTCGGGATCAGCTCGAGTAGACCATGTGCTGGGGGTACTATATATATATATATATATATATATATATATATATATATATATATATATACAATCAAATATTATTACTTTCCAGCGACTTAGTTTATATATTTCTTATGCCTTTTTTTTATATATTTTCATATCTCACATCGAGTAGTGTTTTTATAGCGTCCTTATTTTATTGTACAGTGTTTCTCTCTTTCTCTCATATATATATATATATATATATATATATATACATATATATATATATATATATATATATATATATATATATATATATATACATATATATATATATATATATATATATATATATATATATATATATATATATATATATAATGTATGTGTTTGACAATGCAATAATCTCTTATCACTCTAGCATGAATATGCAAATCTACATATTTGTATATAAACAAGAATACACATGTACACAGGGAGCGTGTGTATGTAACTCGGTACCGAAATATGTCCATAGCGTAAAGAAAGTATATATTATCATGAGTGTATTATTTATCGTATCCTTACTCGCTATTTTAATTTCACGCGCCAACAGCATCGTTCATTTTCTAGCGTTGATCATACCTCATTGTTAAAGAGATAAAAAGAACTCAGATGAAACGTTGGAATTTTACTGCCTTTTCCTACTGCCTTTCAGATCAGCGAATTTCTTATTTTTCATTCGGAAAAAGTAAATCGTCATTTTTTTTTTTTAAATGACTATTTGCCAATAATAAAAAGAAATCCGGGACAGAAATTGAGAAAAAAAGAAGAGAGAATGAAAGATATAAAAAAGAAATGAAATAATTACAGGATTCTTTGCAGATTCCTAAATATGCTATTTTGTAGATATTAGATAAATTATGAAGAATTCGATTGCCTTGATAACTGCTGGATTTTATGCACAACTTGAGATATGATGTTCAGTGTAAAAATAATAAAAATAAACTTTATTGAAATTTCGATCTTTAATCATTTGTCTTCATGTGAATATGACATTGTCTGCTCATTGGAATCTTTTGTTTCTTTTTCAATAAAAACTGTCACATATCAGTAACGAGATCATTAAGCTGTATGGAAACAGCTAAACTAGCAGACTATCGTTCCCAACTTTTCCCACGTTTAACAAAAGCAGGATACTCATATCGTGAGCAGGCAGATAGGATTTTTACAAAGGGGGGCGCGAATGGCAATTAACGCGAGGCTGCACGGCTGTATCAAATTGCGTTTCAAGATCGAACGCAGCCGAGTCATCCAAACTTCGCTGCTGTTTATCGTTGCGTTACTGAGACAGGATCTGTGACGCCTCAAACTATGGAGCGAGAAAGATCATTCTACAGGCTGTCGTAGACAAACCAGGTATCAGCACACGCCAAGAGGACTTAGCATCACATAGTACTGCATGGAGAATACTTCAAGAGCAGATCCTGTATCCGTATCATTAGCAACGGAAGAGGCATTTCACGGGGAACTGAAACAATCTACCCCGGTGGACAAAATAAAGAGTTCAGTTCTAAATTCCAATCGACCGAAGAAGGTGTGGAAAATGGTCCGAACAATGTAAATAGTGTAAATAATTACAATACCTTATCTCAGAAATATGGACAGATATTGAAGGATTGGTACAGAACCGTATACCAAAATAGGGAGACAATTACAAAGTCCCATCCAAAGCTGGCGCGAATTTCGAACCATCTAATGCAAAGCCTTACGACCCATCCCTTCAGACTTGACACTAAGACTTCCCATCAATTTTAGGAGAGACTGTTTGGTCGCATAAAATTGGGAACACGAAAGAATCCAGTACAATCGTTGGATAAAACAAATACCAAGGCCTTCGTCAACAGAATTACCGACGAAGAAGACCGAAAGAGGATAAATACTTCAGAAACGAATTCGATGCAATCAAGACATGCCAAGTACAGAATTTGAGCAAATTGAAAAATGAGAAGGTGATGTACAAGGTCCATCACCCCCGGTGAAGGTAGTAATCAACATCAGTCAACCTCAGCTCAGTGCCTTTGTGGGTCTCAATTTCGCATCAAGCGGATACAATACTTGGATATCATTGACTGAATCGAAGAAATATCCATGAACATTCCTCTGTGACGCTGAGGCCGTGAGTTGGTTAAACGTTAATTCTAAGCAGACAAGGGGTTAAGTCTAAAATGAAATATAAACTGGAAGATAGAGAAATAGAAAGAGATAATTGAAAACATTTCCCCGGTAATGTGGAAGGGCCATTTGTGTTGGAACGATTCCCTTTTTTATCTATCGAAAATCTGGGATGCGGGTAAAGCAAATTAGGAAATGGCTTTATCTCTTTTGTGGGAAATTAGAAAACCACATGTCATTGGCGAAAAGAGAAACAGACTGGAATTATATTTTCATCAGCGAAAGTGAAAGAAATGAAAACAGTGAATGAACCCGGTGCACGGGTTAGTATTGTGAAAATCGATCCGTCATAACAGGCAGGTGATCTGGTTTATGTTTTCGCTAAGACGACGACTGTCCCAAGAATGAAAAACAAAGTGTTTTTTTTTTTTAAATTTAGGTAAACAAATATATTTTCAGTGACGAAAACAAATTGGGAAATAATTTTTATTTATTGCTCGTAATGTTAAATTGAGAAGGTGATCTGATATGTATTTTTCGTGGGAAAAGGTAGGAAATTGAAAATAATGAGGAGAAGAAACCACGCCCTTTTTCCTACGCCTTTTAAATATTAGATGTATCACAAAGGCAGTTATGCCAGCCCTGAGAAATGAGCAGAGTTATAATAACGTGAAGGAAGGAGGAAGGGGCAGAATTTAGCCCAGACTGTGCGGAGAAGCGGTGCGAGATGTGAAGTGAAGCAGGTTGAAGTTATGGGAGAAGGAATCCCTCTGACTACTTCCAAGGAAAGTGGATAATTCACCAAGTTTTGAAAATTGATTATGAAAGCAGAAATAGGGAAAAAAGAAAAAAAAACATTATTGGAATTAATCCCCAGAACCCTTCGGCTCACATCAGTTTTTTGGGCGAAGTGCATATAGGTAGCGGAGACATTGGGCATAGCGTACTTCTGAATTGCGTTTCGGCTGAAGCCAGATTTTCTGATTCCAAAACTTTGAACCCATCCCCCCAAAAGTTTAGGAAAGATCAAGTGTCACTAAAGAGGTTGATGCGGGAAGGGTTATTTTTTGTTGTACCAAGAGCTATATAAACCAACTGAAGATTAACCCAAGAAATACGTGTTTTAATTTTCGTCGTGAAGACGATCTTCGATTTTCCACTGTTCTGAGACCAAGAACACAGTGTGGGCAGAGTTAGTGTCGATCGAAGCAGAAGCGGTCGAATTGATCTTCATGCAAGAGGTGAAAAATTGACAAATTCGCAAAAAGAACTGATTGTTAAACACTGGAAAGAAGGTAAAAGTTACAGGAAAGTCTCAGACAACCTGAAAATTCCATTTACTACCATTCGTTCATTCACTGCAATGAATAAAAGACCCAAAACTGTTGAAAACCGAAGAACAGGTGTTTCTTCAAGATCTTCCAGGAAATTAATGCGCCAAATTAAACAAAATTTAATGGTTACTTGTCAAGATGTGCGGATGATTTGCTTTCGTTAGGAGTCTGTATTTCTAAACGGACAATAAGCAATGAATTTCATAGGAACAATTTAGAGTCACGCCTCCATTGGAAAACTCCACTGCTGTTGAAGACACAGAGTTGAAATTCGTTCGTGAAAATAAGGATAAGGAAAAATCGTATTGGGAAAGAATATTACGGACAAACAAACCAAAAGTAAGTTATTTGGACGTAATTCTCGAAATCATGTATGGAGGAAAGATGGCGATGCCTTCAAAGGAAAGAACACAGTTCCAACAGCGAAATTTTGTGGTGACAGCATCATAGTTTGGAAATGTTTTTCTGCAAAAGGTACTGGCAACATATCAGTAATAAGTGGCATATCAAAATATTTTGGAAGAAAATTTAATGATTTCCGTTGAAAATCTTGAACATCCTCCTGATTGGATCTTCCAACACGATAATGATCCGAAGCACTCTACAAAATCTACGTTGTCATGACTTGCTGAAAATAATATAAATATCATGAAATGGCCAAGTCACTCCCCAGATTTAAACCTAAACGAGAATTTGTGATGTTATTTGAAAATTCAAATCCACTCGAGAGCGCCAACAAGCATCCCAGATCTCAAGACCATATACGAAGAAGAATGGAACAAGATACTAACAAAAATTTGCATATCATTAATTGAGAACTACAAGAAGAGTTTGGTTGCTGCAGAAGTGAACAAGTATTAAATGAAGATTATATATACTTTTTTCGTATTGTACTAATACTTATTCACCAATTAAAATGGATTAATGGGATTTCTGTTAAATCTTTTTTTTTTGTTTTCTATCCATATTTAGTTATTATGCATCTGGGTACAGTTAATTATAAGAAAATGATGTTTATTTATTAGTGGTGAATGCAGTTAATTAAATATTTGTATGTGCACGAATATTTGTTTCCCTCCACTGTATACACACACACACACACACACACACACATATGTATATATATATATATATATATGCACTCA
Source organism: Acanthosepion esculentum (assembly GCA_964036315.1). Lineage (NCBI taxonomy): Eukaryota > Metazoa > Mollusca > Cephalopoda > Sepiida > Sepiidae > Acanthosepion > Acanthosepion esculentum. The sequence continues at coordinate 29,649,202 of OZ038504.1, read as the reverse complement.
CACATATACACACATACACACACACACACACACACACACATATATATATATATATATATATATATATATATATATATATATGCACTCGCACATGTTCTTGTAATGTTCTTTCAGACCTAGGTCCCTCCATTTTTAACTCTTTATTGAATTTCTAATGGATATCTCGACTTTAACCAAGTGTTATGGCACCTTACCTATAACGACAGAGTGAACTCTTCCTGACACTATGAATACTGCGCCTCTCAAGAGAGAGGGACGAGACGGAATGCAGCGATTAAGGATTATCACTATCCTCTCACTAGTCCAGAAGAAGTTTTCACAAAGTTGAACGGAGGAAAAATTTTCTCAAAGATAGACTTGAGCGAAGCATACTTACAGGCACCAGTAGATGAGGAAGGCTCGAGGTTGTTGTACATAAACACACATAAAGGGTTATAATTTCCAGATATTACCATTCGGGATAAAGGTCGCGCCGGCGATATTTCAGCAAATAATGGACACTATGCTAGGCGGACTGGATTTCATGATCGCATACCTTGATGACATCCTGATAAATAGCAAAAATATTGAACAACACTGGGAACACGTTCAAGAGGTTTTCAGGCAGATACAAAATTACGGTTTTACGGTAAAGGAAAATAAATGTGACTTCTTTATGAAGGAGATAAAATATCTGGGCCATATTATTGACGGATAAGGAAGAAGACCTAACCCAGAAAGGGCCACGGCAAAATGCCGGCTCCAAAATATTTAGCCGCGTTACAAAAATTCTTGGGCTTAGTAAATTATTATCAAGAATTTATTCCTAACATGCAGAAATTACGCGCACCTCTAAACGAACTGTTGAAGAAGGAAAAAATTTGGGAATGGTCATATGAATGTCAGAAAACTTTTGACAAATTCATTAAGACTTTAACAGCATATTTATTTTTAGCGCATTATGACCTAAAATTGGAAATAATAGTCGCGAGTGACACGGGTGCCTGTGGTGTTGGGGCATGTATTCTTCATAAAATGCCGTAGTAAACCCGAAAACGCTGCAAAGGCGAATCCTCAAGGATTTTCATATGGGCCACCCAGGAAAGAACAGGATGAAATCCTTAATGCGAAGTTACGTGTACTGGCCAAACATGGATCAAGATATTATACATATGGTGGACAAATGCAAGGGCTGTTCCTTAGCAGCCAAGGCACCTCCGATCACTCATAAGCCATGGCCTAAGACAGAGCGACCGTGGTCGAGAATCCATGTAGATTTCGCAGGTCTATTAGAGGGTTTCTACTACTTGATTGTAGTAGACAGTTACACCAAATGGCCAGAAGTATTACGTTGTAGAAAACCTACTTCTGAGACTACAATCAATTGCCTTGATCGTTTCGGAGTGGTTGATTGTCTAGTCACCGATAATGGGACACAATTTACATCTGCGGATTTTCAAGAATTTTGTGAAACTTTTCTGGTGAAACACATTAAATTCCCGCCATATCACCCAAGATCAAACTGGCAAGCGGAGAGGTTTGTAGATACATTAAAAAGAGCACTAAGGAAAACTTATGACGAACCAACAGAAAAGGCTTTACAACAATTCTTGCAAGTGTATAGAATTACACCGAACAGTACTACGCCATCGGCATTATCACCGGCGGAAGTGATGTTCGCCCGAAAAATTAGATCGGTATTCGACAAATTACTGCCAAAACAGACAAAGCAATCACCACCGTCGTTTTTACCAAAAAGAAAATTTAACCCAGGGGAGAAAGTTTTTTTTTTAAATGTTCAAAAACAATACATCCTATTGGGAGCCAGGTACAATAGAGAAACGAATCGGGAACGTGATTTACATAATTCAGGGTCCGAAGTTCTCGCATAAAAGGCACTTAAATCAGATCAGAAGGAGGCTTCTAACGGTATACCTCAGGAAGAGAAGGAAGTGATGGACACAATATTTGACACATTCAATATGCAAAGGCCTCAAGCAATATCAGAACCGCGGAAATCAATCAGAAAAAGAAAATTTACAGAACCTTTGATGATTAATCCGAGGAGGAAAAAATATTAAATACCCCTGCGAGGTAAAAGCTTTGGGAGGGGGGTGTTATGGGACCTTACCTATAATGACAGAGTGAACTCTTCCTGACACTATGAATACTGCGCCTCTCAAGAGAGAGGGATGAGACGGAATCGAGTCGAGCCATTAGTAGTTCACTCCAAACCAGACTGACAGTCATACTAACACTTTCCACATCTTGTATTATTATTCTGTGTAATATATCTTTGTTATTTCTACTCTTGTGTTCGTGTTGTCCTTCCTTGGTTCCAACCTTGGACCATAACACCAAGTTAAACCTTAGTAACTTATTTTTTTAATAGGAGTAGATAGGCTTTCTTATCGCCCAGTCCATACTCCTCACGCTTCTCTTGATCAGGCGTAAAGGCTCATCACTTGTTTCCTGTTTAGAAAAGGGTTCTCGGTTCCTTTCCCTTTCCCAGGCTTTAATAGTAGTGCTGTCGTGATATGTGTGGATGGTGGCAACGTCTCTTCATTCTAAGTGTACCGGGCCGGCAGTTTTTTGGTTGCTGCCTCTGACTAATAGTTAAGAGCCCAAACTCTTGCGTAAGTGCCTTGAGATGCCGCCCTGATCAAGAGATATCGGGATTCTTGCAGTAACATGTCACGCATAGAAGGGCAACCCTGAGGCCACACTATGTTGCAGTCTGTGCCAGTTCTCTTCCCGCAGATGTCACATTAGACACCCGACTTCTGCTACTACCCTAGGCCTTTCCTTGCTAATTTAACTATCATGACTATAAGCAACTGAGGATATAAAACTAAAGTTAAACAAAAAATACTTAAACCCGTTAACCTTTCTTTCTCCATCATTCGTGTTATTCGTACCAACTTCTGCAGTATGGAATCGTTCCTCTTCGAAAAATCTCCGGACATCCTATCTCTCTGCGAAACTAATTTTAACGCGAGAATCACCGCCTCTAATGTCACGATTTCTGGCTATCTCCCTCTTTTTTAGGAAGGATTCTTATGTCCATATGGATAGCCTGGTTAGTTTATGTCCGCGAACATCTGCTGTCAAGTGAGCTCACTCCTGAATCTCCAGACCATTTTTACACGTGTATCCGTCTTTCTCTACTAAACTCGGTCTGCTATTTCTTCAGTTTTTTACCATTCCCCTTCCTCTCATGACTGTTGCGTACTAGATAGTATATCTGATTATATAGACAAAGCCATCTCCCTACACCTGTTTGCAAATATATTTGTCTTCGGTGAATTAATGTCCACCATGCCAGGTGGCTTAAACACTCTGTCACTGACCTCGCTGGCATCCAAACATTGAACTTCTCACGCAAATGGTGAACTTCTCCACGCGTTTTCCCTGATAGACAGACATCTAGATGATTTTTTTACATCCATCTTACCATGAAGCTCTGCATTCTTGGCAACTCCGTTCTTGTTGCAGTGTATGTAATCAACTCTTTTCTACTCCCCCATCAACAAAGAACCTCCTACCAACAGAATATCTTTCTGTTATCAACGTGCAGATTGAAACAATTTCCATAATTTTCTTCGTGGCGTCCCTTGGAATGAAGATTTAATCTTCCTGTTCAAAAATGCGCGTCTGAGGTTTCCTCGTGGGTGAAAGCCGGCATCGATGCTTTCATTCCAGCAAGCAAATAGCAAACAAAAATCGCGTTCATCACCTTGGTTCTCACCCGCATTCTTGGCTGTTATGGCCCACGGGAATCACTTCTTCCAGCTGTACCAGAGCGGCACACGTAATTGCAAAAGAGGTCTCTTAGTCTCTGCTCGTAATGAGTGCAAACGTGTCCTTAAAGAAGCGAAGCTGCTGTTTACTGAGAAAATGAACCAACGTATATTATCTCGCAAGTTCGGTTCGAGAGATTATTGGCGGCTCGGCAAGTTTGTGTTGAACAAAAGCAAAACCTCAATCCCGCCCCTGTTCAATCAATTTGAAGTCCTCACTTCTACAATAGATATGGTTGAATGCTTTCCCTGGAAATATTCTTATAACTCAACAGGTGAATATTCTGAAGTACCCACAACTGATTTCTCGCTCCAGAACCGAGGCTAAACTGAGTGATATGCGCATAAAACTGTCACTTGTTTCAGACATCATTTCTAAATAAGACTCACATACAGTAAGCGGAGTTGGCGGGAATCCTAGCCGGCGTCCTAAAAATGTTTACCGAGCTAGCTTCAGTTCTTTCCAAACTCTACAACTATATATATATATATATATATATATATATATATATATATATATATATATATATATATGCGTGTATATATATGTGTATATATATATGAGTGTGTGTATATATATATTTATTTGTGTATATATATGTGTGTATGTGTGTGCCTATGCATATTTATGTGTGCATATATATGTGAGTTTGTGTGTGCGCATTTATATATATATATATATATGTGTGTGTGTGCATGTGTGTCTGTGTGTGTGTGCTATTCAAAAATCATAAACCTAATTTTATCAAAAGCATTCAATCCTGTTTAATTAATCCTTCTAAATCTAAGTTAGGATTAATTTCTAAAAATATCCTTACGAGAATAAACAACTTTTCTGCTAGGAAAATATTCTGTCAATCTTTGGAAGGACTCGGCCGATATGATTAAATGTTTACTAAAGATCACCAAGAAAGAGAAAGCAACATTCATCCAATTTGACATCTTGGATTTCTACAGTTCTCTTTCGGAGGGACTATTAATTATTAGCCTTAATTTTGCTAAACGTTATTCTGAAATTACGAAAAATGATCTGGACATTGTTCTAGTGTCTAGAAGATCAATACTAATATATAATGACGCTACTTGTGTGAAATGGAACAATGAAAGCTTTGATGAACTTTATTGGGTCATTCAACTCTGCCCAAATTGCAGATTTGGTGGACATATATATTTTAGACACATTAAGTAGAATAATTAACCACAATCAAGTAGGAATTTACAGTGAAATGGTCCCCTTACATAAGATGATTATTAGAACCTTCAAATACCTAGGCCTTAAGATTGACATATCTTCCAACCTTAAAATAGTCAACCTTATAGACATCATCCTCAACCTCTCAAATG
>OZ038504.1:29624079-29639079 GCA_964036315.1 Acanthosepion esculentum | reverse complement strand
AGACTGTGACTCTAAGTGTTGACTTCAATGTTCCATTTTTGTATTTATATATAATACATAATTGTTTATAAATATTTTCTTTTTCTACAGGTTAACTATGAGAAATTTTCATATATATATATATATATATTTAAAATATTAGGTACATCAACTGAATTATCGATACCAAAATTTTAAAATGAATTTAAAAAAACAAAAAAGCATTTCATTATAGATTAGCTGAAAGCTAAATGATTAAATATACTATTTCCAGTTAGCAAATTACTCTGGTGTATTTCAAACAGAAATTATATTGATTAGAATCTCAACTTTTTGATAGCTCTCACAAAATCGATTACAATTGACTGTTTTTCACATATGTAAACGAAAGTTAATTCTCGCTATTGAAAATCTTCCCAAAATAAAATATACATTTGTGACACTTAATTTGAGAAAAATTACAAATTTAATTTTAAATTAATCTTATTTGTAACTTACTTATAGAATAAAAAACTTAATATACAAGCATTTTCAATCACAGGACTTTTTTCTGACATGCTGATTGATGTTATTGACAGGCTAAGGTGTTGACCGTTAAGTATGGTTGACCAGAATTGTCATAAATTTACGAGATATAAGTGAACACTTTTTTTTTTATTACTTAGTAATTTTTGAAAAATAACATAATATTTTCAGCAGTTATCTAATATTTTATTGAATTTTAGTTAATTTAGCCTTATAGCCTTACGTTTGAAGATGCTTCCTGAAAAAATAATAAAATTTAAAATACTATAAAATTTTTTGTAACTGATGGTTATAGTATTATTAAATTTTATAGTACTTTAAATTTTATTATTAATTACATAATTGCTAAAACTGTTATTGTTTTAACACAATAAACTATTTTTAAGTTAAATAGCTACTATGTGTAACAGGGAAAAAACTTTTGTGAATATTTTTGTATCTTAAAAAGGCCGTTATTGTCTTCTACTGCTTGTTTAATCCTCATCATTGCTTGGTTGATTTTTCGAAATAAAAGACCAGCATAAACATAATCAGCGCCAATCTCATATTTGATCAACTTTTAGCTGTCAACTACATCAATGCGATAGGAAATCCTAAAAAAAGGATTTATGAAACTAATAATGTAGCCGACATATTCACGGTTTACAACATCAATTGTCTGCTAGTACGGCCAACTATGTTCCCATTGAGTATTTTATGCCGGGCAAAGAAGAAATTGACAGATCTTTCAATTTCTTTAGATTTTTCTGAATCGTGGTTCTTCTACTTTTATCCAGCTTAAAATCCTAAGCCTTGATCCTTCTACCAATTTCTTCTTCGACTTATTGGTGCTGCATCTTCTTCAGTCTTCTGTCCGCTGTAAACCATGGCCAACTGAAGGCATTTATTGAACTGCTCAGCATCCGGATCATGGCTGAATTTCTTTACGTGATTCCGCTTGGCCTTGATGACATCACTTATGCTGCATACATAAACATTCACCGCTGATGTTTTCAGCGAGTTGGAGTGTTGTTATAACATATTTATGTTATAATATTTAAATAAATGATTATGTCTGCTCTACTCTGTATTGAGCACTCTTTAAAGAATAATAATTGTTGGTTATTGGAATTTACTCCGTATATACCAATCCCACACTTGTATATATATATATATATATATATATATATATATATATATATATATATATATATATATATGTATATATATATATATATATATATATATATATATATATATATGTATATATATATATATATATATATATATATATGTATATATTTATATATATATATGTATATATATATATATATATATATGTATATATATATATATATATATATATATATATATATATATATATATATACGCACACACGCATATATAGTGGGGAAGCAAATATTAGTACACATACAAATTTTTAATTTATTGTATTTCTGTTGAAACTTGACTAATGCATGGAATAATAATGCAACACAAAATGTACTTAGAATAAAATGTATTAAAACAAGGAAGTGTACACAATATTTACATATAGTCTTTTGTATATTCCTGGGAAGACCGTTCCTGGAGATGGTGTTGACTAAGTCGCAGCCGGGCAGAGTCTCTAGTTGAATCTCTTGATTCGCCTCTTTGTCTTCCCGGTACCAACCATATTTATATCGTCGGTACTCCACTATGCAAATTAGGTGGATCCTACCACAACACCCCCTCCCAAGCCTTGGAATCCCTTTTGGATTTCAACTGGTTTCCTATATGGGATGATGATTATGGCTATTTCTTTGTAGATCCCATTTGCATACTTCATATGTATATGTCAATCCGCTTAATTTTAATATCTTTTCCGTTTTGGATTCACGTCCAATGGGTCCGTGAACTTTCGTTTCCTACCGGATCTTCTCGGTTCAGGAGTATTCTGCGGAGGTTCTACTTGAAAAATATCATACATTACCTCAATGGGATCTTCCTCCTCATCCGGTATACTCTCTTCATGCTCTAGAACGTAACATTTTTTAAGTTGGTTCTGATGCCTTTTATGAGTATTCTTCGGCCCTTTAATTATGTAAATCAGGTCACCGATTCTCTTGTCCACTATGCCTCGCTCCCAGAACTCAAAGTTATTTCTGTAGCACTTGAAAAACACCTTCTCTCCGGCGGTGTATCTTTTTCTAGCTGTATACATAGTATTCTTTACTCTATTTTTTCCTGGCAAAAGCTTGTCAAACACTGACTTAATTTTCCTAGCGAACATTAGTTCAGCTGGTGCCATGTTTGATTGTGTTCTCTGGTTTGGCGTGATTCTGTATACTTGTAGGAATTGCTGAAACGCCTTTTCGTTGGAACTCCTGAGGCTTTCTTCAGAGCGCGCTTTAACGTATCGACAAATCTTTCTGCGAGTCCATTGGATCTCGGATGATACGGTGGCGTCGTTATGTGGTTAATTTGATATAACTCACAAAATTCCTTAAATTCTTCAGAAGTGAATTGTGTACCATTGTCACTCACAATACACTCTGGCACACCGAACTGTGCAAATAGTTCGTGCAAAAAAGTTGTTGTGGTATTGGACGTAGGCTTTTTGCAGCGTTGTACTTCTAGCCATTTTGTAAAACTATCTACCACTATTAAGTAGTAATAATCTTCTACTGGACCAGCGAAATCAATGTGTAATCTTGTCCACGGATGATCCGTCTTTGGCCATGGTTTGTGTACTATAGGTGGTGCCTTAGCTGCTAACGCACACCCTTTACATCGATGAACCATGTTTTCAATATCCACATCCATTCCTTTCCAATATACAAAGCTTCGCATTAAGCTTTTTGTTCTATTAATCCCCGGGTGACCCATATGAAAGTCCCGTAGGATTCTTTTCTGCAACGTTTTTGGTACTACTACTCTCTCACCATATAATAAAATTCCGTCACATATTGAATAAATCTCCTGCACTTTTTGGTCATTTGCTACCATTTTGCTTTTTATTTCTAAAATGAAATCATCGCTTTCAGCTTCTTTTTTGATTTCCTTTGATGTAACCGGTAGCTCTCTTACAATGTTGTTTACCATGCTTTTCACCTCATAATCTGCTCTGATATTTGCAATAATTGATTCTTCGAATCTTTCTTCTTGACTCGGTACGAGTCTTGATAAAGTATCCGCATGAATTATATTTTTGGATGATAGGTGCTAAAGCATGAATTATATTTTTGGATGATAGGTGTGAAAATCATAATTGAGAAGAATGGTTCCCCATCTTAACAGTCGATTTGCCGTATAACCGGGTAACCCTTTCTTTGGACCAAAAATAGTGATCAGAGGTTTATGATCCGTTTCTAACCTAAAATGTCTGCCGTAGATGTATCTATGAAATTTTGTTATGGCAAAAATGATACTCAGCACCACTTTTTCTATCTGTGAGTAACTTCGTTCTCCTGGTAGTATTGCTCTCGAAACATGTGCAATTGGTTTTCTAGAACCATCTGGCATTATGTGTTGAATACACGCTCCTACCCCGTATGAACTAGCGTCACTTGCCACTAAAATATCAAGTTTTGGATTGTAATGAGTTAAAAAGAGGTCGGACGTAAGCATTTTCTTTATTTCATCAAAGGCTTTCTGACATTCTACCGTCCATTCTCATGCCTTGTCTTTTTTTAATAGTTCATTCAACGGAGCTCTTAGATTGTACATTCCTTTAATGAACGCTTGATAATACTTTGCGAGCCCCAGAAAACTCTGTAACGTCGCCACATTAGTGGGCGTCGGCATGTCTCTAATCGCAATGGACCTTTCCGGATCTGGAAATCTGCTATTTTTGTTGATTATGTGACCTAAATACTTAATTTCCTCCAAACCAAATTCGCACTTTGATTCTTTGACTTTAAATCCAAAGTCCTGAATCTTTTTAAATACTTGATTGAGGTGATCTCGATGTTCGTCGACGTTTGCACTCCTTACTATGATGTCATCTAAGTAGGCACACACAAAGTCTAAATCATTCCACATGACGTCCATAGCTTGTTGAAAAATGGCTGGTGCCACTTTAATACCAAAAGGAAGCCTGTTGTACTTGAATAAACCTCTATGCGTGTTTATCCCTAGTAACTTCGAACATTTCTCTTCGACGGGAATTTGGAGATAGGCATATGATAAGTCGATTTTTGAAAAAATCACTCCGCCATTTAGCTTGTTAAAAATCTCCTCCGGACTCGGTAACGGGTAATGGTAGTCCTTAATTACCGAGTTCAATCCTGTCGAAAAATCAACGCAGACTCTGATTTGGTTTGATTTCTTTTTTATGCAGCCGGGCAGAGTCTCTAGTTGAATCTCTTTATTCGCAGGATTTACTTGACCTCCCACAGGGCCAGGTTGTGACACAAGGGTGGAGTTTAATGTGGGAAGGGAGGGGAAATGAACCCGAGTTTTCACCCGGGCCGCAGTGCTTTGGCTTTAGCTGGTCTTAGCTTGTCCAAGCTGGTCATAGCTAGTCATAGCTGGTCATGGATGGTCTTAGCTGGTCATAGCTTGTCCAAGCTGGTCAGAGCCGGTCATAGCTAGTCAGACGTAGCCGCGATACTACCAGCGCAGGGACGAATCCCTGCGACCGGCCTGTATCGGAGAACGAATCCCAGCCAAAAGGCGATCATTCAGCGAGTAATCTGCGAACAGATACTACACGGGATTTACTTGACCTCCCACAGGGCCAGGTTGTGACACAAGGTCGGGGTTTAACGTGGGAAGGGAGAGGGAATGGACCCGAGTTTTCACCCGGGCCGCAGTGCTTTGGCTTTAGCTGGTCTTAGCTTGTCCAAGCTGGTCTTTAGCTGGTCATAGCTAGTCATAGCTGGTCCTGGCTGGTCTTAGCTGGTCATAGCTTGTCCAAGCTGGTCAGAGCTGGTCATAGCTAGTCAGACGTAGCCGCGATTCTACCAGCGCAGGGACGAATCCCTGCGACCGGCCTGTATCGGAGAGGCGAATCAAGAGATTCGCCTCTCTGTCTTCCCGGTAGCAACCATATTTATATCGTCGGTACTCCACTATGCAAATTAGGTGGATCCTACCACAACAATTTCCAATTAATGAATTAACATATTTTTCATATAATTAACTGTACACAGATGCATAATAAATAATACGCATAGTAAACAAAAAATGATTTTATACAAATCAATCCCATTTATCTATTTTAATGGGTGAAAAAAAGTATTCTTCAATTAATACTTTGTAGAACAGTCATTATTCACTTCTACAACAGCAAAATCTTCTTGTTGTTCTCAGTTAATGATATGCAAATTTTAGTTGGTATCTTGACCATTCTTCTACGCACATAGCCATCAGATCCTGGATGCTTGTTAGAGCTCTCGAGAGGATTGGAATTTTCAAATAACGCCACAGATTCTCGATTGGGTTTAAATCTGGGGAGTGACTTGGCCATTTCAGGATATTTACATTATTTTCAGCAAGCCCTTTGTAAATTTTTTAGTGTGTTTAGGATCATTATCTTGTTGGAAGATCCACCCAGGAGGAAGTTCAAGACTTCAAAACAAAATCATTAAATTTGCTTCCAAAATAGTTTGATATGCTGCGGCATTCATTCTACCATTTATTATTAATATGTTGCCAGTAATTTTCTGCAGAAAAACATCACCAAAGCATGATGCTGCCACAACAAAATTTTGCTGTTGGAATTGTGTTCTCTTTTTTTTTTGAAGGCATCGACATCTTTTCTCCATACATGATTTCTAGAATTACGTCCAAACAACTCAATTTTGGTTTGTCTGTCCATAATACTCTTTCTTAATATGATTTTCCTTATCCTTATGTTCACGAATGAATTTCAACATGGCATCTCTGTGTCTTTTCAATAGCACTGGAGTTTTCCGAGGGATACGTGCCTTTAGATTCTTCCTTTGAAATTCATTGCTTATTGTCCGTTTAGAAACACAGGCTCCTAATGAAAGCAAATAATCCTGCACATCTTGACGTGTAAACATTGGATTTTGTTTAATTTGGTACATTAATTTGCTTGAAGATATTGAAATAATATTCAGTGAAGCACCTGTTCTTCTTTGTTTTTTAACCGTTTTGAGTATTTATACCTCGCAATGAATGAACTAGGTTATCTAAGATTTTCCTGTAACTTTTACCATCTTTCCATACCTTAACTACCAGTTCTTTTCGCGAATTTGCCAGTTCTGTACCTCTTGCTATGATGTCAACCTTTTTGCACGAATATCAATTACAGAATGTTCCGTTTGTATTTTTAGGCTAGAAATAACCACTAATAACATTATTGGAACATTCTAGAATATTCCACTTGAATAATGTAGAGTATTAAAACTATTTAAAAGTTGTAAGATCTGAAATTTTCATTGTACGAATACTTTTTTCACCCGTTAAAATGTATAAATGGGATTTATTTCTATTAAATCAAAATTTTTCTGCATTCCATACATATTCAGTTATTGTGCATCTATGTAAAGTTAATTATATGAAAAGTTTGTTTATTCATTAGTTGCAAATACAATAAATTAATATTTTGCATGTTAGTGAATATTAGTTTCCTCCACTGCATATATATATATATATATATATATATATATATATATATATATATATATATATATATATATATAATGTGCGTGTGTATGTGATGAGCCTAAAGCACTAAATTTTGAGTTTAAAACGTTTACAATTTATTTTTAAATGTCATGTAATTTCATGACGTAGACGTTCATATCATCACAAAACTTCCTTAAAATCTGCGAATTGCAATACTTTCTTGGGAGATATAGCTTTAACGAAATTATCTTTTTTATTCGATTAATCTCAAGTGTCCATGGTAGTACACCTCACTGCAACTCGTCAACATTAGATGTAGTTCACTGAAATCATCCTATCAGACCGCGTGTATATTTCAGTATATGCTTGATTAAACGTTTTTGACGGTGAGTGTATTTGACTGTCGAATTGGTGAAGCGTATTGGAGCTTCGACCAGACGACAGTAAGCAGTCAGCCTGATCAGACAAACACGAGCAGTGCCATATTGGCGTGAACGCCAATAGTTATATTCCATTTGTGTTCTACAAGTCGCGCTGTTCAAATCATTTCATTGAACAAGAAACCTCATCCCATATCCAATTTCTCATTCACAATTCTAAACGAACTTTAAACAAAACCGAAACTATTTCAATTATAATTTCAATAGCACTATCAAGAAGATGCGAGTAAATGGCATACGAATAATTATGAGGATGAATCAATTTTTTTAATGCTATGCCCTCCGTCTCCACAGCCTTCGTTTAATATCTGTGAATTCACATGACTTCTTAGGGAAGATAGTGGAGTTACTTCCCATTGCCTACTTTGAAATTCACCTTCGCTTCAATTAAATCGACCGCCACTCAATACTACAGAAGACAGTTTACATTTCTGGTTAACCTATAGCTAGGAAAAAGAGATCGAATGCTTCCTTCCCCAAAATAATAGTGAAAATGCGTAACAGAAAAGGCTAGTATTCGAACACGGCTCGCCACTTTTCTTAATGAAGACCGTTATACTACCCGCACATCTGAAGAAAACTAGATCATTATTAATGGATGGTAGTCGAATCTGAACGTAGTATGTGTTTAAAACTGTTTATATACTTGTTATTAGCTTGCATCATTTTATAGCATGTTATTGCAAATCAATAGTTTTAAATCCAAATTATTGAAAGCGTAATTACGATGTTTGAACTACAGATTTTCCCCAGCCTTTATCATACACACGCTTTGTATAAACACCCTTTTCTTATTTCAGTCAAACAAATTAGTTGCATCCATGAATAGTAAATAAAACATAGATATTAAATTCACGATGTTATTTATTACATTTTAAGCGTATATAGAAAATATAATATTGAGAATAATTGATCGTTTCAGTGAATTGCATTGTTGGTCCATAGCTCTTGACATTTACTGTTAGTGTTCAGTCGTACAATTTATATTGTAATTTCTGTTCGGCAGTTAATTGGGGGGGAAAGGTAGTTCATGTTGCCGGAATTATCTTTAGCTGACTCGCATGAATCTATCAAATGTTCATTGGATTACTTGTTTTGTGGAAATCTATAGGTTTTTGTCAGCTATCTCTTTAGACCAATTCTCAACGCTATATCAAGTTAGGGAACTATCAAAACCCAAAGTCAAACAGGTACTAGGGACATGGTATAATCGCATGACATACTTAAAGGCCTACATGTTCACACATATCACATCAGATGACGCTCTCTCCACCGTCATTGGAATTGCATTTTACAGTTTTGACGTGCCTGAATTCAGCCTATTCGTGAGAGAATTTAAGAAAAAGTAATTTATCATTCACAAATGTACTGAGGGAAAATAGAGAAACTTTCAGCCAAGTATTACTTTCTGTCGTACCGACTATCATTTACAGCCCCTGGCCAAAAATATACGAGGTTAAACGTCTAGGCAAACGCATTAACGCTCAGTATCTAAGGTGATATTACCACATGACATTTTCTCTCACAGTCGAAACATCAGCGTCTCTTATCTATTACTAAACTTTAATGATTTTCTGTTCGGCAACCTCTCAACGTTTTAATTTCGAGCAATTTGAAGAAGTAAAGGAAGGTGATATCTTACACATTACAGCAGGGAACGGCTGTCGGTGACTCGCCGCCAAATTGTGTAAATCTTTGACTATAAAACATGAAATTGGGATAGATCTGGTTACGAGGAACCTGCACAGACCGTCAGATAGTACATTAACTATGTGTTGAGGGGTCTTCCCTTTTTACACAAATGGACTTACCCAGGGTATACATATACTACTGCTAGTGGATACCCGAGAGACAGAGACAGACATACAGACATACAGAGAGAGAGAAAGGTCGAACATAGTCGAACGTCGAAAGGAACGAGCGTACGAACGTAGCGGGCAAGAGTCACAGCAACGAGTAAGAAGTCATACAGCGATACGTCGATATCAAAGACTATATATATATATTTGTCTTCTATCCTCGCATTCCTGGAACTACTAACCTGTATTACTAGTTTGTATTATTACGTTAATACATTTATTTTCCTATATTCATTCATGGCGTTTGTTATTATTTCATACCGGATTTCATCCCGGAATCCACAACAACTTGGCGACGAGGAATTCGAACTCACACGGAAGGAAAACGAAACAAAATTCTCCCTCGTCGACCACAACAACTTGGCGACGACGAGGAATTCAAACTCATACGGGAAGAAAAAAAAATTCTCCCTCGTCGACCACAACAACTTGGCGACGAGGAATTCGAACTCACACGGAAGGAAAACAAAACAAAATTCTCCCTCTTCGACCACAACTTGGCAACGAGGAATTTCTTTCTCGTCAATCACAACAGCAGGGTGACGAGGACTTCGGACCTACACACAAAAAAATTGCTGTTTGCCAGTGTCCGCAACAACTTAGCGACAAAAGATTTACAAGGATTAAAATACGGAAAAAGCAAGTTTTTCGTAAGACTCTTATCATGGAAGATTTTAAAAGTATTTTAGTAGAACTTGGAAAATACCAAAATGAACAGCAATTACAACTCCAAGAAAGAACGGAAGAGAAGTGGCAAAAACAATTACTACAAACGCAGAAGGAAAATGAAGAATGGTAAAAACAATTACTATAAACGCAGAAGCAAAATGAAGAAAGACAAATGCAACTCCAGGAACTAATATTAAAGGTAGCGGGTAACAAACAACAACATATCGAAAAAGAGGCGACTTTTTCCCAAGACGCAGTGTGGAACACGATAGAAACATTCAAATACTCTCTAGAAGAGAATAAAAATTTCGGGGACTATTTCAGACGTCATGAAGACATCTTCAACATCGATTGTCAAAACTGGACGGAAGCTAAGAAGCTACGTCTCTTACTCAGAAAATTAGAAACAGAAGAATACATAAAATTTGTGGATTACATCTTGCCAAAAAAGACAAATGATTTAACATTTTAACGAAGCAGTTACATGCCTTACAGAGCTTTTCAGTTCAAAAACGTCACTATTTCACAAAAGGTGGAAATGTCTTAACCTCGTAAAGGACGAAAAGGAGTACTACTCAACGTTCACCGCAATCGTGAACAAACATTGCGACGACTTCAAGTTGGCAGAATTAACTCCGGACAATTTCAACTGTCTTATTTTTGTACAAGGGTTAGTCTCAGCTAAGGATAGTGAAATGCGCAAAAGAATGCTTTCAAAACTGCAAAATGAGCCTGGATTGACACTACAAAAATTATCAGAAGACTGTCAAAAATGCCTGAGTATAAAGAAAGACTCGAATGATATTGAGGAGTCAGGAGTAGCACATATACGTAAGTTGAACAAAAGTTTACGTTTTTCAACCTCCCCGGAAAGAAAACAAAAACTCTATAATAATAAAAAACGATTTTCACCCTCCCCGGAAAGAAAACAAAAATTCTATAATAATGAAAAAAGTACAACGTATAGGACAATTAATGACAAAAATCAAAGCAAATATAAGACCCCCCACCCCCATTTGCATGTTTTAGATATGGAGGATTACACTGGAACATGGATTGTCGTTTTAAATATAAAAAATGTCTGGCGTGTGGAAAAATGGGTCACAAAGCATCCCAATGTAGGAACAGAAAATTTACTAGTACGATAAGAGCTACTAGAATGCACGACGAAGACAATATTAACATAAGAAAATACGCGGAACTTGAAATTTTAAATAAAAAGATAAAATTACAACCAGACACAGGTTCGGATCTAACAATAATTAACCTACAGACAAGGAGAAAGCTTAATAGACAGACCATGGCACATACACAGAAAATTGCTAAGTCAGTTACAGGGAAGCGTATAAAATTCGAAGGAGAAGTGATCCTAAAGTTAAAATTCCATGGAAAAACAAAAAACTCAAGATATTCGTAATGAAAGATACAGGAAATCTGGTGGGCACAGACTAGATGCAAAAGTTCGACGTATGAGATTTACCTATCAGCTCTTTTTGTAAGAAGATAAAGTGTGAACCATCAGAAGCTATAAAATTAAAGGAAGAATTACATAATCAATTCCCAGAAGTATTCTCGAGCTGTTTGGGACGATGTAAGAAGTTTGCTGCTAGAATTGAATTAAAAGAAAATGTCCAACCAGCAGTAAAAAGAAGTGAAAGTTTAATTCTATCGGTATCAACACCAATACCAGTTTAATTCTATCGGTATCAACACCAATACCAGTTTAATTCTATCGGTATCAACACCAACTTATTTGCACAACAGTGGAGGATAATTCAGAAAGAATTCTTTAAGCCGAACCATTTTAGGTACGTTTGGTTTTTCACATTACCTTCTCCAAATATATGTACAAATCTTTTTGTCATTCGAATTTTAGCTTTCATAAATAAAACGGTGGATGTCGGAAATGCTTTTCTTCCACCTACAATGTTAGAATATATAATCAAGAATAGAATGTATATGACCAAGGAGTAAGGGAGAAAGGCAGAATATGATACGCAAGATTAACAGCTGGACCTAGAATTTTAGATAAGACCAGTGAGGCTCGTGCTGTTGCTTTGGATACCTCGAAAAGCATTTGACAGGGTTTGGCACACCGGTCTTCTCTATAAGTTGAAAGGCTATGGTATTTCCGACGAATTTTTGAACTGGTTGAGTCTTTCTTATGAAATTGCGTAATGAAACTTGTCTTGAACTGGTCATACTTCTAGATCTTTTTGTACTAAACAGAGCTCTATCATTGGGGCTACTCTGTTCTTAATTTTCATTAATGACCTTCCTAGTGATATCAGTTCAAATTTGATGTGCTGATGACACAACCATTTACTCCTGTCTCGATAGTAAATTAATCAGGTCAAAATGGCTGCTAATCTAAAATATGACCTGTCTGTTATTAATTGCGGCAAGAAATGGCTTGTTAGTTTTAATGCCTTAAAAACGAAACTTCTCTATCATTCACCTGAAAGATCACCTTCCTCCAGCAGCATAGCTGATACCGACCTCAATGGAAGTGACTCGTTGCACCTTCTCGGGTTTACATTCTCGGATGATATGAAGTGAAAATATTATATTGAACCCACTGCTATATCTGCTGCTAAGAAAGTTGTTTCCCTTTGTCGTGCTAGACAATTTTTCTTTCCTAAATCTATCTTATATATTTACATCTATGCTTTGAATATTTCTATAAAAATGGTCTGGTTCTTCCACTGTATATTTAGAGATTCTTGATAAAATCCAAAGAAGAATCAGCAATATTATTGGTCCTGACCCGGCGTCTCGACTTCAATCACTTTCCAGCCGTCGTAATATGGCTCCCGTGTGCCTTTCCTATAAATACTTTCATGGTGATTATTCGGGTGAACTCTTCGCTATGTTACTTAGACTTTCTGAATTTAAGAGGAGTACTAGATTGGCAGCAAGCTTTCATCAATTCACCGTTGATTTGAGTAGAAATAACCGTAAGTCCTATGCTAACATTTCCTTTCTCGCACTTCTCACAAAATTTAAATGCAATGTCAATCGTTATCTGCTGTCTTCTTGATTACTCTTGTATTATTCTCGCTCTTTAGTGTTTCACTCTTTTCGTCTTTCATACTCAGTAACCCCTTGTGTCTTAGTAGCTTTAATGCCTTGCATGGAGTAAGTTTAATTAAAAAATATCCGAAGGAAATCATATTTCATAACAAATAATATACTGGTTCTAACTAGAAAAAAGATACCCATTTATGTAACATTTAATATAGTTAACAACTAATCATTGTTAATAGCATCTAACTACGAGAAAAGATGTATTTAAACGTTATATTTACTGGACAAAATTATTTTAATTTTTAAATTATCAGTGTTTCTTTTGTTTGCGCGCATGTGTAGTTGCATCAAAATGTAAACATAAACTTTAGTCCGATGAAGTCCTAAGAGACGAAACGTGTCATAGGAAAACGCTTGCCACAATGTCATACTTCTTTTCCTTAAAACTGTAGAAATGTGTTTGAGTAGACATAGCTTTTATTTTAAGTGTAATTTTAATTATACCGACCTGGAGTCTAAAAGAAAAATGTGTCTTCCGGTAGGGTTCCAAACTATATTCCTCTGATTACCCTTAAGCCACAGAAAACTTTTACAGTTAGGTAAATTCCAATTTTCATGTTTCTCACTTATTTTCTAATTTCCGAACAAAATGAAGAAAACAAAATCCAAAAGAACGTACAGCAAACAAAGAAATGTCACTTCAAATCGCATTTTTCAGTGACGTTGAAAAATGGAGCCGCATTGTATCCAAAGGAAAAGACTTGAAAATAGCAAATCTAAAAGACAATGAAATTTATATTCTAGCCTTTTGACAGAAATCCTATTAAACTCTGTAGAATTATTTGGGATCAAGAAAGAAGAAACAAATTGCAAAATGTTTTTATTGCAAACGAGTCGGTTACCCTTAGCAAAGACAAAATAAACCAAAACACAAACAAAAAACAAATTTGTTAACCACAAGCCGATTAAACCTTAATTTCAATATAATAATTTTGATTTGCTTTGTTCTTTTGGTACGACGGTGGATAGCGGCTTGGACAGAGAAATCGGAGAGCCGAGTTCGAATTCCAGTCAAATCCATTACATCCACTTACAAGCTAATACCCTTGGGGAGGGTATGAAGCCTCTTTTTCTCTCTGCATCTATAGGTAAATAGCAGGACAGACTGGGTTCTATAGCCTTAGTCTACCGCAGAAAGTAGTGGCAACCTACTGCGGAAAAAAAACCCTGCCTCGTCATGACTGAAAGATACATGATCGCCCAAGCGTGTATCACGCATAGCACATAACTGACTGACTGACATACAATGATGCCATTGAAAACCAATTTATCAACTTACTAGTGCATCTTTTAAGTATAGTTGTTTATTAAGGGGTGTTTGACACAAGGTCAGTTGTTAGGCCCTCGCGAGAATTGAATTGGTTTCCCTATTTAGTTTGGTAAATTCGCGAAGAGCATGTATATCGAGTATTTACTTATACGAGACGATTTCGTAAATTGGGCTGAAACACTGAAATAGATATGTGACATCTATAGTTCCATCTCGATTTTTCAGGTTGTTTTTGTACTAAATACTGGGAAGCAATGAAGGTTATTTTATGGCATATGAGACATTTCAAGAAACATCCTTATGTTCTCAATTATATTACTTTACTTATTTATTTACTTACCCTTGCTTGTGCTATGTTGATTCGGCGGTTTCTTCCATGGCAACAATGCCAACACTACATGGTGCACGCTACAGGTGCACCATGTATCTATGTAAAGAATAATATCAGTGTGATACAGATTATAATATTAAATATTCAATATGAAAAGGTTTCTTTTTCATTAGAACTGAAACAGCTCTCTTAGCCTATCAGATACAATTGGTAATTATCTCACATTGAGAATATCAACGTCGTCAAATGAAGGAATGCTTTAAGTTGTTAGCATGACGTATA
>OZ038504.1:29579079-29621579 GCA_964036315.1 Acanthosepion esculentum | reverse complement strand
ACTGGGATTTTAAAACGACTGAAATGAAAAAGTGCCATCAAAATATCACAATGAATCGGATTGTTTTTAGTTTATCACAAACGGTTAATAAAAAGTGAAGAGCGCCACTCCATGTAGAATATCGTCTCTCGTCATGCAGAACTTTTCGCGTCTTTCTTACCAGTTTTATATAGTCAGATAATTAAAATCTCTAATTAATACATATCAATTGAAATTGGAATCGATTTTGATCAGGTCGAAAGTTTTTCACCACTCGATTATGCGTAGAATGAGTTCAGTACAAAGGCTTGAGTCGTGTTTAACATGTTGCGGGTGTATGCTGGTGTAGTGTTTAAAGTTGTAAAACACGTGCCTCCTTGTATGAAGGTATACAAAAGTGATCTAAATAGCCTAGGGTCTAAAATGAACGAAGTAAAAAAAAACGTATATATATATATATATATATATATATATATATATAAACAAAACAAGGGTATACACATATAATAGGAAATTGAAACAATGAATATGCAAGAAGAAAACATTTAAGTTAGTGAAGGCATTTGCGCAGAAGTGTAACAAGCGCGCCTGATAGACACATGCGGATGTACGCATGGGTGCGAAAGAGTCTAAATGACCAAGGGAAGGGAACACGTTTCATCCGCAGCGTTTTTATCTCCGTGCGACGACATATGAAAGCTAGAGAAAAAAAAACGGAGAGAGTGATCGAATGATATTCCTATTTATAGGCTTAAGGAGCGTCCCCTGGCGGCGTATATTTTTTTTAGTAAGTGGGGTTTGCCTAAAATCAGAATATGTGTTAATTTCTATAAGGTTTTTTCGTGAAAATGTCATATACAGTATCGGCCAGATGATAATGAAATGCGAAACTCTACGCTACAAAACGTTCATAAAAGTGGATATTTGGAAGATCTCTGCGAAAATGATCAACCAGGTGGTTACTTTCTTTTGGTGTCTTCTGCTTACTTTCAGCTTTATGTTAGGCAATATTGGCTGATCGTGTTTTTATTGTGTTCTTTAGAAGATTCTCTTATATTGCAAATCGGAAGTTCGCATTTTCTATCAATGATGACAATAACGAGAATAGGGCAACGATTCTTAGAAATTCTTGGTAAACATTTATTCACTACACTAGAAAAATGTAAATATGGTGGAATGAAACTAAAAATATATTCCGTTCACAAGTATATAACCATGTACAGAACGTAAGAATCGCATGGGTAAGAAATATATATTTTTTTTCTTGGTGCGCGTTTGTATCTATCTTTCTCCAAAATATTTTTTCTCGGTGACTATTTAATTTTCTGAGTATTTTTTTAATTATAGGTACCAGTTTTAATTCTTAAACTAAATTACACCCTTGTGCAAATTAATTGGAACAACCGGTTTGGTTTTACTTTTTTTCACCACACTGTCAGTTTTAGACCCACTGCATTGACAGTGTGTAATCGACTTCTATTTTTTCCTCAGATTAGGTCATTTGCAGTGGCGTGCAGTAATATGAATCTATTTACGGGGTGTAGGTTGAAATTTGTTTGGACTTAAAAAATATTGCGTCATCCGTAATTGCATCAGATTTTTATCATGCCCAGATACTATTGTCTCAACGGTCGATTAGTTGTCCTGCAGCCATTGTCTGCAAAAGACGTTACTCCAAAACTGTAACGCTACACGAACACACTGACAACTCTTACAGGGAGATCGGGGACAGTACAACGAAAGAGAAGCTCGTGACGGCAATTATAGACGTGTGGTACCGTGACCCCCAAATCAATGAGGACTGCTCCAAATAAGTGGATTCCATGCCAAGTCGCATGAAAGAGCTTCTAAAAAATAAAGGGGAACATATAAAGTACGAACATGTGCACTGGGCCATGTTTCATTGAAAAAATACGAAAAAGTAAATGATAAAGGAATCATTCGTTTTCTATTTACATTTCTCGGACTATCATCCTCTGTGTTACAATATTTATCACAACGTTTCAGCCGTTGTACGCTCCGGCCTTCTTCAGGTGGTTGGAATGTTGAACTGAACCCTTTATTTCGCTCGCTGGGGTAGACTGTTCTAGTTCCACGCGTCATGACTAACGGATGTCAGTTATCAGTTATCTCCTGTTAATTTCCCTCTCCAAGTTCTCCACCGCCTTAACCAGATCTAACTAATTTTTGCCGTTATAACCGCATTTTTTTTACATGCAATGATAACAAAACTCTGATGCAATGATGCAAGGCTCCGTGTGCCACCCAGTCAGTCGCTTCCTTGTAGATATAATTGATCGGAAAGTCACATTCATATGTCCGAAACTCCATCATCGTGATCGAGGTTTGAGTATGCTGGCCTTGTTCAGATTGTTGATCATGCTAGCTAACACGCTTCCCTCGAAGAAAATGTAACTAAGATCTGCTCAGCATGGTTGCAGTATAAACCACAGGTGGGTTCTGTGGGTGTTGAACATATACAAATGTGCCTGAGCGGGTGTCTAAAATAGGGATTGCCAGCGGCCCTAGTATTATGAGTGGACAGCTATATATATATATATATATATATATATATATATATATATATATATATATATATATTGTCATCCACAGACAGACTGTTTCGCTGTATCACAGCTCATCAGTGTGGCTAGACGTCGGTTATATATATATATATATATATATATATATATATATATATATATATATATGTATGTTATGAAATAGACAATTATTTAATATATTTTTTGTTCAAACGTCATTTTTATAGATACAAATATTTAAGTAAATGTTACACTTGAACGTCCGAGAAATCTCATAGAATATATGTGTTTTCCGACAGGAATCGAACCTGTATCCTACACGGAACCGTCATTTGGCCTGACGTGCTCTACCATTTAGCTACAGAGTAAGTGTCCGGTTAGTTTCTGTCGGAAGACACATATTTTCTTTGAAATTTCTCGGATATTCAGCCTGGTAAATGTAGTTAATTACTCTCCTTTATTATAAACAGAGTATTTTCTTAAATATTTGTATATATAGAATAACGTATAAACAGTATATATATATATATATATATATATATATATATATATATATATATATATATATATGTGTGTGTGTGTGTGTGTGTGTGTGTGTGTGTGTGTGTGTGAATACCGAGAAAAAGATAGCTTAATTAACTTTTGCTTTGGTTATTATATCTTTGCAAATTTACCTATTTATTTTGCGTGCGAATCACATTGAGCTAACACTAATGCTTAATACATATAAATAACATATAATGTGTTTGTGTGTGTTCGTAGTGGGGAATATGTTTATTCTGTAGTCTTAATATCCGCAGATGCACACATTGACGCATAGAGACGCATGCACACGCTAACACATACAAATATATATATATATATATATATATATATATATATATATATATATATATTCACACATATTTACATCCTTATACCAATATATGTATGAATACTGGCGCCTCCCAGCAAGTTATTTTTACATTTCCCTCAAAATTAATTTCCGTTTTCTCTGAAGAACCTCGGATCCATTTTGCACCAAGATTTGTCTTTAAGTTATTGAAATCAGATTTCCGATTGGCAACCGATGAAACAGAAAAGCACATTGAATTTCTGTGGCGCCGTCCACTTTCCAAGTAAATATGCAAAGGTGCCAATAGACATAAGCCAGGTTACACTTCTCCGTTACTGTGAAGGATTCTTTATTTTTGTAGTTTAGTAACGAATAAGCCTAAAGTTATTTTAGGTAGATTGTATGTGATAGGTCATTTGAATAGAATCTAATCTCACTACATATTCCATTCTAACCCTTTTTTTCTATCACTGATTCAGTCTAAGGTTTGTAGAAAAGAAGCTTCTATAAAATTGCTGCACACCAGATTACAAATGTATATGTGCATTATCACATTACATATTATGTGAGATAGTGAGTATATATATATATATATATATATATATATATATATATATACGCAAATCCAATATACATTAGAAAATTCTAATCATCCCCTAAGGTAATCAACCAAATACCCATATCTATAAATAAAAAAAACTGTTTTAACAAATTCTAGTAGGCTAAAAAAACATAAAACATATGAATGAACCGAAAGAAACAGTGGATATTCAAGAAAAACTAAAACAGAAAAACGAAATCATTTCAAACAAAAAAAAGAAAAGAAAAGAAATATAATTCGGTTCACCCGCTCCCGTTGCAACAATACAATAAATACAAAAATAGGGGAAATATTCTTCGCAATAATTGACAAACACTTCCCTAAAAACACCAAGTTATCAAACATTGTCAACAAACATACAATCAAAATTAGTTAGAGTTGCATGGATAACATCGAGAAAATAATAACTAAGCAAAAAAATATTCCACAGACCAATAACAATTACAACAAGAATGACAATAATATGCAGCCAAATAAATCCATGAAATGAAACTGCAGAGACAAAGGAAATTGCCCAGTTAAGAATAAATGTTTAACAAATTGCATAATATGCAAAGTTGTCGTAACTAATAGCATTAATACACACGAAAGAATTTACAGAAAACAAACTTTTAAAGAAAGATATAACCAAAAAAGGTCATTCGAAAGAAAAAATACACAAGCAAAATATCAAAATACATGTGGGGCCAAAAAGGAAACAATATCCCCATCAAAATCAATGGGAAATTATAAAAAGAGAAGCTGCATACAGTATTTCATTTACAGTAAAAATTGTAAATTATGCTAGTGTGAAACATTTGCAATAATTAGTTTTAAAAAACAAAATAAACTCTTAAATAAGAAAACTGAAATAATGGGTAAATGTAGGTATAGAAATAAATACTTACTTGCACAAATTAAAAATATACAACTGAATATAAATATAATATAAACTCTAAATAAATAAATTAAATAAATATAATATGAACTTAATTTACTAATAAATAAATAAACGAAGAAATATTAAACATACAAACCTATACGATAAGAAAAAAATAGAGGAGAAACAAGCCGCATCCTGAACGTAAGACTGCAAGACGATCGTAAAGCCGTAACACAAGTAGAATTAGAAAAGTGAGGCGGAACTGACGACATATGGAGGGAAAAGGGAAATCACCGATTAATGTGAGATAAAATAATAGACAAAGAGTATCACTAGAAAATACGAAAACTTAAGGAATCAGAGTTTATGCTAGGTCAGAAAAATCTCCTAAACCAATCAAGCATAGAAATTAATACTTTATGGGAACCAGTAACATGAAGCACTAGATAATACCAAAAAAATTGGAATATGAGCTCTGGTATAAACAGAAAATGAGACATTAGGTTTATAATTCATACACTGATGTCCTCAAGGACACATGTCCAGGTGGATAAAAGTATTGGTTTAATCCAAAGTGTTGTTGGTGCAATACCCTGTTACAAGAATTGTTGCAGCTGAGGTAAAAACGTGGAGATTTAAGTTGAAGGGAGATAACTGAGATTTCCGTATATATATAACTCGAGATTTTTTATATATATCGGGAAAATTATATATATATATATATATATAACGAGAAAAATTATATACATGTCGAGGAAAACATTATATATAAATATATATCTCGAGAAAAAATACATACGTATATATATAGAGAGACAATATACATTGAGAAAATAATTATATATATATATATATATATATATATATATATATATATATATATATATATATATATATATATATATATGTATACTTGCGCACGAAACGAGTGAAGATGGTAGTTTCAAAATGTTTGAAAGAATATATTTTCAATCTAGACAGATTCATCTGTATTCTTTTTCTTTTTGTTTTCTCCATCATATTTGTCCTTGACTATCCCACACGGCTACAATATAGAATCTACCAAGAATGGTGATAAATTATAAGAGCCTGGACGCAGATTTACCGTGGCAAAAATAATAATCAAGGGACTTTCCAGATATTTTCGTCTTAGTTCCTTTTTACTCAAAGTAACATGGCAAAATTGTGGCCAATTTGGGGAAATTGAGAGAATAATTATACATACTTATATGTTCTTTTTTATACGTTATTTTTAAATATTTAAACTTTATTTAAGTAAATTTTCCGTTTTTTAAATAAACATTATTAATTACATTTACTGGCCTGTGCCCTATACACAACAGTTAAGTGATCTGACACGCTATAGAACTCAGCTGCAGAAATCGTCAGGTTGGCAAATCAAAAATTACCGTTTACAAACAACAGAATATTCCTAGCGATCATATCTGCTTACGAAACGTACTTTAACGTAAACATTGGCAGTATTGCTCAGAAAATAATTATACATATATATATATATATATATATATATATATATATATATATATATATATATATATATATATATAGGAAGAAATATACTCTTAAGGTGTGGTACATTTATGAGATAAAGTGCTCAATATCAGAGATAGAGCGTGTATGAATATAAACGTATAAAAGTGAACATTGAAGTCAACACTTAGAGGCGACAGGCTGATTCATGCTAGACGCAATCGTCAGGCCACGATGATTGCGTCTAGCATGAAACAGCCTGTCACCTCTAAGTGTTGACTTCAATGTTCACTTATATATATATATATATATATATATATATATATATATATATATATATATATATATATATTAAAGATGGATCCATCCAGCTCTTATCTCAAATAACAACTTAAAAGAGACTGTTTGACCAACACAAGTAATGTTGAAAAATCCATGTTGAAAAATTCATGTTAAAAAATAAAAAAACAAATGAAAACTACAGACAAAAGTTCATTTTCTCCATCAAGACATTCATTTCTGTAGTTCACTGCTACCAGTAAGCAAAAATATTTTTTCTCCTGATGATGGCCATGTTGTCCGAAACTAGTCGAAGAATCTAAATGAAATAATAATAAAAAAACGAAAGAATGACAATCTACAACCCAGTGTGTCTGAAGATTTTAATTGTTTTAATAATTGTTATTGTTCAAAATATATATTAAAGATATATATATATATATATATATATATATACATATTTCTCTCTCTATGCACACACACACACACACACACACACACACATATATATATATATATATATATATATATATATATATATATAAATGTGTGTGTGTGTATAAACAAGTATAGGATTAGTGTAGACGGAATAAATTCCAATAGGCAAAAGTAGTATTCTTAAAAGATTACTCAATACAAAGTAGAGCAAATATTATTTATTTAATAATTATAACATAAACATCTTATAACATCACTATAAATATACCCATTATGTTTCAACACTTCTGGTGTCTTATCAAAATAACCAAATCTCAGTTAGAGCAAATGTTAATTTAATGAGATACAAATATTGTAACAACTTAGATACATTTGAAGTGATGAAATCGACAGGGGAAAACAATTACAAATGACAATACATATACATAATCATATTATAGTATACGAACATATAGACATATTTAGAGATATATAAACACGCAAAAACACGGACGAAACAAGAAATAATTGTCCGCGATCAAAAAAAAATAAAAAAAATAAAGGGAAATATAATATCAGACACATATACATACAATGAACGGCATATAAGGCAATCATACACACTCACATCAATAAAGACATAGCCATATACATAGAAAAAGCCACAAAGATTGAAATCTGAAAATATTAATAAGCGAATGCAAACTATTAAAATATTCCTTACAAGGGCAAAGCTATATAGCTTTGCCCATGTACGTAATATTTTAATTTTGAATAATGACTTAAATTAATTTAATTAAAAATTAATAAATTATAAATTAATACATTATATATGTATGTATGTATATATGAATGCATATACATACATACATACATCTTTACATAAAATCACATGCATGTACACGCAAAAACAAATAACATTATAAACGTTTACATACATATATGTACATAAATAGAAGGATTAGCCCATAAGTAATAAAATACTAAACTTACAATAATTCTGCATTAACGTCGAAAATATCACTACACCTATAGTAGGTTAAATTTTGAGCTATGTTTACAGTTAACATGCCTTTGATTTAAGAGATGGATCTTGTCTTTAAATATGGGGCATATAGAGAATTACATGATCGAGCTCACTTAATTTATTTCCATTTAACAGAAGGTGTCTTGTTTTTTTCAAATATACTTGGTCAAAGAAGTCTTGTATTACTATTGTTGAAAGATTGCACATGTCCACACCAACGCCATATGAATATATTCATAGTACTTCCAATGTATTTTTTTAATATTTGGGTTTTCTAGTGCTGAAATTGTAGACAAACTAAAACTAGTTAAGCATTTATTCTGTAATGGGCAATTATTGGGATTCCTACAATTGCACAAGTTATTATTAGTGCCATTATATACTTGGTTTTACTCACTGCGCCCTGGCGATTAATCAAGTTTTTTGAATCCTTATACTTGTTGAAGACTCTGTTATGTTTTCTTAATAATTTTTTTACAGGTTATCAGCACAACTATAGCTTAGTTTAAGGGTATTATAATTGAATAGTTAACTGAGTAGATTAGTATCGGGGTCGTGGAAATATTTTTGATAAAGTTTAGAAATTTATGTCCTAGTTTGGTTTTAACCATTAGGTTGAAAGGGGGAGTAAACCAAATGATCTTCCTGGATTTTCTTTTCTTATTATGGTCATAATAAATAGGATTTCTATATTCAATAGTGGTACCCTTGTAGCCACTCCTTCTAAGGCCAGACTTATAAAATTCACTATGTTTATTAAAACCTCTGTGCTAAAAGAGTTATTACTGATCCTAAATTCAATGGGGGATGTTATGTGCTTAATAACAGAAGTGGGGTGTACATATACCAGGTTGGAATTAACCTTCATATAACGTTGAAAAGAACTATTATTAAAGTCTAGGGTGACATCCAGAAAATCTACCTGTTTAATGTTAGTCGTAAATATAGTCTTAAGACCTAAATCCTTAAATTCCCTATGGATCAATTTTCTAATACGATATACCTTAAATTTCGTAGATTCTTAACTACTAATAAGCCATCATCTCCATATAACCCGATACTATCAGAATCTAGATACTCAAAAGCATTTAAATTGTATAAAGGAAATAATCCCACCAAGTCAAATGCTTCAGCAGAATCTAAAGAACAATTGAGATGTCAAAATTATCACTGGATATCTTTTTGGTTCACTGTTCTTCATTGTAAACCAGAACAGAATTTCTGCATTTCAAGATTATATCCATTTCATTATCAAAAATATTAGAGTATCCCTGAGCGAACACCAAGGCCAAAGCGTACAGATCTTTAGATATGGAGGGATAATAGTTAATGATATCGAACTGTATGAAAGTGCAGTTTTCCTTATTTTGGATACCAGTGAACCAGTTGATAACATCCACAGTATTAACCCACTGTAAGAGTCCAAGGGTGCTTTTAATGGATTGTTTGGGTTTCGACAAAATGGTTTTGCTGATTCTACCGATGTCCGGTCGGGTAGGATTAATAAGACGTGTTGATAGCTTGGTTCTGAAACCAGGTTTATGATCCTTTAATAAAATATATCCTTCCTTATCTTGCAATTTACTGACTCATACGTAGTTTGTCAGTAATGGTTTTTTCTGACTGAATTAATAATATCTATCAGGTTTAAAGTAGTTGTGTCAATTTTTTGTAGGTTTTGGTCAAACTATTTTTAACTAAAGTAACATAATCCTTAGGGGATTACTTATAAATGTAGCCGTTTTATCGGATTTGACATACATATCACCAGATTTATTTATATCCATGAAAATATCATCAAGATTTTTTTGAAAAGAGTTTTTATACTTATGGAAGGTTAATTCTTTTACCATTCGCAGTAGGTCATTTTCAAAACTAAACTGTTCCTTAATTATTGGTGCTGTTTTTAAACTCTTAAAACCGTAGTTTTCATGGTTGTACAAATGGTCTCGGTCAAGAAAAAATGTTTTCCATCTAATTCTTCTGATAAGGTTTTTGTTATGGTCCAAGTTCCTTGTACCACGGTGATGGTCCAAGGTAGAACCAATGAAGAATAACTCGAACACAGGTATGGAATAACACAGATATATTACAAACAGAATTATATACAAAGAAGTAGAAGTATTAGTAATGAATATCAGATTTGGTTAGAGTGAACTATGTTGTCTCGACAAGTATCACTATTCCAATGTCTTACAGTAATCGTCTGACTCTGTCTCTGACTGACTCTGACTGACTGCTTCTGCTCCCTCTTGAGGCGCAGTATTTATGATGTCCGGAATAGTCTATTATTATTATGGGTAAGTTCTCGTAACACCCTCTCTTCCGAAGCTTTTGCGTAGCAGGGGTTTTTAATATCTTTTTTTCTTTGAATCTATTTCCAAAGGTTTTGTGAACTTTTTTTTTCTGGACGATTTTCTTGGTTCTGGCATTGTTTGTGGTCGTTTTATATCAAAAGTATCGAAAATCATGTCCATCACCTCTACTTGATGTGGACCGTTAGCATCTTTTCCTTATTTGGTTTACGTGTCTTCTGTGTGAGAATTTCTGTCCCTGTACTATGTAAACCATATTACCGATTCTTTTCTCAATTGCCCCATGCTCCCAGTAAGATGTATTATTCTTATATGCTTTAAAAAAAACTTTTTCTCCTTGGAGGAATTTTCTTTTTGGTGCGGAGGGCTGTGTTACTTGTTTCATTTGACTTGGTAGCAGTTTATCGAATGCTGATCAGATTTTTCTAGCGAACATCACTTTTGCTGGTGATAATGTCGATGGCGTAGCATTATTTGGCGTAATTCGATATACCTGAAAAAATTGCTGTAATGCTTTTTTCGTAACGCTCCTTTGAATGTATCAACAAATCTCTCCGCTTGCCCATTTGATCTTGGGTGATAAGGCGGGGATTTTATATGTTTTACTTGATAAATTTCGCAAAACTCTTGGAACACTACTCCAAACCGAGCGAATAGTTCGTGGAGGCAATTTATGGTCTTTCTGAAGTAGGAGTTTTGCAACGAAACACCTCCGGCCATTAACTATAACTATCCACTATGATTAAATGGTAAAAACCGTCAATTGGACCTGCATAATCTGCGTGTATTCTTGACCACGGACGATCAGTCTCTGGCCATAGCTTATGGATGATTGGTGGTGCTTTGGCTGCTAAGTTACAACCCTTGCACATTTCCACCATCTGAGTAATATCCTGGTCCATATTTTTCCAATATACATAGCTTCGCATTAGCGACTTCATTCTATTTTTTCCAGGATGTCCCCAGTGGAAATCCTTTAAGATTCGCTTTTGAAGTTTTTACAACCTACCTTACAGTATTTATGATGTCCGGAATAGTCCATTATTATTATGGGTAAGTTCCCATAACAGCTTTTCGTTTGTAGGGTGAAATGGACGAAATAATCCCGTTTGTTTGTGGTGGTAATGTTCTTTAAAGATAATCCGAAGTTGATTCTATCCATGAGATAAGAATAGAATAGACAGTGCTCAACAGTAATAGGAGCTAATATTCAAGTATAGGATTGGTGTAGACGGAAAAATTCCAATAACCAAAAATGTGCTCATTACAGAGTAGATCAAATATTATTTTGTGTGCGTGTGTGTATGCGTATATATTTTATCTGTGCATTTGTATATGTTTAATTGTCTTTTTTCTTTGATTTGTTCACTGATGAATATTTGTTTTCCCATTCTAATACTCTTAATTGTTATCCATTAAACCCTCCTTTTATCTAAAATATTTAAATTATTATTTGAATTATTATTATTATTTATTAATTTATAATTTATTAATTTATTAATTGTTAATTAAATTAATTTAAGTCATTATTCAAATTTAAAATATTACGTACATGGGCAAAGCTATATAGCTTTGCCCTTGTAAGGAATATTTTAATAGTTTGCATTCGCTTATTAATATTTTCAGATTTCAATCTTTGTGGCTTTTTCTATGTATATGGCTATGTCTTTATTGATGTGAGTGTGTATGATTGCCTTTATATGCCGTTCATTGTATGTATATGTGTCTGATATTATATTTCCCTTTATTTTTTTTATTTTTTTTTGATCGCGGACAATTATTTCTTGTTTCGTCCGTGTTTTTGCGTGTTTATATATCTCTAAATATGTCTATATGTTCGTATACTATAATATGATTATGTATATGTATTGTCATTTGTAATTGTTTTCCCCTGTCGATTTCATCACTTTAAATGTATCTAAGTTGTTACAATATTTGTATCTCATTAAATTAACATTTGCTCTATCTGAGATTTTGGTTTTTCTCAGTTCTCTCTTTAAATAATTTTATAATATTTCAAAATTAATACAGGTTTAATTTAAAATTGGTAATTTTTATTTTCATTTATATAGTAAAATTTAATATTAATCAGTTAGAATGATTTCTATTTTACTCTAACCCTAACATTAAGACATTAATAATTATAACCAAGGTTCGTTGTCAAATTTTTTGAATTTTCATATACTTGCATGTCGATTGGTCACTGTAGTTTATGTATCAAGGTTTCCCCTATTGAGGGGTGCTTGGTTGATTTGAAACTTTTAAAACTATTCTATTTTTTCTCAGTTTTCTATATTTTACTACGTTACTTAAAAATCGAAAACTGAGAAAAAATAAAATAAAAATAAAATAAAATAAATAAATAAACAAAATAACAATAAAATAAGTAAAATAAATTAACGCAAACAAACTACCAAATCATACCCGTTAGAATAGACGAAATAGAATTAAAAAAAATAAACAAAATCAAAGAACTCAAATAAACAAACTAAATAATAAAAAAAATAACAAACCAATATGGCCAAAATATTAGACTGCAAAAATCAAACCAAAACTCGAACGAAAAACATAGCTGTAACTGTTATATAACGATAAAAAATACTACGTTACTTAAAAAGCGAAAGCCGATAAGAGTAAATAAAAATATACAGTAGAGTAAATAAAAATATACAGTATAATAAATAAATAATAAAAACAAGTAAAATAAATTAATCTAAATTAATCCAAATAAATAAACTAACAAGCCGCTCCCGTTAACCGTTAGAAAAAAGAAATAAAGATAATCAAACGAAATAAATAAATGAAGTAATAAACAAATAAAAAACTGCTCCCGCCAAAATAATAGTTTGAATAAACTACAGCAATCAACCACAAAATTGAATAAATAGCTTTAATTATCTTCCAAACCAAAATAAAACTATTAAATAAGCGATTTAATCAAATTTTTACTACGTTAATAAAACACCGATTAAAATTAAAATAAATATATAAGGTAAGAAATTTTAAAAAAAATGTAAAAATAAAATGAAAAAATAAAATAAAAACAAGCAAAATAAATTACCCCAAATAAATAAATAAACAAATAAACGACTTCCGGCAAAATAACCGCCAAAATAGACTACCCCCTATGCACCACTGCCCCGTATCTATAAATAGCCGACAGAAAAATAAACATTTGGCCTGACGATTGCGTCTAGCCTGTCGCCTCTAACTGTTGATTTCAATGTTCAATTTTATATTTACACACGCTCTATCTCTGATATTGAGCACTTTATCCCATAAATATAGCACACCTTAAGACTATATTTCTTCACACACACACACATATATATATATATATATATATATATATATATATATATATATATATGATATTTTATCAAAATATTTATAATTTTTTCTTGATATATATATATATATTAACATATAATTTTTTCTCAAGATATATATATATAATTTTTCTTATATATATATATATATATATGTGTGTGTGTGTGTGTGTGTGTGTGTGTGTGTGTGTGTGCGTGTGCGTATTATTTTACTTAAACCGTACTGATAATTCGCTAAAATTAAGCACGTGTTGAGAATCTACCAACAAAAATGATACCGTATACTTCTATTCACGTCAAAAACAAAATAAAATAAAAATCCGCAATATATTTCTACTGAAGAGCTATTTAGAAATTGTAACCCTCTATTGTTATATCAAGTCAAATATAGGGAATTTATTTTATATCCTTGAATATCCTAATTATTTCATATATAATGCAAAGCTGATAAAATCTATATAGAAAAGATGACCAGATTGGGCACATCATTCTAGTTACCAGCTCAGTAATGCATACAATTAGAAAGAATGCCGAAACTTATCAAGTATGCAGTTTTATTTCCGGAAATATATCTCGAAATTTTGCATAATACAGGGTTATTCAAAAAGAATGAACTGGTTTCATTACGCAATATTTTAATAAGGAAAGGCAATAGAAAACTCGAGCCAAATTACAAGTATTCTAATCACAATCAACTTTTATTTCCTGTCATACAAGTGTTCAATGTGGCCACCACCTACAGAACGGGCAACATCAATGCGATAAGAGAATTCTTCCCAGATGCGTATCTGCATATCATGATCCACTGAGTTGTTCGCTGTTATTATTCGATGCATAAGGTCATCGAGGTTAGTGGGTAGTGGTGGAACATAAACTCAATCATTTACGTATCCCCACAAGGAAAAGATCACACACGGTAATGTTTTGGGGATCTCACAGGGCAAGCACAAACGAGGCTTAGTCTGTAAGGTTTCATATGTAGACGCCTTAGCACACGCCACATAGTGGATCGAGAGATCGCAAGCTCACGGTTAGTTCGATTTGTGGACTTCCCTCAAACGGAACACGTTTGCTAGCCACTTGTTCCTCCGAAACTTTTGGTCATCTTGGACTTTTTCCTTTACACAGACACCCACTTTCTTTAAACTGTTTAAACCACTGTCGAATGTTCTTAGGACAGGGAGGATTAATTTCGAATTGCCTTCAAAAAGCACGCTGCACCGTGTCAACCGTATTTGTTTTCGCGAACACGAGAACGCAGAACGCCTTTTGTTGAGGATTCGCCATTCTGGTAAAACAAACAACTGAACATTGCCGGAGATAGGACACGACTGCAGCGCTCCTGTGGCAGCCATTCAAAACTTAGAAAACTCCTCTTCCAAATGGTCACTGACTCATTCCATGACGAAAACTGAATCAATGCGTCATGAAATCGGTTTTTTTTAAAACCCAGTATAAATGAATTCAGTTTACCGTCTGTCATTAGATAACCTTTCTCTGGGGGTTAGCATAGGTCTACAAAACTCCTAACTTTTGCACAGAAGATTTTCGAAACTTCTTTCAGGAAAGAAAAATTTTGCACCCTTGACACCGGCAAATATCGTAATATAAAATTTAAGACAACTTAAAGACAAAAAGAATTAACACAAAAGAAAAATTATTAATCCTGAAACAATGATTTACAAAAACAGCAAAAGTTTCCGCTGTAAATACACAGGTGAAATACATAAGATTTAAATAAAAAATTATAAGAACACAAAAGTGATGTTTTGCAAAACAATACACACAGTGCCTTAGACGTTCAGCTTGATGGGTCTGACCATAATTTTGACTTTAAATGGTAGTTTTACTTATGA
This sequence comes from Acanthosepion esculentum, assembly GCA_964036315.1. NCBI lineage: Eukaryota > Metazoa > Mollusca > Cephalopoda > Sepiida > Sepiidae > Acanthosepion > Acanthosepion esculentum. The sequence continues at coordinate 29,606,045 of OZ038504.1, read as the reverse complement.
GCAAGTAATTAATTAATTAATTAATTATACTAATTTCTGCAACTTCTACCGTACATTGATGTCCAGGATCATGAAACTGTCAGTTCTTCTCACAAAACTAATGCTGTTTAAATGTGGAATATTCAAAAACAACTATAACTACAAAATCCACCATCTTTTGAACAGGAGTTTATACCTTTTTTCTTGTTTAGTATTGGGTTTACGGTTCCTTGTAAAATAATTTTCCTGTTGTGCTTTTTATTATTAACAAACCACACGAACAAATTAAATTAATGTTCACTTTTATATTTACACACGCTCTATCTCTGATATTGAGCACTTTATCCCATAAATATAGCACACTTTAAGACTATATATATATATATATATATATATATATATATATATATATATCGGGTTATTAAAATGTAACTCCATATTTTATATATGATGCACTCTCCCGTCTAACTATAATTTTTAAAAGACGAGAGAGTCAATCATACATAAAATAGGGAGCTACCATCCTGTATATATATATATATATATATATATATATATATATGTGTGTGTGTGTGTGTGTGTGTGTGTGTGTGTGTGTGAGAGAGAGAGAGAGAGAGAGAGAGAGAGAGAGAGATCAAACTCTTTTTATCTTGTACTTTATATTTCTCTCCCTTTTCTCGAAATGCATCTGTTTGATGCTTTCACACACATCATCAACAATGTTTTTAGCCAAAGATCATTAGAGATCATTTGACTGTCGCTGACAAGCCGTTTTTATGTCTTATGGCGAACCGTGACCGGCTCAAGAATTCTATTTGAGTTCCGCGCGGGAATGTAACATAAGCCCAGACATATTTCCAGTTAATTTGAAGTTCAACTGTGCGGACGTCGTAGAGAACACATCACGTGACTTGTCATATCCAATTAGGTTCCAGAAACCACTTATCTAATTTTGAATCTCTGTTTTGTACAAAATTGTAAAGTTTTTTCGTATCTACTGATTTTTGTAGGATTTATTTGTAGGAGTCTCTTATTTAGTTGTGCTTCACTTACTGACCGTAAAATATAGGAGTTTATAATAGTTCAATCACGATCAATACTATTTTGTTTCATATATATATAAATGTGTTTGTGTGTGTGTGTGTGTGTGTGTGTGTGTGTGTGTGTGTGTGTGTGTGTGTGTGTGTGTGTTGAAACAAGTTTCATTGACTAATTTAAACAAGTTTTGTCTACTTACTTTCAGTTGGATCCTTACATATTCACTGACAAGCTTTTTGTGTCATTATTGAAGGAAGAGTTAAAATCGCCGTGTTTGTACATATTATTTTATTCCGAGTACTTTCGACAACACAATGTCATCATCAGCGCGTTGTTTTATTCAAGACAAATATTGTAGTGTTCATTTTCAAAGATAAAATTGCTGTGTTCAAATTTTACAATTAATTAATTATAATTTATTTTTATAATTTATAACTAATTAATAAAATTTTATAATTATTTATATATATATATATATATATATATATATATATATATATATATATATATATATATATATATATATGCTATTGCTAATTTGTACATGTATACCAATGTATTGGCAATAACGTCCCAATCAATAATAATCGAACATCAGTTTTTCAGTATGTTGTCGTATGGTGTAACTACAAAGCAACTCCTTTAAGCGCTGTCAAGAGAAGAACAAAAATATGAAAGAGAAATGCAATCCTGAAGGGGAGTTGGCTCGAGTATTGAATAGTCTTGAATATATTTCCATCACGATCCATCTCGCTTCCATATTTGGAGAATAAGGGGAAAGGTGTGCACTTGTTTAAATGTGCTTTTGGTGGTTACTATTGCTGCTATTGTGCAGCCAGTGAATGTAAAGAAAATGATTTAGACAATCATAATGCGCAACGCATGGAATCGATGTGCTTTTTTGGCCTTGATATTGAAGGATTAAGGCTCCCTTGCACATAACAGAAAAATGGTAGCCCTACTATGTTCTCGAACATAAATATAAAAACGTGTGGGTTAATAAACACACTTCGTCGACACGCACACACACACACATATCTATCTATCTATCTATCTATCTATCTATCTATCTATCTATATATATATATATATATATATATATATATATATATATATATGATATAACGATATATAATTTGGTATAATTTTATATATCAACAAGCAGTATTTAGAATAATATGAGAGACTGGAAAAATTTATGTGACGCGTTTCATCCGTTAGGATTTCATCGGACTGGGATTTGCTGATGTTGCCAAGTCTACACATGCGAACGAAACGACGGACGCTGATAGTTTCAAAACTTTTTGAAAGAATATTTTTGAAAGAATATCTTTTTTCAATCCAGCTAAATTCATCTGTATTCTTTTTCTTTTTTTTCTTCATCACCATTGTCCCTGACTATCCCACACCATGTCAATATCAAATGTACCAAGAATATTGTATTTTGAAACAACTTTCGTCTCTCGTTTCGTTTCTTGTGAAGACATGGCAACGTCAACAAAGTCCAACGGATGAAACGGGTCACAAATAAAATTTTCCAGCTTGTCATATTTTTCTAAATTATTATTATTATGAATACATGAACAGAAAGTGGAATGATAAAAACTACATTAATATTTCGGTTTCCTGTCTCAGTTGGTTTATAAATGACCTTTGCCCATACCTGTCGCTATTTATTGAAGTCTATTGATATTCCTACTATTTAGTTTTAATATTAACAGGCCTAAATGATTTCCGATAAATATATACAAATTACACGTATGAACTGTGAAATGGAATGAGATTATGTCTTAATATGTTCTTATTTTGTCCTTCTGTCCGACTTTCTCTTTCTATTTGTAAATCTTAACCGAAAAATTACAGTTCTGACATATGCAAAATATGCCAGATAAAAAAATCCCACGTGTCATATCGTATGCTAAAACACAATCAGATTGTTTCATCACCCTATGAGTGTGAGATTGTCGTCGAAACATCAGCATTTGAAAGTTTTCATCTTTACACTAACATTAACTACCGGTTCACAAGAACACATACAAATACCGGCCACAAATACAACCCAGATATATTCAGAACGTGCATCGGATAGGAGATGCTCATGTGGCTTCTTTTCCCATAGCAATGCATAAAAAATTGCTCCAAATACTTGCGAAAGTAATTTAATTATGGGAGAGTGTTTTCTCTAATACATTCTATGTTCTCAGCTAACATGGTATGCAAGTATGTTTTCAAGATATCTGATGGCGCACTGCAAGGTGTGGGTTCATGCCTTTACTAATCTTATTAATGCAATGTCAACAGCAGTAACCTCAGCCAAAATTCAAAATCGTTTTGCCTTTTCATTTTCTTTTCTGGCATTCGCTACGTCTGTTCACACTTCTCTCTCTCTCTCTCTCATATATATATATATATATATATATATATATATATATATATATATATATATATATATATATATGAAAGAGAGAGTTAAATGTATATATGCTTTCTAATCAATTGCTGTGAAGAAGCAGGCAAATGATATGTGTGGGTGTGTGCATTGGTGGATGTGATTTAACTGAAGGAATATTCTGTGATTTTCCAACAGAACCGTTATTATTTTTTCCTCTGCTGCAAGGAGAAAAGAAAAATTCCCGCGCCATACAAATTGATTCTTCTATGAACAAAGACAAATTTGTTCCACTCTCGCAACAAAAGACAAATTTCATTCTGTTTTATTTTAATTTTCTCTTGACGGGGCGGAAAACGAGAAAGAACGCCATTATTTTCTAATTTCGCGTTGAAAATGTTTAGTTCTGAATCAAGCAATGTTTATTTTTTTAATGTATTTCAAGCGAAGCTGCTACACGTCGATACCGCGGTTGAATTTGATTGTAAGGATATAGGCGTTTCTGTTGCTGAGAACTGCTTCCGCCCATCGACTCTATGGTTCTTTACGCTTTCTCTCTTTGCTTGTGCCTAAGGTTTGTTTTTATTAGGACTGTTTTTTTGTTTTTTTAAAAAAGCGTGTTTTGATTTCTAGATAGTTTTTGGAAAGGTTATTTGAGTCTGGTGTAAGGTCACTTTACGAAGAGCACCAGAATAAAAACATGTTACCTTCGATCGATTGTGAGACCGACGTGTTAACTATTTTGTAAACTGTCTTTAGGGAAATCTATTTACTCACTATTATGTATCATCCAAACTCCGATAATTCATGTCATTCTCTCATAAGCAACCGAGCCAGTGTCCACATTACCATTTAATATTATAGCACAAAGTATAAAGATCTAGGCATTGATGTGTCAATGACGGTGGCGCCACCTTCTTTTCAAATTGCTTACTGACTACCCGTCACTTTTGGCACGTTAGCGTATATATCTGAATTCACCATAGGGCAATGATGATATTGTTCTATTTTCTGTCTAAAGACGTAACTAAATGTTTTAATTAAAATTTCTCTTATCGGCTCTCTTATCGATAAAACATCGTAACTTTCAATTGATGAGAAGTGAACATTCGAATTTTGCACTGATTATATTAGCTAAGGATTTATGAAAAATGTTACACATTACATTTATTCTAACATACAATGACACAATTTGTGTCCCTCTCTAATGCTACTCTTCCAAAGCATGCAATTTCAATTTAGTTTCAAACTGATTTTTAAATTCATCAAAAGCTTGTCATCTCGTATATAACGGCGTATTAGAAAAAATTATTATTGTGCATATATATTTGTCACTTAAAATGGCGTAGTGAGAAATGCCATTGGAAGAAAACACGAAAAATCCCATTAAAATTCCGGATCATTTTCTGAATAGCAATTATTAAAAGCCACCTTCGGATTCCAGACGAACTATGTCAAGAGGTTTTGGAAATTTTTCAGAGCATTATAACAGGATTAAATGAAGTATAGTTTTCATGAACATCTTATTAATAACATAGCCCCATACGATTTTGTATTTAACTCATATTAGACATCATCTGCTACAGATGTAAGAAAACGTAGAAAATGGTATAACCTATGCTTTTTGAAACTCCATGTTAAAACAAATCCTAGCGAATCACATATTTCCAGTCCTTATAAAAAGGCAAAGGCATCAATCTATTTTCTAAAACATTTTATGAAAAATCCAATAAATAAAAAATATTAGTGAGCATTAAAATGCATAACCTTACCTAAGACCGAAAGATGTGCTACTCAGGTGGAAAGGTGTGTTTTAAACTAAATTGAATAAACTGATTACGAAAGCGTTCTCAGGTCCCCAGGTGTTCAGCGAGATAGAATAATTTAATACGCCTTATTTATAAGAAGGAAACGAGGAAAATGGCTCTAAACTGGGTGATCGATTTATAATGCAGCATAATGTAAAAGTAGACTTTTACTTAGTCTCCCTCCGAGATACGAGATTCAATTTCAGTGTAAACAGCACTTAAGTTAGATACGATGAAAGTAAAATTCAGTCGAAGCATTTCAAAATGCATATTCTGTTTATCCGAATTTTAACCGTTATTATTTTTTTTTTTTACTATTTTAAGTATATGAATATGAAGGCAATTGTTCAGAATTTACTGACTTCGGACGCTACGACAAAATGTTGAGGTTGCCGTGCTTCATAAAATTCTGAGAGCCACTGTTCCAGTAATTCAGTTGATGCTATGCGCATTGCGTATTTATATTAACAGCAAATCTTGTATTAACATTGTATGTATTCGTATCCACTTCATCTCTTGGAATGGCATTCATTCATGTTAGTTGCATAAAATTTGCTTGAGTCTCATAAAAGAGAAAAGTTGGCCGATTTAATGAACAATATAATAAGAGTGTATCAAAGAATAAAATGAAGGATATTACCTGAAACGCAAATTCCACTCGGACATATCTCAGACGTCAATATTCATTAAATCGAGTCTTAACAAAGAACAGAAAATTGTGTTACATCAACTTTCCATGTAGAGGGTTTGAATTATACAATAATCATCATTTAAAAATCCTAGCATTTTACTTGATCAACAAGTAGACTTACGTCTCTCTCTCCCTCTCTCTCTCTCTATGTATATCTCCCTATATATCGCTGTCTGCCTGCATATATATATATATATATATATATATATATATATATATATATATATATGTGTGTGTGTGTGTGTGTGTGTGTGTGTATATATATATATATATATATATATATATATATATATATATATATATATATATAACGAGTTAGGATCAAATATAGATCGGAATCCGGCAGAATGATATGATAACGAGCAAATAAATAACGTTTATCAACCTAAAATCGTATGTTTATCTAAAACAAACGTGGTGTACATAAGAACGATCCCAAATCAATGTGCGAAAAACAATGTCTACTATACAAACAGACGAATATACATTATCTTCTGAATCTCACAAAGTAGAATTATATATTTATATTCTCTGATGAAGCTTTAATAAAAGTGAAACATGTTAGACTGATAAATGTTTAATTTTTGTTCTTTACCATATATATATATATATATATATATATATATATATATATATATATATATATATATATATATATTAGTAATAGTAGTAATTTGGCATGAATTTTGTAGTTGCATTGGATTGCTGCTTGTGTAAATAATATCGGCTCGAAATGACAATTCGGAGAGCTGAATACAAATTCCAGGCGAGTTCGTTACATTCACTAACGCCCAAATATGCTTGGGAAAGGTATCAACCCCTCTCTACTACTATAAGTATGGCTTAAATAGTAACATCGACTACGAACAACGCTATAATGTGCTGGCCATATTCGGAAATTAAAAATGTTTATCTTTCAGAAAATTATGCACCATTTACAATAGCACTTACACACCATTTAATATAGCAAAACCCCAGTCCTTGAAAATGGTTAAGCAATTAGCCGAAATTGCTCGAAACAAACAATCATTTGGACCGTTTCTACACTCACTAGGGCCCACAAATAAATCTCTTCATCGCATAAAACAAAAATAGAATAAAGACTTAATTAACGTACCTTGTCATTTTTAATGAAACATATTGGAGAGGGATTGCTGCCCCCCCCCCACACACACAGATATATATATATATGTATATATACATTATATATATATATGTATATATATATATATATATATATATATATATATATATATATATATATATATACATACATATATATATATATATACATATATATATATATATATATATATATATATATATATATATATATATATATATATATATATATATATATATATATATATATATATATTCAGTGTAAAAAGAAATATTAACTGTGTTCCTTTGATCTTCATCGTGCAGACGTAGATTTAGATTTCATACTCACTTTATCTTTTGTGGAGAAAATCCTTTCATCTTTTCCTTTCTTTTGTCACGAAATTAAAGATTTTCTTCTGTACAATGGTTTGTTTTTTAGGAAGATTTTATGAACATTTCTAAACCTTCGAACTAAATTAATACGTTTCAGAATTGAGAAGCAAGGCTTTCCACTCAGAAGTCTGCTTTTTTGTCGCATAACGACAATATCTCTTGAAGCTTCGGCAATTCTTTCTACCCATTTCCTCTTCTGTCTCAGAATCAAGGACTTGCGTTATTTAAAAAATCTTTGAAAATGAAAGAAGAAAAAATTTTACCCGAAAGTATGTTCCATCTGTAGAAAGTCGAAAGGAAAATAATGGCAAGGAAAGAATCATTAGCATTTTCTGGGTCACGTTCAACAAAACTAATAGTAATTAACATTCAGCTTCATTTTTTCTTTCGCCTGCATTTCTTTTTGTTTCCCTTGTGTTTTTAAGTTGATTTTCCTTCTTTTTATTAAAACTTTATCTTTCTTATTGTTTTTTATTCACGCCTTCTTTCTTTTGCCTTTTAACCTTTGTTATCCCTTGCTTTTCCACTCATTCTATGTCACTCTGTTTGTTTTCATGTATTTTTAAAGTTTATACTCCTCCTCTTATGTGCTGTCCAAATACAACGCCGCTTTTGTGAATTAGTTAAACTTCAAGAGAAATACAGACAAATGTATTGAAAATATTAAAGGATTTATTGGGTATATACATAAGACACTTGGATTTTGCCGAGCGTTTGTTGGCTTCTTTCTCCTTTACAGCATTTATTTATGTTTGATTTTGCTTCCAATATATATGCTACAAATCCTTTTCCTCATTCTTTTCCACCTTTCTTACTATTAATACATTTTGTTTTCTATTTACTTTTAATTTTCTGGAGCCGTCATCTCTTTTCCTGACTCTATTCCCGTTCAGTTTTATTCTTCTATTCATATGGATTATATTTCTTTTATTTCATTTTATCATTCTTTCCCCATAGGAATAATTCCTTTACTTTTTCTAGAAGAAAACCACATTTTCCCTTTCATCTCTTCAATTTTTATTTCTCTTTTCCTTATCAAACACCCAAAAGATCATATTGAACTCAAAAGGTTAAAACCCAAAAGGCCTTTGCAGGCGATTTCGTGCAGATTTCACCATCGGCTTTTGACCAATCAGCGACCAAACGTACTAACTCACCTGCTGTAATCTCGTTTCTACAAACACCCAACCCTATCCAATGAACTTTTTCGTATAAATGAAACCCTTAATCTTTGACTCAATAATTTTTTTTCATCCACCATACAGCGTTATTTGCTATTCTTGTCTAACGTACAACGCACCGAACTCGACCGGTAAAGTTTAGAGGTCACCACCTGCAAGAATACATTTGTCATCAACACGATTGTACTGGATGCACGTCACTCACTACACGACTTCTTACGTGATCAACAGCTCAACTTTGAGGGCCTACGCACACCCGAGACTGAAGCCATTATGTGGAGTGGAAAATTAAAATGCTTCGGTTATACTTCCTATCTCGGTGATTTCAGTGAGGCCACCACTATCCTCAAAAACGAAAGTAGGATTGAGTAGATAGCACGAGGAAATATGAAAAAAAAATCACTCATTAGTACAATTAACGCAATAATTTTATTATCCATTCGTGTGATTCTATTCGACTACTAATGATAGAATATTTTAATAATTCACTAGCCACCGAAATATGTTTTGATTTTTAATTAAATTCTTTCATAGAACATAGAAGTCTATACAGCATGGTTAGTGGCATTTTCTCACCTTAAGCAATTATTAGACCATGCGGTACTTTTCTTAGTACAATCTCTTTATATATAAATTAGGTTACTATGGAAAATATGGAGCGGAAATCGTTTCTTGCATTTTTTTATAGCAGTTCTTTTTTTTATTATTTTCATTATTTAATTATTTTATTATGCGGTATTTTTACATAATTTAATTTATCCTAATTTAATTTTTTTTCTGTTTTAAAGTTTAATATTTGCATTTACACAACATTTATTAATCTTGGGTTATGTGTTAATAAATCATTTAATATTTAAAGCCGCGTGACACGTTTGTCGAAAGCGTAAAGAGAATTTGTGTGTGTGCATTTGGAAATGAATTCCATTTTTAAAAATTTATTTATGAGTTTCTACTCTGGAAAATGGATTATCGCAATTTTCTCCTCGAGACAAAAGTTGCATTGTTTTAAGTTTTTGTTGCAAGTTGACTTCGAGGATAATGTGTTTTGTTGTTTGGAACGGTTTTCAATAATCCTGGTCATGTTTTCCTTAATCCATTAATCCCTGCATCCCAAAACTGGGACGGTAGATCTTAATGGGTCATAGATATAAACTTATAATGAATATCGGAATTTAATGAAGTCTATAATCAATAACAGATTTTTTATTAAAAGCCTATAAGTAATACTCGGTTTCTTTATTTTATGATTAATACCGGGTAGGTATTCAGAGGTTAAGTTATTTGTGTTCTTTGGGGTTTAACTTGTATATGTTGCTATTTATACCAGCGCGGAAAGAAGGTGAAGTGATGTTTTCTTATGTTTAGCTTTAATTTGCTCTGAAATTCGTGTAAATAGTTAGATAATTTTGTGGTTATGTTCTTTACGTCATTATAAATGTGCAGTACACGCTTAATTTCTAATTTGAGAAGAGCTCAATCATTGTTTACTGTAAAATCGTAACAATATTGTACAACACAACAATTATGTTAATTTCTGGCTGAATTTCTGAAATGAGGATTTATCATTATTTACGTCTACAAGCGAACTATTGTCTTAACACTGATGAGACCAATAATCCGTATTTAAATATTTCAAATATTACTTACTTTTCTTCGTTCATTGTAAGCCGGTGATCAATTGTAGAACTGTCGGAATAAGTTTTGATGTTTAATTAAGTGTATTCAAATAAACTTTTGAACAAATGATCAAATTACTTCAAACGAATATTTTTCGTTAAACCATCTCCGAATGGACGGAATTATTTTTTAACGCGCCCGTTTTGTCTTCTGCTGCGCTGACACTTACTATTGTCTCTTTCTGGGTGGTAGCTCGCTGCTCTTTCAAAATGACTCTTAAAGTGTACATAAATATTATCTCTTGATTACCTGCCACATGAGCAATCATGATCATAAGCCAATCTGTTGAATATATTCAAATAGGCAGTTATCACGAAATGTATATGTATTTGAGGTTTCATATGAGTATTGCAGAGCCTATTCCGAGAATTTACAAAAAGTAAAATCTTCATAAACTTTGATGTCCAGACTGACTGTCCCCGTTAAAGAGATCTGGTTAGTTTGTCGAGATTAAAACGTAGGTAGGAAATCAAAGATATGACTCGTCGCGGACAACAGTTTACAAGTGAACAAAAATAAAAAAAATAATGCGAAAATCCTGTTTAGAATTTAGTTACTTGGGAGTTCCTTGGGCAATGCACTAATGTCAAGCATTGTCAACTTATTTTTCACAAACTTATCTTCGGAAGCTTGCTTTTTCGAGAGGGCTGCCGTGCCGATTAAGCTACAAAGATCAACCACTAAAATCTGTTGTAAGTCGTCTCAATAAATTATTCATATTCCCTCGCAAGTCTGCTACGCTGTCACCTTTTTGTTGATATATTATACTATTGATAATAGAAGGAATAATATTTAAAATTATTAGATTAATCATTTTCAATGATTAACGTTTTACGGTCATATCACTTTGAAACACCGGTTCCTGTACCACCACCGAAGATAAGTAATGTCGAGTCTGGACAATACCTAGATGGGTGACTGTTTAGGAATACCAGTTGCTGTAAGCTTGGATGTACGGATGATGTAATGGTATAAAGGTTGGTCGGGATTGTTAATTGGAGAGCCGAATTCCAATTCCTATTGGGTTTGTTGTATTCAGTTATGCGCAAATATGAATTGGGAAAGATATCAGTACCTCCTCATCTTCCCAAAGTATGGGTTAATTAGTAAAACTTTTATCACTAAACCATTATTATCACAAAAAAGATTCTTAGATTCTAAAAATATTTTCTAACTTCATTATTTAAATCCATTAAATATAGAACCTGCAAAGTGTTAACAAGTCGTACAAAATAAATCACTCAATGGTTAACTTTTGTTTAGTATCTCATTCAACTTATTCCTCTTTCCCTCATTAGAGTTACTAGATTTCATTCTTAGGTTTTGCGCTGCGAACATAAATGACGATCTGCAAGCTAAAAAGAGCAAACCAAATACAAGATGAAAAATCTAACTTGGAAAAAGGTGATTTGAAGAATTAAGAGGCGATATCATAGTCGGGAAGAGTATTTAGGAAGGCGCTAATATTTCAAAAGCCGTGTCATCACTTGATCTCGGCAACCATCTGAAATGTTTGCTGTAAAAAGAGAAATGCTTAATGATTGTATAAGTAATGGGAATTCCTTGATAAAGAAAAAATGGAATCAAATGTTTCAGACAGAAAATTCAATAAAGAAGCATAAAAAATGTTTTCTTATCCCGTTGGAGGATTTTCGACATGTCTTTTTCCCCGTCTCTTTTTTTTTTCGCCCTCTCCTCATATCCTCACCATTTTCCTTCAATTTTACCTGTCTTGTGGTGAAATTATACTTTGCCAGATGTTGGCAGGGAGGTAAGAGCTTTTGATTACGTACATTCACTGTCAGCTTCCGGTCTATTTGTATTTCATCCTATTTTCCGCCATACTCGCCTTCTGGACAGGAAGGAGACTCAGGAGCAGGAATGTCAGTGAAAGGTCGCCCGTATACTCAGCGATAAATGCCATGCTAATCAGGCATTCATTAGAAGGCGGCTTATCACTGACACCCTATCCAACACGAAGGTCATTTTCTAACCCATTCACTAATATATATATATATATATATATATGTTGGAAAAGTGGTACAGGTTAAAAATTTTCTGTACCTCCTCCTCCAGGCACACACACACACACACACACACACACACACACACAAACACAAGCACATATGCACTCCCTCAGTATTCTATAGTATTTCGCCGACTATCGATGTCAAAGGTGAATGTTGGTGGCAGTAACCCATAGTTGATTTTTCTTTCTTACAAAACTTGAACGACAATAGCGCCCGTCATAAAAGTTCATAATGAAGCGGACTAAACTAAATTTCTTCATGCTGAATGATTGCACCTATGTTAATTCGTTGATACTTTTTAAATGTTTGCGGAAACCAAATATGTGATATAAGCACAGTTAGGCGTTTCTTAATGTTTTTATCAGTTGTGATAATGATGGCGTGACAAGTCCCGCTTGTAAGTACGGTGTGAAGGGCCTTATCCCTCGCTGGTGGGGCAAAATCTTTTCTAACTAAAAAATTGTTCTATTCAATGGAGTTACTGCTCTCCTTATAACTTTTGCAGTTTCCAGCGAAATAAATCGAGGTTCCTACTTTCGGGGCATCCCCTGTCTATATAAGCTGAGAGAGAGTGTGATTGCACGTTGACTATTACTGCAATAAACGAAATCGGCGTACGGAGCTCGAATTGTAGTTATAACTTTTGCAGTAACGCCTTTTGGAAAAAAGGCATAGATACTATCTTTCTGCACATATTCACATTGCGGGGTAACCTATCCGATCTCATCACATTGGCATATCTTGAGAGTTCTTATCGTCCTTAATGTTTCCTTGTTTCTCGCATAATCTCTGTATTGAATTCTCCACATTCTTTGATAGAATTACATATCTACCCAGTCAAGTATTCTTTTCATCTACTTTTCTTTGTTTCTTCGGTTATTTCACGGTCCTTTATTATATTTAATTTCTGAAAGTTATTTTTTGTTATTCCAAAGCGTTGTAATTTGTATCACTCTCTTTCATTTGTTACTATATTACCCAGATAATTTTGTTCTCACGCATGATTTATTCTTATGTACCGTGATATGTAATTCGTAGTTTTTTTATTGTATCTTTTGTTGGCCTTCATGTATTGGTCTTCATGCAGTTTATGTTTAGACTTTTCTTCTCTTCCTCGACTTGGCCAATAATTCTTTTAACTTTCTTTTCGAATCTTACAACACAGTCTCATAAATCCCGTAATAAATCTTTTAAGGCCTTCTAGTCATAAAATCCTCTCGTTGTACAGGTTAAATAAACCGGTGAGAAAAAATCTTTTTAGATCTGGTTAGTATAAAACGATTGATAGTATAATAGAATTTCGATATTTTGTATTCACTTAACTGATTCTCTGTCAGCAGGCAAGGTTTTTGCCCTCAAAAGAATTTACGGATTATTCTTTTCTGTATAAATCAAACTTTCCTAACATTTGAAAGAGTTCTTGTCGTAATTTGACAAATATCATTGTGAAATCTATGAAGTACATTTTGATTGAACTCTCTGATTCAGATCACGAAAAGTACATGCCTGCGTTGAAGGAAAGCCGTACTATTTCGGCTGTATTTCCTGCTATTATATCTATTTATTAAGCTCGCAATTATTAGTTCTTAATGGAATCTGTAATGGAATCGATCCTGACTTGGCATCTCGACTTCAGTCACTTTCTCAACGACGTGAAATGGCTTCCCTCTGTTTTTCTATAAATATTTTCATGACAAAGAGCTTATTTACCTTGTGCCCCGACTACATGGATTTAAGCGTGCTACTAGATTGGCATCTAGGTCCCACCCGTTTACTGTTGAAATAGCTAAATGCAACTGCCACTTCTACCTCAACAGTTTTTTCTCGCAATTCCCGCTTGTGAAACTCACTTCAGTTGACTTGCTTCCCTGATAACTACAATCTTCGATCTTTAAATGCAACGTTAAATGTCATCTTCTGTCTTCTTGAATCCCGGATATCTTTTGTTCCTTACCTTAGTGCTCCCTCTACACAGTTTTTCTCTCACTTTCACTCCTGTAGTGGCATTCCCACCCTGTTGGGGGTGAAGTGATTAAAAAAAAAAAAAAATGCTTTCTTCACGCGTGCAAATTTCTTATTTCCAAATGCTTATTTAACATTTCGTGTGTACATTGTATTCCTTCCAACCCGGAACTGTCAAACAGAATTCTTTCTCTTGGTTTCTTAGTTTCATTATTTTTCTTACTTTTATCTTGCTTAATTTTACGGTACACGTCATTAAAAAAATAAAGACACCCAGTCCAAGGATCGAACTCATTCCGCTATATTAATAATGTTAATCTGAATGCAATATCAACATGGGAAAATTCTCAGAAATGTATCTAAAAATATAGTCACGCGAAACAGAGGTCATTTACGTAGGATTTATTTTGCAAATCCTTTTACGAAAGGGTGAAAAAATGATCTTAATTTTCTGACAATAGTCATTTTCCACGGAATATTGGATTTGTTTCCGATATATTCAACGATATTTACGGTGTTGTTATGAGTTATCAATTTTAACTAAAAATTAAATTATTGATTATCATTCCTTACAATTCTGGTAAATCACCTCCATGGAAAAATGCTAAGTGATATCGCCCACTTTACCTATAAATAGAGTCAAGTTTGAACTGATTTTTTCATCCTATTTACAAACATAAGTGCTAATTTCTTTTTTAAAACGTCTTTACGTCAAATTGTTTTTGTGACATAAACAGTAAATTGTGAATATGAACAAAGATGGCTTCCGTCCTGTCAAGTCGAGACATCGCAATGTATGTTTAATTATTTACTTCCGAAATGATGTCATATAAAATCAAGGAAGAAACAACAGAAATTAGATTATGATTCATAACTTTAGATTAATTCTCCGTATCTATATCTATCAGTGTCTATAGCTCTCTCTATCAATATTTACCTATCATTACCTACCTCCTCTCTGCCCCTTGTATTTCTCTCTCTCTCTCTCTCTCTCTCTCTCTCTCTCTCTCTCTGTCTATATATATATATATATATATATATATATATATATATATATATATATATATATATGTCCCTCTCTCTCTATCTTTCTCTCTCTCTCTCGAAATATATACATATATATATATATATATATATATATATACATCACTATTCATGTCTTTCTATCCCTCTACACACATCTATAGATATCTACATCTCACTCCACACACACACACACACACACACACACACATATATATATATATATATATATATATATATATATATATATATATATATACCTCTATCCATATACACCTTTCTCTCTCTCTCTCTTTATATATATATATATATATATATATATATATATACCTCTCTATATTACCTCTCTCTCTCTCTCTATCTTTCTATATACACATTTTATCTCTCTCTATCTACATATGTAAAGGGAAGATGTTATAGTTATTCCAACGAGATAAAAGTGTATATATTAAAAAGAAGAAAGAAACCGCAAATATTTTTGGTTGTAATGTGGATTTTTTTTTAATAATATATTATGCTTTATTTTCCATAATTTTGCTACCTGTGTTTCCGGTCCTGCGACCTTCATAAGGCAAAAAGTGGATATTTCCACATATGATTAAATAGAATTAATTATTCTAATGTTTTTGGATGTTAATCATTCTCGGTGTTAAACATTCTCTTTTTTGTGCGTTAGTGACACAAATGTCTTCGTGAACTGGCAGTGAGAGAGTTTTTCTGCGTGCACACATATACACACATACATACATACATACACACATACTCACACTTCCTATGTTGTGTAGGGTTCGTGCGTGTGGCTGTGAGCAGTCTTGTTTTTGCCAATATGTGCATATATATATATTAGTATGCACATGTATACACGTATTACATCTCCATGCATGTATACAGTTTTATTATAAGGAATTAGTATACACGCATATACACACATGTATACCTGCACACACACACATACATACATATATACATACACACACATACACACACTTCCTATGTTGTGTAGGGTGTGTGCGCGTGACTGCGAGTAGTCTATTGTTTTTGCCAATATGCGTATACATATTCGTGCTCCACAAATACCCGTATGTGGGTGTGTGTGCATGCATGCAAGTGGTTCGACCACTGTATGTTCGACCATTAAGTGTGCATGTTATGTGTTTTTGCGTGTTGAGTTATGATCTATTTAGTGCTGGTTTAAATCTGTTTATGAAGTTTTTTTTTCTTCTTGTATTTGTAGGTAAGTATAATTGCCTGTTTGATATATCGGTATAATTTAAATTCACCTTGGTTATATTTTTAGATGTGTTGTGATACAAAGAGTTTTCTGTTGTCTGGTAATTTCGTGTTGCTTTTGTGGAGTTACAGTTTAAATTTTTATTTATTATGAATGTCGTTTTGGGGTTTTCAAAAGTGTAGGAGTTTCCTTTTATAATGATATCACAAACCCCACATCTTTTTGTTGCATTTTGTGTCTCCCTGTATTGTGTGTTTGTTAAATTTGGATGAGGTTAATATGTGTTTCAGGTTTTTAGATTGGCGTTTACTTTTAATTATTTTGGTTGTTTTTAGTATATTTTTCAGTTTGTTATTCTTGCTAAGTAGGTCTAGATTTTTTGTAATTTCTGTAAATTGTTATGGATTGTTCTTGCTGTATGTTGAAACATATGCTAGAGTTTGTTCGACGTTACGTTTCTTTGGATTTCGTAGTTAGTCTAAAAGATTTTCTGTGAGTTCAAAAGCTTTGTATATTAGTGTTATGGGATAGCCTCGTTTTAATTAGTGTTTTATGTAGTTCTTCTAGGCGGGATTTTCGGAGGTGTTTGTCAGCAGTCACTATAGTACAAATTCTACGTAGAATAGGGAATGGATTTCAGGCAGCTTTTTGGGTGATGGCTATTGAAGTGAAG
This sequence comes from Acanthosepion esculentum, assembly GCA_964036315.1. Lineage (NCBI taxonomy): Eukaryota > Metazoa > Mollusca > Cephalopoda > Sepiida > Sepiidae > Acanthosepion > Acanthosepion esculentum. The sequence goes on along the minus strand of OZ038504.1, from coordinate 29,588,866 downwards.
ATATTTTTGGGTGTCTTTTATATATATATATATATATATATATATATATATATATATATATATATATATATATATATATATAAAAGTGGACATGGAAGTCAGCACTTAGAGGCGACAGTCTGTTTCATGCTAGTGCAATCGTCAGGCGACTAGTGCTGTTATTTTTCTCGGCTGTTTATATAAGGGTCAGTGGTGCATTATGGGTAGTATATTTTGGCGGGTACTTTTACCGGAAGTCGCTTATTTGTTTATTTATTTATGTCAAATTATTTTGCTTGTTTTTTTGTTTGTTTTTTTATTTTTATTTTTTATATATTCATTTATTTATTCTTTTATTTTGATCGGTGTTTTTGGTTAACGTAGTAAAAAAATTTGTTTATATAGCTTATTGTTGGTAGTCTATAATGGCCGCCATTTACCGGAAATCGCTTGTTCGCTTATTTATTTGGGTCAAATTGTTTTGCTTATTATTTTTATTTTTATTTGTATAACAGTTGTAACTTTCGTCCGTTCTTTTGTTTTGATTTTATTTCGCATATTCTAACAGGTGTAGTTTTGTGATTTGTTTGGATTAGTTTATTTTGCTTATTTTATTGTTGTTTGTTTATATATTTATTTATTTTTCTATTTTAAGTTACGTAGTAAAAATTTGTTTTCATGTCTACATTTTGAGATTAGCTCGGATCTTTTATTTAATAATTTATTTTGATCTGGGAAGGTAATGATAGCTATTTTTTCCTCCAAGCAAAGTTTGCAAGTTTTTGATAGGTTGTTGTAGGCTGATGATTTTTTCCTTATTTTCCAAGATATTTTTGGTGTGGTGTGTGTTTTGTTTTTTATTTCCCAGATATACTTAGAAAGCATTGTGCTGTTCGCATATTTACTATTTGTGAAAGACATTTTGTGTACATAATTTCTTTGTTTCCATGGTCCTTCGGTTACTCCTATGTATACTTTTTCTTCATTATCTGCTGATTTTGTCGTGGCTTGGTAGATTACGTTGTTTTGTAAACAATTACCGTTTAAGGGACATTCGTTTTTTATTCTGCAGTTGCACGTGGGTTTAATTTGTTCGTGTGGTTTGTTAATAATTTTTCTGTTGTGCTTTTTTATTATTTGTGCCATGTTCTCGGTGCAACTGTAGCTGATTTTTACTGTGTTTTTGTTGAATATTTTGTGTAGTGTGCTTGATTCCGGGAAGTGTTTGTGTAAAAGCTTGAAGAATATTTTTCCTATGTTTGTTTTTACGTTTTTGCTGTACGGTGGGTTGAACCATATGATATTTCTTTTTCTGTTGGTCTTTTTTGTGTTCTGTGGTGAGTATGTGAGTGTTGCTGGGAATCCGCTATCTTTTAGGGCTGTTTCGTAGTCTTTCTTGGCTTTGTTAAATATAGATTCATCGGAAGAATTGTCGGAAAGCCTGCGGTTAATCGATTTAGGTATCTGTTTGATTATAGAAGGCGGGTGGTTGGAGTATATATGTATGTACTGTGGTTTATCATTCGGTTTTCTGTATGGTTTGTGTGTGCCTTTTCTTAGGTTGAAGGTGACATCTAGAAAATCTACTTCGTTTAGATTAGTTTTTATATCTATCTCGAATCCGTTATTTTTGAAGATTTTAATTATTGCTTTTCTAGTTTTATCTGTCTTTTGTTTCTTGCAGTTTCTTAAGATTATGAGACCGTCATCTCTGTAGAGCCCTGTGTCATTTCTATCTATTATTTTGCTTATTTCGTGTAGTAAATAAATACCTACGATTTCGCATGTCTCTGCACCGTCAAAGCTTCCCAATGTAGTGTCAAATATCCCATCTTTCTTTATCCATGCTTTTTCATGGTGAAATAATAATGATTTACGGGAGTGCTTAATGATGTCGATTTCGTTTGGTTTTATTATTATTTGTTCCTGAGCTAAGTTGATGGCCTTATCTAGTGTACGTTCTGTTATGGATGGGTAAAATTCTTTTATGTCTAATTGTAGGAAGTGGCAATTTTGTTTGTTATTTATGCTGTTGAACCAGTCAATGGTTGTTTTTGTGTTTTTCCACTGGTTTACTCCTAACTTCTTCCTAAGTTCAGAATTAATTCTTTCTAGTATTGTTTTACTTATTTTACCTAGTTCGCTTTTGGCTGGGTTTATGAGTCTGCATGCAGGGTTGGTTTTGAAATTTTCCTTGTGGTCTTTTAGTGTGATAAAGGCTTGCGTCTTGCTCATGCAACTTATTCGGTCATCTAGGTCTAATTTTTGAGCGATTGCTTTAGCTTCTTTATTTATATCGTGTTCTATTGTTTTGGGTGCCTTTTTGTATGTTTTGGTTATGTTGTTCTTTAGTAATTTATTGTGCGTGGGAGGGGTTAGTTTGTATAAATTTCTTGTTTTGTCGGCTGCGATAAATACATTTGCTGAACTGTTTATTTTAGCTATATCTTCTTTTAGCTTTTTTTGGAATGCATCTTGATTTTTATGGAATTTTATGTTTCTAACTAGGTCAGTTAAGTCCTTCTCGAAGTCATCTAATTCTTTTTGTTGCGGGGGACATTTTTTTGTTTTGAACCCGTATTTTTCCTTGAGTGTATTATTATTATTGTGAAGATCTTGGTTTAAAAAATGTGCTTTCCATCTCATTCTTTTTATGAAACTTTCTGTTTTTTCAAATAATTTTAGTTTATATATGTAAGGGGAAGGGGTGGGTATGTTTTTTAGTGAGTAGTCGAGGCTAAATTTTTCTATGTCCATGTTGTGTTATAAATGTAGCGAAAGTGCTCTACTGATGATCAGGAGCTGAATATGCAGAAATATAGTCTTAAAGTGTGCTATATTTATGGGGTAAAGTGCTCAATATCAGAGATAGAGCCTGTGTAAATATAAAAGTGGACATGGAAGTCAGCACTTAGAGGCGACAGTCTGTTTCATGCTAGTGCAATCGTCAGGCGACTAGTGCTGTTATTTTTCTCGGCTGTTTATATATTCTTCAAGCTTTTACACAAACACTTCCCGGAATCAAGCACACTACACAAAATATTCAACAAAAACACAGTAAAAATCAGCTACAGTTGCACCGAGAACATGGCACAAATAATAAAAAAGCACAACAGAAAAATTATTAACAAACCACACGAACAAATTAAACCCACGTGCAACTGCAGAATAAAAAACGAATGTCCCTTAAACGGTAATTGTTTACAAAACAACGTAATCTACCAAGCCACGACAAAATCAGCAGATAATGAAGAAAAAGTATACATAGGAGTAACCGAATGACCATGGAAACAAAGAAATTATGTACACAAAATGTCTTTCACAAATAGTAAATATGCGAACAGCACAATGCTTTCTAAGTATATCTGGGAAATAAAAAACAAAACACACACCACACCAAAAATATCTTGGAAAATAAGGAAAAAATCATCAGCCTACAACAACCTATCAAAAACTTGCAAACTTTGCTTGGAGGAAAAAATAGCTATCATTACCTTCCCAGATCAAAATAAATTATTAAATAAAAGATCCGAGCTAATCTCAAAATGTAGACATGAAAACAAATTTTTACTACGTAACTTAAAATAGAAAAATAAATAAATATATAAACAAACAACAATAAAATAAGCAAAATAAACTACTCCAAACAAATCACAAAACTACACCTGTTAGAATATGCGAAATAAAATCAAAACAAAAGAACGGACGAACGTTACAACTGTTATACAAATAAAAATAAAAATAATAAGCAAAACAATTTGACCCAAATAAATAAGCGAACAAGCGATTTCCGGTAAATGGCGGCCATTATAGACTACCAACAATAAGCTATATAAACAAATTTTTTTACTACGTTAACCAAAAACACCGATCAAAATAAAAGAATAAATAAATGAATATATAAAAAATAAAAATAAAAAAACAAACAAAAAAACAAGCAAAATAATTTGACATAAATAAATAAACAAATAAGCGACTTCCGGTAAAAGTACCCGCCAAAATATACTACCCATAATGCACCACTGACCCTTATATAAACAGCCGAGAAAAATAACAGCACTAGTCGCCTGACGATTGCACATTTCTAATTTTTAATTTCGCGCATGCGCATTGTTTTTTGTTTTTTTTTATTTTGTCGACTACACAGTATAGCTAGGTTAGTTGGGTACCGTCTGTGAGAAAAAGAACGCTATGACGCAATTCATTCCGTCAGAAATTTGGCAATTTTTGAGGTGAGTTAATTTTAGCACGGTTTATTAAATTTTGTATAATTAACATTTGGTAGTAGTTAGGACATTTCCTCTTACAATTAAGAGTGGTGTGAGTTTATGCTAGTAGTTCTTTACAGGGGGAGATAATGAATGTATTATTATTGGTGTCTATCAATATATCAAGAAAAGTAATTTTAATATTATTGTTAAGTTCATATATGAATTTAAGGAGAGATTTTGAGGGAATTCCTGTTGTAGTTCATGTATTTTATCAATGCTTCCTCCACAAAAATTACTCTGAACTAAAAACATTGGACAAACTCTTATTAGCATTTTCCTAACTACATTGTTGATGAACAAATAAGGCGATCTATTACAAATTTTAATATAAATCAAATAGAACATAATAACGTCCTCAAATAACCCTAAGCTCATCAATCCTTATAAATGCTAATATATCCCCAACTGATCCCAGTAAAAAATAAAATTAATTATATACTATACTAAATTTAATACAACTAACTTAATCCCCTGTAATAACTCCTTCCCACCACCTCACATATTGAATAAAACCAACACTTTCTAGCAATTTAAATGTTCCTTGGAAGATTGCATCTCCGACAGAAAAGCCAATGGATATTTTGGTTATTCTACTATACCGCTATCAAGACGGCTCACTTTGAACACGAAGGATGAATCCTCCATTGTACATCTGCAATAACGTTCATGCAGACATTCACAATTTAGAAGAATATTTGTCGACAATACTTTATACTTCACCAAGAACGTAATAAGCAGAAACAACACATTCTCAAAGAAATAATTTAAAAAATTAAAACAAAAACTTAACAAGATTATGAATATAGTACAAATGTTCTTAAATGATTATAGTATATAATTCTTTAGAAATATCTACGTTAATACTTATTAAAAAGAATTCATTTTATAACTAAGTTACCTCCCTTACATTAAAATGATTACAATATGGAACATTTTAAAATCAACGTTTGTGACCGGAACTGTTAACGGTTTAACAACAAAAGCAAAAATTTACTTCGAACACACACAATTATTTGTCTTAGCCATCATAACGCTGAAGATGATATTGAAATATACCGAAAGTACTAGGAAAGATATATATATATATATATATATATATATATATATATATATATATATATATATATATATATAATCTCTGTTCGCTCAAAGTAAAACAAGGATAATGGATTTCATTTTTAAATGAATGGATAAAGCCTCAACTGCAAAAATATTTTTTGTTTAAGATTTTATCAAGTTTATGTGTAAACTTTCTTTTAATCTAATTGTTTCATTTTACACAATGCTTCAAAATTTTCTGAAGCCACTGTTTAAAAGTATCCCAGAACACATTCCTTCATGTCTTCATCTAATATCAATCCTATTCCTCTTTCATTTTTCTCTCCGTCTGCATATATGATCGTGTTTGTTACTGGCGAAATATCCATTGTTTACCCACCTCGTTTCTTATACGTGTAAATTAGTAATATTTAATTTGTTCATTTCCTGCATTTTTTTAAATTTTGTAACTGGCCATATTGGTTTAATGTTCTAATATTCTATATCCCAAGAATTATTTTTTGCTTGATGCGGACAATCGCTGGATGACTGTCAAGTGACACCTGTCGCCCATGTCTTCCCTTACCGGGCAAGGGATCTATTCCAAGGAGTCGTTCATGCTAACAGTAGCTGGGTGACGATCAGGTGACACCTACATGTTGCTATTTATTGGGCGAGGAGCTAATTTTAATAGACTTAACTGCCGTCATGTCGTTAGCTTTTATATATTGTTTGTTAAATGACATGAGATTTATTGGAATTGATGATTTTATATATACAGACCTACATTATATATATATATATATATATATATATATATATATATATATATATATATATATATATATATATATATATATATATATAAAGTTTTAGGTACTGGTAAGAAAGAAGGCATATCTACGTATGTAATTTTTTAATAGAAAAACGTCGATAACATGTCCTTCCCAACAAAATACAATTCTAAATAATATTATTTTATTATTTTTTCAATTCAAAGTTATTTCTTATCTTGATATTCTCTAGTTAATAATGAAAGATCATTTCACTGTTTAATATTCCAATACTGGTGATATGATTGGTTATTTTTTAAACAGAAAAGGCTGGGAATAATAAAAGCCTGTCCGTCAAAGGTACACGTGCAAATTAAATTTGAATTTAAGAAGGAATAATATTATAAACAGAAATTATAATAATGAAATATTATATGTAGGTACATAAGCATAAATTAAAATAAAATTCAATACAGACAGCTAGCTTATATTTTTTCGGGCGCATTCATTGCCAAATAGATCAAGTCAAAGTTTCCGAGCTGCCTCTTTTTCACCGGAGAACATCTTTAGAAGTTATAAAATATCTTGCACGCACATAAAATTGCATAAGATGAGCAACGAGGCAATTTGTGAGTGAGTGGAAATATATTTTTCCATTAAGTATAAATGTGCCAAGAACTTGCTTTTTTCGAAAACAAATATTCAAAATAATTACACTGGCGAAATGTAAAAGAAAAGCGTTGGTCCGTCCTCAGGCGACTAGAGGCATTCACTGTTATGAAAGAAGTTTCAGTTTATTTAATATATCTACTTCAAGATCTGCCCAGGAAAAATCGTTTTGTTAGAAAGAACGAGTTTTCTTCGGTGATTATACTGTCAAAATAGGTTCGCTGTCGTTTATCAGATTGAGGTAGGCCTCGTCGAATTGACGAGAGTATCTGTCTTCGCAATGTCCATTTATTTGATACCGAGGAAATCATTTTTGTCTTCTTTTAATTATTGAAAATTATACATATTTGCCAGATATTTAATGAAGATTTCTGTTTTTCTTGACGTTTTTCGTTTTTATTTTTATGTTTTGTGTCGGCTTTTCAACTGACGTTGAAAACTCGAAATAATTATCTTGCGACCAAAATATCTTCATGATTTTCAAAGTCATGTGATTGATTTGCTTGGCATGGGCATTCTTATTTAGGGGGTCGTTCTTTTTGTCGCTTTCTTTTGTGTGCTTTTCTTTGTACAAAAATAAAACACAATTAAATAGTATGTTTTCTTTTCATTCTCGGAGTTGCTGCCGATTTTGTTTTCTCAAATAACTGCGAAGACCAAATTGTTTTCGGTCTCATTCCCTTCTTGACTGATTTTCCTGTTTATTTGATTATTTTTTGTTTTCTGTTCTCGAAGAAGCGAACAAGACAAGAATATTGACAATTTAGAGAGATGATTGCCTTTTCTCAAGACAAGGGGCTGGTTATTTTGGGAAACATTTGACAGGTGATTTCAAAGTTTCACGACCTCCTCACTGGTAATAAATGCGACTGAGAAAAATTATTGAAATTGTTGAAGGAAATAAATGGATTGTTTACATAAGAATTCTTTTGCAGATTTTGATTGAAATTTTAAAATTGGGCGTGTCAAATGCTCGATACAAACATTTAACCAATAGCAAAAAGCGGTATATAGAGATAGAAACATTCGTATACGCCTACTCATATATATGTGAAATTATATAGAGGCAAACAAGTGAGAAGAATTTCAAAAGTATTAGGCCAATATGAGAAGTTGGTCAGTCGGCAGTGAGACTCCTTTGGGCTCTTTCTGCCTAGTGTACAAATTTTGACAAATTATTGTATCATTCAGGTTTGTCAGACCCGCCTGCCTACATTCCAGACTTGGCTCTCTGTATCTTCTGTCTTTTCGCAAGGTTAAAATCAACATTGAAAGATTGAGGACGAGATTAATGCGAAGTTTTGTGAAGAGGAAGGGATGACTGTGAATCGTGTGAAATACCAAGAGGAGAATTTCAAGGCTTTTACGTAAATGGTTCAATGCTTTACACATAGTTTGTACAAGGCTTTTGTCGGCTTACATATACAAATACGGGGGTACTTCGATGTGGTGTAATGGCTAGTAATCTTGTTTTCCTAGATCAATTACCACTGAGTAGTGAATTCGACCCTCACTGGTTGCCCCATACTGGGGCCTTGTGCCACATCTAAGCTTAGAAAATTACTATACGCAAATACGGTCTACGATCTATTTTTACCCAATTAAAAGCCAATGTTTCGAATGCATAATTGAAAGTCGGAATTGCCAGCTTTATCACTTGGAAAACTGTCGTAGCATGAAGTTCTTATTCAAAATTGATATCTAAGTTAGTAATGCAATGAAGTCGTCTCGATCAACGATACATATGCTGTTTAATGATAAACACGAGACTTAAATATTTCATAATTTCGTAAGCTACTCTCAGCCAGTCTTTCGGGTACAGCTACATGGATTCCTCATCCAGGTGACTGCGATGTTTCAAAAACTGCCCATCAACACTCAGAGGCATGAAACAACCTGTCGTCTCTGAGTGTTGACTTCAATGTTCATTTATATATATATATATATATATATATATATATATATATATATATATATATATATATATATATATACAAATATATATATGTAGAAACATAACATTATTTATTTGACATTATTTATTGAAAATTATATGCTTTGATTTATGTGTATGTATATGTTTTGTGTGAGTGTGTGTATATATATATATATATGTATATATATATATAAGTGTGTATATGTGTGCATGTATATATATATATGTAAATTTATATATGTGTGTATACCTATATATATATCTGTGTGTGTGTACGTGTGTATCTATGTGTATCTATGTATATTTATGAGTGAGTATATTATATATGGGTACATATATGTGCATCATTGTATATGCATGTATATATGTATATATTGGGGGGGGGGTATGTATGTATACACACACGCATATATATATATATATTGTATGCGTATTTATGTGCAGGTATGTTTATGTATGTGTATGTAGGTTTTATACGTATGTATGTTTGTACTTGCATATATGTGTGTGTGTGTATGTATAAATGTGTGTATGTATGTGGTTACTTGTGTGTGTGTATGGGCGTGCATATTTGCATATTTTTTTATATGTAGATGCCACACACACATGCACACACATGCATTTTGTTATTATGAAGATGAATTAGATATAATGAATTTAAGGTTTTTTTGTTATATATTATATTCTTAATTTCACACTCATTTTTATATTTATGATGATAATTGTTATTATAGTGACGTTTAGATTAGATGATGATGATATAAATTTTGATTTAAGTTCAATGTATTTTACTGGCTGTCACTTGTACTTCCCCTTCCTACCCCTGCTCATTGTGCTGACACCTTGCTTCGCCTTCTTAATTTTTCCCACTCCTCTCTTCAACAATGTAAATCCTCAAGGATTTTTTTCTAGGGCAAGTAATTTACACATTTACTTCCTGTTCTCTTGTGATGTAATATATTGCCTGGATAAATTTAAACCATTTTGTAATTTCGGTCTGATGTGGCAGATATTAAAAACTTATCTGTCGAATTTATTACCGAATTCTTCGATTATGTGTTAAGTTTTATTTTACCTTCTTGATGTATATCTTATTGCTCTGTATATAAATACACTAAGCA
>OZ038504.1:29231579-29576579 GCA_964036315.1 Acanthosepion esculentum | reverse complement strand
GGTCATTCGGTTACGTGTGATCGATACAATCCATTTATACAGGGTACACATAGATCTATTAACATCTCTGTCGGGCCCCTGTGAAGTAAGTTGAGATGATTTTTGGATCTGTTCCAATTATCGATCCGGCTGACGATTGTGATTTTTTTTATTTACCCGAAAGCTTATCGGGGTGCTTCACTATTTCATACTAAATGATTTATTTTTGCGATGCAAGTACTAAACACGCTAAAATGAGAGTTACTTAAGGGGAGATATTGGTAAAACGTTATTTCGAGCTAGGTTGAATAATTAAACATATCCATGCGAGCGAAATGAGATCGTCTTTGAATGAAACAAGAATTCATAACATATTCAGATCAGTCCGCATCCAACATACATACTTTTACTTTTATATTGATATGTTACATTCAGATATAAATATATTGCATTTATCATATTTAGTTTAGCTTGACACAAGTTCATTTGATATTTTCTAAGTTTGCTTGTGGGAGGAGGGCAATTAGTGGACATATAGTCCACATGGACAATTAGTGGACATATAGTCCACATGAACAAATCCACAAGCGGAGAGCATTCAATAGGGATCGGACCAAATACAGCAATGGTTAGTGAAATTAGTTTACTAGCAGATATTTTTAACGCTTTTTGATTGTAACATGTCACACTAATAATCGTCTCGTTCAAGAACTTATAATTCTCTGCATTTATCTTGACGCGAGCGGTAACTCTGAAGCTACTTATAATTTGGCAGCTTACAATATTAGCTCAAAATTATAGAAACTAACGATATACAATAAGACCTGATGTGCACTAAAAACGTATTGTTTGAGTATTTCCATAATCAATCCACCTCGAGCCGAGCTCCATTGAATGTAGCTCTGTATTTCATGTTTAAAGAATCCCTACAAGCAATCCGCTAGTGGCCTGCTGGCCTCTGGTGGTATATCTTGTCCCTCTTTTAAATTTATATCTTTCGTACAACATTTAACGACTTATACAGAATATTTTCTTCGTTCAAGCGCCACGTCATCGATGCTGATTGATGGAGATGCAGAAACATCTTGACCTATGATGTTTGTTCTTATGTTGTTAGTCTCCTGGAACTGATATAGAGAGAAGATCATGTCAGCTTCGATGTGTTAGCCTTGAATCCATATCGGAAGTCTGAGGAGATGCGATCAGCAAGGACTTGGAGTCGCGTTAATTTTCCAACATTAGCAGAGAGATACCCCGGTAGTTGTTGCAGTCACTTAGGTCGCCCTAGATTTTGTACAGGGTAATTATCTTGACATTGCACATGTCCTAAGGAACGTTGCCCTCTCTCCAGCAGATGCTCAAACTATGGAGTAATTTTAGTAAAGATGGCTTACCGCATTTGACGATCTCTAGCGATATGCCAGCTTTACTCTGTATTTTTCCACAAACTAGAGCCCTAGTAAGATTTTTCTTTGTAGGTTCAGAGTCAAGCTTTCAGGACTGTCAAATTCTTAATAATACCAATCGCGTCTTTTTGAAGGAACTTTCTTGTGTAAAGTTATAGGTAGTGCTCTACCTATACCTTGTCTTTGATCTCAAGAATGCAGACTTATTTTTAGGTTTGCCATTTTCTTGTGTAAATCCCTAGTACATGTTCTTGCACGTTGCCGTTTTCCAAAGCATGTAGGTAATATATGACAGTTGGAGCCAGACAGCTTTGATACGGACAGCTTTCCGATCCTGTAGATTTTGCTGGCTAGGGCAACGCTTGAATTTAATCAGCGTGCTACTCTTAGCGTTCATGACCTCTAATGTAGAGATGTTAGCCACAATCCAGTCTTTGTTCTTGTGTACTTTCTTTCCATCGATCAAGACTGCAGCATTATACCTGGTGTTTCAAAGTAAGTTCCATCTATCTTACATGTATTGTGATGAATCACTTGATTCCACAAGCCTCTCTAAGAACTTTTGGTTTTTGATATGGATAAGCGGACTTATTAGAGTTAATTCTCAATTGTCATTTCTTCTTTGAATGGTAGAGATTCTTAGGTTTTAAATTTAACTTTATGAGATATGGGAGTGGTTAGTGTTGCAGTCGTCGCTATGATAAGCTCTGAAGTTTGACATAGTGTATAAAGTAGTAAATCAGCCTCATATTGCTGTGTGGAATGCCGCAGTTCAATAACTGCCGCATTCAACACAATAAATGAAGAAATATATAACCGTCTTTGATCAAAGCCTCATTTTTATAACCATAAACTAGGATCATTTCCGGAAAAAAGCCTAAGGAGTGTTCTCGTTCATTTATTATGAGTGGCAATCACCAAATATCAAGAAGGCTTAGGGTGACAATAGCACAATTTACAGATAGCTTTACTCTGTGCGAAATAATACATAAAATATCGACCTTTGTTGAGTTTTAGTTAGCATTGCCAGAGGTCAGTCAGAGTATCCTTGTTATCCAAAAAGTCTTCAACTGTCACGAACAGCGACTGTGGTATCTTTCCGCAACTCAAAGCGACCGCTGTCGCATGAGTTGGGCAGGAATAATTTCAGAAACAAAATGAAAAATTCTCTAGGTTACCTTGGCCACCAAATTTCCCAGTTCTCATTCCCAATGAAAACTTATTGGACCAGAAACTTCTTTCAGCAAACTCTCTACCACGTAAAAGATATTTAATTAAATCCTATCAGGAGATTCCAGAACACTTTTTCCATCTTGGAAATACATGCCTGTTCGCGTAATATGTTTTAATGGTATATAGTGTCTGAAACAGACCATGAACAGGCGATGATATTTTCTTTCATCAATGTATACACAGAACGGATCCTTTAGTGTTTTAAACAGTAGCGAAATTCTTTCATGCGCTATTAATCAATGTTCCGGTTATGGGAAAAATCATTTTTATCTATTTTCCAAAATACAAATGCTCGCCCATGAAAAATTGGCGCAACACTCATTACCTTGCTGATATTACTAAACCTACATACACACTCGTGTGTGTGTACACGTTTCTAGAAGCAACCACGTTTTTGGTTAAGTCACGCATCTTACTAAGTCTCTCTCTCTCTCTCTCTCTCTCTCTCTCTTTCTATATATATATATATATATATATATATATATATATATATATATATGTGTGTGTGTATGTGTGTGGGGGGTGTTTGTGTATGGGCATATGCTCTGCCTATTTACGAACAAACAAATCTTCGCTTGAATTCCCGATTCTATTTCTATAATCCAATCTCAGATCAAGACATAGAAAATCAAATTAAATATGTAGATCTAGCACCAGCAATACGGTATGAGGTTTGATTTAATCTTCAGCTGGTCCGAACCCACATTCTTCCTTTTATTGCACACCATCTTGACTATACACCTTCTTCCTAGTCCTCCTTTTCTTTCCCGTTCGTTGCATCACAAAATGGAATATGATTTAAAGTCTTACTCATCAAAGCCATGTCAATATTCAGCCCATCTGTTAGGAGGCATTTTAACCCTATATTTACATTTACAAATTTCGCTAAGATTCTATGACATAAACATTAATATTGTTCTTTGCTCGAAACATATTTTCGGAAAGGTCATAAACTCGCCATTTGATGACTGCCGCTGGCTACTTGCATTCACCGGAATAACTTCAATATATCCCGATTAAAATTGCTTCGTATATAATATTTAACTTGAGTATCTAACCTTATGATTTGTGAATTGTCTTGTAAATGGACGCCAAACGTGTGGACTGCTGATTATTCTCGTAATTTCTTTGTGATTTTGTTAAGTTATGCATATCTCATACCAGTATCATAAACATCTCTCAATTTTCTTTTATCTGAGTCAAGGTTTGTTAATATCAATTATTTTATTGTGAAATGTTCATTAAAAATTGTTAATTTGGTTGCTTCCATGTCCTTAATATTGTCTTTTCTCTTTTTAACGTCTGTGTAACATCAGCATCTTCATATATTTTCTTGTTGCACAACCCACTTTTCATGCATGGGTTTTCTCAATTTTTATTGGTATTCTTAAAGTCAATGTTTTTATTCTGACATTGTGAAGATTTCTAATTATTTTTTTTATTATTTTGTGATCTGTTAAAAATTATATCTTTCTTACGATCCTTGGTAATAATTTTATCTCAGAAACAAAAAGTTAACATTAAATATATTATGTACATGTATTTCCAATATGTATACCCCGACCTCGGGGTATCACTATGTATTATCTATATGTATTTCCAATATATATACCCCAATCTCGAGTTAGATGTAAAAATATCACAGCACCAAATAATTCATTGTAAATGTTTATAATGAAGTTAGATATTATAAACGAAATTCAGATGGTACAGTTATTATGTAATTATATCCTGAAGAGTTTATCAACATTAAGTGCTTAATACAAATGTTATTGCCAAATTATTGACTTACTAAATAATTTAAACATGTATATACAGGACTGATATCATTTAATGGCATAAAACAAAAGGGGGATGCGTATTCATTCAATTCAACAATGTGGAATTCTCTCGCCCCTGTATCGGAAAAAAACTGTTAGTAGGAGCTAAAGAACTGGCCAGGGACTATATTTGTATTGATGATGATGAAATCAGCTTAAACAGACACAAAAACATATCTTTTACCACGATGGTGTACTGTGGTTGAGAAGAAATAAGAACTTTGATATGGTAATGAGAACATTTGATTGAACAGAACCATCTAGAGTCCATCTATTTGTTATGGAGGTTTAGCCATCTGATTGAACTGCACGACGTGGGGTTATACTGCAACGATATTGCATAAAGAAGTTGAAAGTGTTAGAAGAGAAAAGAGAAAGTTTTTCAAAGATCACGACCTGAAAGTAAAAGTAGTAATATATACCAAAAATCCAACTTCCTCGAGGTGTCGTTGAATCTCAATAACAAATTATTTTGGTTATACAATAAAATATTTGGCATTTTTTTAAACACTTCACTCCAAGCAAGATGATAATGCCATGAAAAAGAACAAAAAGATTTTAGAAGGAACAGGAAACCCAATCCTAAGCAGGAAACAAGGGATAAACCTCTACTCCTGCTCAAAAGATTGGATAGAACTGTGAACTGGACGATAGGCAAACCTATGTACTCCCATTATACCTACATAAAGAATCTAAACCCCACCTCCATAGTCCGGAATATACACAGATCGGTGCAAGCGTGATAACAAACTAACACCGCCAATTAAAGTTTTCGATGAAGTGAAGGCTTCAACAGGCTTTAACGGAAAGTAACCACAATAGGAGTCTAAACTATCACAGTATGAAAAATTATAAAAATAACAAAAAAGATTAAATTGTATATGGGTCAATCTCTCTTTTAACAGTATGTCGTTAATGTTTCTGAAACTGATGAATAATCACTCTCCTGGCGACAAACTACTGAATAAATTGTTCAACAAAAAATGCAAAAGTCAGTTACAACTGCTCTGATAAAATGGATAAAATTATTTGCTGTCAAAATAATAAAACACTTGAAGTAATGACAATATAGCCACTAATGTTAAGATATGTAACTACCAAATTAAGGAACATAGTCGTCGATGGAATAAATGTTTAACCAAAAATGTGTTGAATACAGCCAGAATGTGTAACAACGAAATATTTTATTGGGGCTGGGGATGGAGAATTGAAAAAGATATTCTACAATCATAAATTGAGTATGGGCAATGAAAGTTATAAAAATGCCACAACATTGTCTACTTACTATCGAAAATTAAAGAATCGGGTAAGGCAGATCCTACAATTGAGTGGGAGATTCCAAGAGCATGCGTTTGGTGGCAAGGGCATTAGATGTAATTTTTGCATCTCAGGAAAATTGGCAAACATCCTGCAAGGCACAGGTGACGAAAAATGTTCAAAGCTAATGTTGGCATGCAGTCACAAAATAAATTCCTGGTTAAGAACATTGCTGTGGAATGATTTGTAAACTTTATCCCTCTGCCCTCCTTATTCTGAAATACATTTGGGTTACTTGAATAGCTTGCCCCTGAAATAAGCAACGTATTTTCCAATACTTGCGACATGATTCTTTTTCTATACATGGAATAAGCTAATGAATAACTCCTTATTTGCGGAAAATATATCAGTTTCCAGCGCCTGAGGATTGTGCGATCGCTTAAAATCCTGAGAGTATAGGAAACCGAGTCGCGGATACAGCAAAAAGCAAAGTAATAAGTATCTTTTATATTCTATATTTCATTGTATTATATATTTGCATTAAATTCTGTGTGCAATTACGTTTGTGTTGTTGATAATTTTATTGATTAGAAGATAACATCAAAACATTTAATTAATTAGAAGAAAACATCGAAAATTAATGACTTTCTTATAAAATGGCTATATATATAGTTTACCTAGTTAAACTAATAGATATCTCACTAGCTTGACCTCATATCAAATTTAGTAAAGTTTGACATGTATTTTCGTTGCAAGTTGTAGAGAAACGGAAGCCAGTATCTCTTGAAGACGATTGTTCATGTTAGTGGTTTCGATTCTCAGTGATTGATATAAAGTTGCCATGTGTCAGAATAAATTAAGCTTAGAAAATAGTATGAACTTTGCTATAACTCTTAATAATTAACTATAGAAGGACAAGCGTTTGTCAGAATTTATTGTGGTCTGATGTTTGCCATATTGATATAGAACAAATTTTTACCCTTTAAAATGATTTTCAAACAGTTGATTTCGAGAAAAAATTAACTTCTCTAAAAATAAGTAAATATTTACAAAAGACTACTTTTTCCAATTAATTTCTTTGGTTTTTATCCAAGGAACGCACTTTTTCCGACAGAAAATAATCATATATATATATATATATATATATATATATATATATATATATATATATATAATGAGAGATTAAAACGTCTAATAAGAAAATAGTAACAAATTATTTTGCATAAGATTCCAGAAGAATTTTGTTTGTTATTCGATAAGAATTCAAAGCTTACTTCACGAGTAGGAATATACCCCAAAGCGTTTTTAGCAGAGAAGAAACTTCCCATTACTATTTCTTCGTCGTCAGCACGAGCATTACTCTAATTCAAACTAACCAGACACAGTTCAGGGTTTTTGTCTCATAATAGCAGAAATTGCAGGAATCTCTCCAGAAATGCCGGAAGCATCTGTCGGAATTTGAATCCAAAGTCGTAGAGATGATCCGAACAAAAGCAAAGTCTAATTGGATCATTTCACATGTTACGTGGAGTCATTGGCCCTATCAACTCTCCAGTCATATAATAGTCGACAAATCCTGCCCCGAGCTGTTCTTTTAGGAGAACAATTCGTGCAGCTAACAAGTATACGTATTCTAATTATAACAAAGATTCCATGTCCTCAGAGCGAGAACAGTGCACATTTTCACTCAAAAAATTGCTCACTATTACCCGACATCATTACTACATGTTGGAATAGATATTCATTTATAAGTGGGATTATATTTCATCGTCATAATTTCAAAATGGTGAATTATATTCTTAATTATTATAATGAAAATCGATGAAATCTTATATATTTTGTTAGGTATCACGAAAAGGTGATTTGATTCTTGTCAGTCATTACGTATACCAGATTCATAAATGGAGAGTTTCTTCAGATACTTATTACATTAGAAAAATTATTACCCAAAATTCCATGGTTTGAAAAATAATTGAAAAAAAAAGAATAGCTAATTTCACATAAATATACCAAAAATATTTCCTTACACGAGAGTAAAATAAAGTCAGTTTTGGTAACCAGCAAACTCTTAACAATTTCTAAAGCGGGTCACGGATCAGCAACCCTCGGGACACATCCGACCCGCGAAGGATTTTAGTCCGGCCTGCCAATTACCGTACGCCTTTTTTCTTTCCTTTCCAGAAATAAAAAAAGACGTCTGAACAAAAACAATTCCAAAGAAACTAATAAAAGAAAAGTGAGTCTTGAGTGCCGAAATTTTAACAAAAACTTGATACATAGCTATTTTCTTTCGTTGTGGCACTTCGAAAAATGTGTTTGCATAATTTAGCAAGAATCCATTGATGCAAAGCAAGTTTCTCCAGAACAAGGCAGCCTCCTTGACGAGACAATTTTGTATAGTACATTTGATATCATGGTCTCCCCTCCGAGACACTGCATAGCTGCCTGGCTCCCTCTGTCCAAAAGGCTGCCGACCCCTGTCTTGGAAGTCTGTTGATATTTAAAAATACCCGTATGTGTGACTTTGTATTTAAGAGAAAACTGCCTTTATGTTAACTTCTAACAGGTTTTTTCTTTGTCAAAGCCAAGGTGATACTACGAATAAATAAGCTTAATTTCCTATATCCTTCTGTCAACTTCATATCAAACCTCCTTCAATATCCCTCTACCGTGTATTCGATGAAAATTATTAAAAGAAAAGTTCCTATCTATGTTAAAATTATTTCCTAGATTTTAATTTGGATATAAAGAGAGCAGCGAACCGAATCCGATATCGAGATGCAGTACACTGCCTACAAGTTAATTTGTAAAAGAAAGCAAAGCATTACTTTGCAGTAAACAATGCGTAAAAGAAAGTATTTTTCGGGTGAAATTCAATCAGGTGAAATTTATTAGAGGTAGCACCTATAGCGGCAATTTATCGGTGAAAAAAACGGGTAACTTTCAATAGATTTTTTCTTTAAGATCTAAGGCTTTCAATGATCAAAATGATTCCTAGTAATCAAATGATCCAAGATCATCATTGCCGGTGTCAAGGACCAATCTCATGTTTAACTTGCAAAATTTAAACAAAATGAAAATAAGCATAAATTTAAAAAAAAAAAAAACTGGTCCTGTGCAACAAGCTCTCCTTTCTAATGGAAACATTTTATATTTAATTCAATACAACGGCTACCTGACCAATTCAAAAGACTTCTTGGTAAAAAAATCGGAAGAGAGAACAAGTGTAACTCTTGTGGGGTTTTTTTGGGGGGGGGGCACAGAGGGACATTTTTTTATCGTTGATTAAGCTTCACACCAACTAATTTCTCATTGATTCATGTAGTCGCTTTTCTACCCAAAATTCCTTGTTATTTCACCATCCATTATAATTACCTGTAAGGCATGTAACGATATTTTTTTCAACTTTTCGTTTGCTGAAAGAAAAAATCATTGATAAATAAAACTTTCCCAATTCTATTACTCACAATTCGATGGCGAAGCAGTTAAGGTTTGTTTTAGTTTTTTTTTTTTTTTGTTTTTTGTTTTTTTTTTGTTTTTCGTATTCATACAAAATTGAGTAAGATTATTTTCAAGTGAGACTTCGTAATTAAAAACGATAGATTAATGATGTAAATCAAAAGAAGAATGGTGGATAAAGACAGATTTGACACCTGAGAAAAGAACTTTAGGAGAATGAAAGAAAAACAGTTGAAACTAATGTCAAGAGTTACAGATTAAAGTGTAGACGATTGAAGACGCATAAGTAAAAGGATTAAGCGAGAAAGAGGGCGGAACTACCTGGAATAAAGGAAGATAGTGAAAGATGGAACGGATAAATGAAGAGTGAACGAGAAAAGTAGGGAGGTGGATGAGAAGAGCAATAGGAGATGTAAACAGGAAATGAGAGAAATTTTTGTTTCAATGAGAAAAGTCGTCAAGTGAGATTTTCTTTTCCGCTAATAGAGCAAATTTTGATAATATTCAAGTTGGCAAATATTTCACGTGAAGATGAAACTTAGAATTATTTATAACGATCATTGACCAGCAATCACCTCAAAAAGTAGCAGCGGCTAAAGAAATATAGACCTATAAGGGTAGGCATATATATGAGATTTTTTAAATCATATTGTTTTAAAGGGACAAAAAGTTGAAATTTGTAATCAATAAACGCCCTCCGTAGTGATGAAACGACTAAATGGATGTTTTATGTATGAAAAGTGTTTTCTAGTTATCGAACAAAATGTTAATCCGAATTCATGGTCTTATGTGTGTGAAAGATTAACTAAATTTTGCCGAAAAATGGTCTCAATTTTGGGAGGTCTGTTATACTGATTAAAGTCTTTCTTTATACTAGAGAATGATAATTTACCGTTCAGCTTTTCATTGATTGTTTGTCTGTGTGTATTTTTATGTGGAAATGGTTGTTTGTGAAGGTGAATCACTAAATTCGTAGCCTAAGACAATTAAATCTTCGTCTGAAACAATCAAATGAAGTTTTATGAAGAGATTATGTTGATGAATATTTTGTTGTAAAGTATTAGGTTTGTGAAAAATTTTCGAGGTGATTTTAAAAATTCGAGACCAAATACTCAGTTGAAAATCAAATTTCCACTGGAAATAGCTGCACACGCGTGGTTTTTTCACGTGCTACAGTACTATTGATTACTTCCATATATATTTTTAGAAAAATAATATAACAAATTGGAAAAAAGGTTTTGTGACGCTTCCGTTAGGATTTAATCTTTACCGGACTTTGTTGATGTTGCCACGTCTACACATGCGCGCAAAACGAGATACGCTGGTAGTTTTAAAATATTTTTTTTAAAGACTATTTTTTCGGTCTAGCCAAATTCATGCGTATTCTTTTTCTTTTTCTCCATCACTTTTGTACCCGACTATCCTACATTGTAACAATATAAAAACTACCAAGAATGGTGATATATTGTAAGAGCCTGAACGCAAATTTGTTGTGACTGAACCAGCGACCAAGGCACTTTCCAGACAATTTCATCTTTGCTGACATTTCTATATTTTGATATCTTTTTATGGCCCTCTGTCTGAAATGTTGTCTAGTTTATAGTTTTGAAAATACACTCCGAAGATAAATTGCATGCAAAAATAGCTAATATGGAACCGGGCTGACTTTCTCATCCGCTCCCCACCCAAAAAAAACTACAAGTTTTATATATTCAAAGCGTAAACCAAGAGGACACAAGATGAATATCCCTCCTGTCCTGACGATCCTTCATTTACGAGGATGAAACTAGTTGCCTCGGATGGTTTCATTTTACACTTGTCTTACGCTTGAACTTAGTTTAGTGCGCACGTCCACGTATTGAGTGAGTCTTTTGTCCTGAATCTCGCGTGAGTTTAGCTTGATTGACGTGATTTCAAATCCTTTGGTCGCTGATTTAGATTTTCGTAATTAGCTCTCTATTATTTTGGTTTTTCACACGCCATTCCGTCTGTGAGGAAACTTAAGCTAATCCAGTTGAATTAGAATTCATCATTCCAAATATAAAAGTGCAACAGTTTAATTTCATAATCAACACTGATATACTTTCACAGATGTGAATTGCCTATGACAAAAGGAAACGTGTTGAGAGTAATTCCCAAGTTAATAACACAAATCTGCGTAATGTTGGCGCTAAATATGGGAAAATGTCTCCCTAGGGATAAAGATGCAAATGAATGCATATTGATACATGAAAAATTTGTTAGTGTATCTTTCTCTCTGAAAAGCACAAAAGAGGAATTGTTAAAATTAGTTTCAATTTACTCTGTCGCCTTACATTATGGCCTTATATTCGGACAAAAACGCCATACACCCCCCACACACACACACTGAAACACACGTATATGTGTGCGTGCGTGCGTATATGTGTGCAATGCAATTAGATGACAAACTGGAAAAATTGTAATTCGTCCTCTAAAAAAACTTTATCGATCTAAAGTAATATTCTTTTGATGGAATTATGCATGTATCGGGAAGGGGAGATATACACATAAAAGGCAGTTAAAAGCGATGAAGATATGTTGTCTTTTCAAATTTTGATTTAATTTGGCATATGACATGTCTGCATACGCAGAGACGATTCGATTTCATCCAGTTTCTCTACGCATTTTTTTTCTTAAATATCCCCTAACAGAAGATCTGCCAAGAGAGGTAAAACATTATAAGAACGAAATTTTACATATTGTAATTCAACTGCCATATATATATATATATATATATATATATATATATATATATATATATATATATATATATATATATATATATATATATCTTCTAAAGAAAATAAGAACTAGAAAAACACTTCTTAAAATCAGTAAGAATTGAAATTTCTAAGACGCATTGAAGAAGAGTATGCTAGAAAATGTAATACTCACATGATTTATTGCGGCGGAGGTTACCAGAAAACAGCAACTTGTTGAATGTGTCCGGTGATTGGATAGCTGAGTATAGAAAAAGGAGTATTTTTCGAAGTACAAGGAGTAAGAAATTGTGAAGAGCCATGATCGCGCACATCTTGAAGAGACATAGCGGATAAAACGATCGCCAACGTCCTGACGAGACATAACACTTAAAATGTAGCATATATATATATATATATATATATATATATATATATAAAGAAAAACAGACCACTTTAAGGCTCCATTGTAATAATTTATCTCACCAGATTCCTTTTATATGACGCTGGATCATCAGACATCACTTCCAAAAGGTGAAACGAAAAATGAAATGAAAATTCACACTTTGACGGGTAGTATTAAGTTTATGTAATTTAACAGAGAGGGTAGCGAGGAGTGGCGTGAGAGACATGGTCGAGTTTAGAGAGGTATTATTTTAATATTTAAATATATATATAGTTATAAAATATGCTACATTTTAGGGGAAGAGTGTTCATTATTGAAAATTATTGAAGCCTTGGTAGTCACTCCCTTGCTCATTTAGGATACAGGTTGTATCGAACTGGCCTAAAAGAGAAAAGACGACATGAATTTCGAATCGCAATGCGCAAATCATTACATATTGTAACTGCAAATATCTTGGACCATTAAGATATCCGTCATAGTTTTTTATGACTTTAACATCCGAATGATGTCAGATTAGACTGAACTGAAAAAAAATAATTCCGAAAAAAGAGTAACTAAGTTTTGTGTACTACAAAATGGTATATTAATTAGAATTTTAAGTCTACCTTTTGTGCCTTTGAACACCACTCTTCGCCTGATATTAAGAAAATCTCACACTATGAAACAGAAGCCTCATATAGTAACCCTTGCTAAATTTTCGTTATCACAAAAGATATTCTATCCTAAACACATGGTTAAGCCACTTCTTGAAACACCAGATCATATGACATAGCCCAGATAATGTAACTAAAATGATTATTGATTTTAGCATATCGTAATCTTGGATGAGACAGTGTGTAGCAAAAGTTAGAGTATAAAAAACCTACATTAAATCTGATCAGGCGTTTTGTAACAAAACCAGCATACAAAATACCTCACTTTTGCTCACATAAAACACAAAAGACACCTCGGTATAACATTCAAGCCCTTAAAAATGAAAGCGTAAGAATATAATTCTTATAAACTAGTACAAACTGATGTCTGTAAATTTTGATTAAAACAAGTGGAATCAAATAATGTAACCGTAACTTCGTTAGCTGTAGTACGTGAGATATTTGAAGAATATCTAAACAGCAAATACATTTGCGTGGAACCACAGTCCTGATTTGAAAAGATTGATATAAGAAACTAACAACAGAAGAGGAATAATAATATAAGGGAGAGCACTAAACATTTTAAAAAATAAAGAAAAGTTAATGCTCTGCGGTACTAATATCTCCAGAAAATTGGAAACCAAATTAATGAAGCATAGACAGTAGGTTCAAATGTGAAGAATAACGAAAAATCACGATAACATGATATAATCGACATCAACAGAAAAAATTTCCTGGTTAAAAAAAAATCAATGACTCACATTTCAACTATGACCACACTAAGCTAAAGATGCCCGCGGAAATCTAATATATATCCGATTATTACAAAATATATATGCAAATGTAAACAATGACGAGCCAAGGTAGTTAAGAAAGTTATAAAAGTTAAAGAATAATAATGAATCACCTGACATTGCGACTGAACTCGTGTAAAGTTGCATACCCTATTACAAGATTCTCAAATTCATCATGGAAGCCTGGAATCAGAAAACACCCTCCGAAAGTTGGTTATATCACGCATTCATGCACTATGGAAATAATAACGTAGCACTGAAGATCCTCAGACGTACAGAGGTAACCGTGTTGGATTCATTATGATGAAACTATTAATGAACATTGTATTAACTAGGCTCTCACCATTCTATGAAGGTTAACATCTTAAAACACAATTTGGTTTTCGTTCTGGTAAAGGGCGTAATGATAGCATTTGCGTTGTCTAGAAAATTCAGGAAATATTGCTTACTTCTACAATAGAAAATTGTATTTTTAATATTTCGACAACACAGCGGTATATGACCATCTAAATCGATTTCTTATCTAACAACCGTATTCTTCTGTCGAGGACCACAACACGGAAACATTTCAAGGTGTACGACGACGAGGAAATTATTTAACCATTTAATCTTTTCCTAGACTATGTTCTGCGCATATATAAGCACTATGGGTACTAATAACGTAAGCATTCCATACCACATCGCGAATGAATCTGATAATAGAGAACAACTTACTTTCCCTCCTGAGGTCAATGTACTTATGATGCGGTAGCTACATTAATAATGAACAAAAGAAAAATCAATCTCCGCTACCAAGTGTTTCAAGAAGTAGGACTCAAATGTTTCCAAAACAGAAACTATGATCTTCACTTGCAATGAAAACAGTGATAGCGCCTACCTTGAATCCATCATAAAAAAAAATTCAAGATAGGAAATTAGTAAATACTAAACGTTTAAAATGCCTCGGTGTATGGATCAATTATAACAAATTAGTATAGGAGATGTGTTAGTGGTCCAACATTGCAAATTACTATAAAAATGAACCTAAAAACTCTAGTTACGTTCTTAAATAGTCTCGTCAGATGGATTTCATACATGCCGTTAAATCCTTTCAGAAATATTTAGATTCGTAGCTGTATATAACGGCTTTCTGAAATAAACTATTAAATACGCTTCGCGCTAATGAAGAGTATATCTCTTCGTGAGGATCACGCTTTTCGAATATTGTGAATTAGCGCTACAAAATCACAACCAAAGAAATAAAAAAACATTACTTGTGGAATTTCAATAATGGTAACGACTAACATTCAAAGGCACATCAAACTCAAAGAGAAATTAATGACACAATCAAGATGTTGATGTTTGACGCTATTTCAAATGAAATGTTAGGGAGACCCCCCCCCCATCAATACTGGAAAAGGCGATAATGATTACTGAAACTGAGAAACCAATTTTCCGAATTGTTTGACGAAAAATTGTTTATAAATTTCCACCGAAAGTAACATTGTTTGCGCGGTCAATAAATGCCAAATATTTTTTAGAAGGAAACGGTTAATGTTACCATTGGATAAACACGACTTTCTCCAAGTAGAAGATACAAACCCAATCCTACAAAAACAAACAGACTCCACGTTTAGCATCTTCTATAGTCAACTTTCCACTAGATGAACTGCAGCTTCACGAGGTCAAACTTGATCTCATGTTCATGTCAGAAACTAGTCTTATGCTATTCATCCTAGTGCAGGAATTCACAATCTTGAGCTACTATCCCCTAATTGTAAAACAAGACCCTCAAAATCACCATAGATTCAGCACCTATACTATAGATGAGTGACCATGTGGCAGACCTCCCCAAAAATGAGGACCCTTGACTATATTTCATGTTCTTTTTCGTGTCCCTTGTTCATAAATATATCACTCCAATTTTAATTTCTTCCAGTTTAGAGTTAACCGTTATTTCTCCTACATAACTTCATAAATTGCACTTCTTCCCTATCATCCAGTAACTCTCTACCTTGAGTGGCTCTTTGGCTCCTGTATTCAGTGAACATTAGTAAAAAAAAATTACCCAATCGGAATAAATAAGCTAACTCTGACCGTCTATATCCCTCAACATTATCTATAAACAAAATAAACTGGGAAGGGAACTGTTCCTCTTCCTTTTATTCCATAGTGACTTACTTACAAAGCCTGTGATATAGACGGCCCACTAAAGAAATACTGACACTTGGTGCAACTATCCCATTGAAGTGAGGAATTGACAGTTATTATGCAATGTTGATCCTTATGTCCATACTGAATCTCTCTCTCTCTCTCTCCCTCTTTGTATATACACACACACACACACACACACACATATATATATATATATATATATATATATATATATATATATATACATACATACATACATACACACACACATATATATATATATATATATACATACATACATACATATATACGCACACATACATATATATATATATATATATATATATATATATATATATATATATATATATATATATATATATATATATATATACGTCCTATTTCCGGTATTGTGCACAAATTTAACCAGCTGAACATTAAAATTAAATAGCTTGATCATGAAAGCAATCACCAGTGAAGAAAGATAAAACGACATCCATCAATCCATCACAAACTGAAGTAAATATAAAAAAACTTATCTGTAAACATCACATAAAACAGTGAATGCTTATTCTAACGGAACTTTTTTCCTACCAAACTCCCTTTACTGTTTTCTCAAATTCTCTAATTAACAACTTAGTAACGAACAAAAATAATTAATAAGTAGTAGATCTTTTAATAGCATAAAAGATAGAAATTGAAATATATACGAAAGATTTTAAAACTACAAAATGAAATACATAAGATCACACTAGAACCTAAAAAACAAAAGAATTAAAAACATATATCATTACAATAAATAAGATTATTTAACTCAAACTGTTGCTTGTGAACTCCGCTATGATACAGACAGAATCATGAGAAAAGCCAACAAAATATTTTTATTTAAAAAAAATTCTGTTAACCTTTAACAATGCCAATAAATTTATCGCTGCTCATAATATTGAAATAGTTACGATGAAGTTTTTAAAATTCATGGGTACAATATCCCTGGTTAATACTTCCTTATTGGGTCACCTCGGCGTGGTGTAATGTTTAGCAAGCTTGTCTCGCTAGATCTTTTACGACGAAAGTGAGTTCGATTCTCCACAATTTCAGCCTTGTGCCACATCTGATCTACGCTTAGAAAATAACTATTATGTTCGTACTGTTTTCTTACTCAGGGATATTTTGTTACTCTATTCTGAGGCCAGTGATTACATTCTACTTGTGATATAAAAGACTTCTGTTTTACCTTCATTAAATGGTTAATCTTGCAAATAAACTAAACAAAACCGAATCTACTTTACACTATTCCTCGTTTAGGACTATTCCTCGTTTGCTGCTTTTATCACACCGTTTCGGCCGTTGTACCCTCCGGCCTTCCTGGTGTATGTCGATCTAGGTAACCTACAGTGAATTCCGAACGGAATCCTTTATTTAATCTACGGTGGTAAACCGTTACGCTACACTCTTCATGTATAGGGATATCGTGTAGTTCTTATTTTTATTTATTACTGTTCCGTTATTGCACGTCCGTTTCCAAGGAGTTCAAGTATACACTACCTGACTCAAAGATTGAACTCACAACTACCATATCACCAAATTAACAAACCAACGCATTTACCTTCAAGGACGATTTGCCAGTGTAAACTTAGACACTTAAGCCTAACCTTTACTGCTGATTGCCGTCCATGTTTTGATCGCTGCTGCTGCTGTGATTGAAGACTTTGTCTTTCGTTATTCGCAGCTCCCATATCGTATTTATTTTTAGGCTAGGCCTACTAATCAGGTCCCCATAGCCTTGAATATGCACTGATTCTTTCAGACGACTAACACTGCAGTGTTCATCCTATTTTCACTTTATTCCAAAGTGATGACTACACCTTTCCCTCGATATATGATCAGTCATGCGGCTTTTGAATCTTTCTTCATCCTTACTTTTAGGCGAAGGCTTGTTTCGTCATTATATTCTTGGCCACACTTGCAAAGAATCAAGTACATGCAATCTTTGCTCATATTCTCCCCTAATATGCCTTTACTCGGCAGAGATATCTCCATAGAATGGAACTGCTTCTGAATATTGCCCTGATGCTGTATGGACCACAGATTTTCTGAATTTTTTCCCGATAAGTAAGCACTTGACGCAAGTTAGACAGACCGTGGCAATTTTCTGGTCATCCTTGTTGTCTCTTCTGTTCCCACTTGTAGACGCTGGTCTCATGTTTGCTGGGTAGCTGTTATACTGAAGGATTGCTAGTCATTTCTTGTTGGTATGTGTCTGGGTTGCCACCCATGATTTTAGCCCGTTGTTGTAGATATCAAACGATCCATTTCTTCACACTGTTTGGATGGTGGGTGTGAAGTTGAATTTTATCCGGTGAATTTTGGCTTGTGATATACGGATCTTTTGAACCAGGAAGGCTAGATGATTACTATTTTCATCTTCCATTTTGAAAAGGATCGAAGGTCTTATTGGTTTCACATGGTTCGGCAGTAATTGTACAGACTTACTCCTGCTGGTATATGTCAGGATCTAATTGGAAGAATGTACACAGAAGGAAACATTTCCATCAGATTATCTATGGGAATGTTAGTATATTCTCCCAAGGAGGTGATTGATTCCAATCAGTTTCGAACTAAAATCAGGGTCTTCTCCTGTTGAAATTATGGTGAATAGACATATCACATTCAAGCTTACCATCCGATTGCGATGGATTGGAGCCCCTTGGATTAGTTTCATTAAGTGGGTTTCTAATCTAGGATGAGGATTTAGTTGTTACTGCAGTTGAATTTGGGTCTCAATGGAATATCAACTTTCTCAATATTTGGGAGACCATAAATATGTGCCACATTGTAATATAGAGTCAGCTGTTTATACTTATTTAGTGTGGAGTAGCCTGTGTTCTTATTTAGGAACTGTGACAGCTTCCTCTTAGTTTCGGGGGTTGATCCATTCCCAAACAGGCTTGAAAATATTTCAGAGTATTCCAACTTTTCCACTGAAGTATTGCCTTTGTCAGTTGGCAGTATGATGATAATAGTGGAACACAGTAAGTTCTTTATTGCCAGCCTTTCTTCCCTTGTGGTGATTTTATTCAGGCGAGATGGCCTTTTCTAATGCGTCTCTCACTTTCCATTTTAGCTCATCTGCCTGGGCCTTCGGGATCTTCAAATAAATCTCTAATGAATATATCTATAATCTATATAGATATTGTATATATTTAGGATCTGTGGCAGTTTCCACTTAGTTTTTAGGGTCTGATCGTTTTTCACTTTACTGTAGCTGTCATCCCCAATATTTTGGAATATTGCAACTTTTCCACTGAATTATTGCCTTTGTTAGTTGGCAGAATGATGATACTAGTGTCACTCTGC
Source organism: Acanthosepion esculentum (assembly GCA_964036315.1). Taxonomy (NCBI): domain Eukaryota; kingdom Metazoa; phylum Mollusca; class Cephalopoda; order Sepiida; family Sepiidae; genus Acanthosepion; species Acanthosepion esculentum. The sequence goes on along the minus strand of OZ038504.1, from coordinate 29,557,383 downwards.
AAGGTCTTCATTGCCAACCTTTCTTCCCTTGTGATGTTTGATTTAGGCGATTTGACCTTTTCTAGTGCTTGTCTCACTTCCCATCTGCCTGTGTCTTTGATATCTTCAAATAATCGCTTCTACTGGAACAATCATATCTAATTATGGAACTCGCTTGATAGTTGTGGGAAAATTGAGATTCTTGTTTAACACTGATTCCTCAGAAGCACTAAACTGCCGATTGATGACATTAACAACTGCCCTTATCAAGCCGTGGTGTATATACCTGACAAAGTCTGGAGGGCACATTGCTCAAAACGTTGTGATAAAAACAACAAAGATACAAATAATAGTCCGAATAAAGTGTAAACAATACCCCAGAAATTCAGATCAAAACCAAAATCTACTACTGAAATAACATAATAAAACCACCTTTTTCTTCATATTTTGTTAATTCGAACTGATTCTTCTATGTGCCATGTCACTTCATACGTTGGTGATCATGGCTTTCCACAATTTCCTCTCCTTGGTAGCCCTTCATAAGTTTTGTCTTTTTGCTATCTCTCCTAAACCATTCTGCCAATTATTTACGCAAGCTCGGAAGATAGCCACATGCTATTTTCCTGTTCCTTTTGCCATCACTATGTGCTGTGGGTGTTAAATTTTCCAAGTCCTCCTTCCTTGTTATGTGCCCTAAAAATTTCAACATTCTGATATGAAGTATAATTGCCCTTTTTGTTTACATTTTCTCTAATTTGCTCACATAGTCAGTCCAAGATATTCTTAGAATCCTTTTGTAGAACCCTCATTTATTGCTTCATCTGTGAGATTTTCTAGCATTCATTGTAATATAGGAAGACCAATATTACATAACAGTTCAGTAAACTTTTCGTTTCTAACGAAATTGCCTGTTTTTTATAAGGTTTTGGTAGGCACCTTTCGCTATACTAAAGCACTTTCCGATTTAGATGTTGTCCTTTCCATCCACTGTTAAAACTCTTCCTATATATTTAAATTGTTGCAATTGCTTGATTTTGATATCTTCAATTTGTAATTTGTATGTTGAGCTGATCCTTTTGGTGATAACAATACATTGTCTTCCTGCAATTGATGTTTAGTCCTTTCTTCTCGCTTTCCTTGAGTACCATCTGTAGAGGATTTTGTAGATTCCTATCTATGCCTGCGATCAACACTTTATCATCTACATATGTTGCTAATGGGGATAAGCTCATGGCCGCCAATAATGAATTGTGGTAGGACTTATAATTCTGTCAGAATCGCCTGATTTTATAGGTTGAATAAGTCTGGTGAGAAGACACATCCTTTCTTATACCCTTTTATTTTTGTATATTTAATGAATTCATTTTTCATCCCTAGGCAGGCGTTTTTGCTCTCAGTCTTGGTTCTGGAATATTCCAATGTCCACCGACACACACACACACACACACACACACACACACACACACACACACACACACACACACACACACACACAAAGAAAAAACGCCTATCACGAAAGCGATATTAATACATGGTTGCTTGGAGATAATTTCAAAAAGATTGCACTCCATAAAGAATTCAAATAGTTTAGCACTTTTAGAAAACATCCAGGATAGATTTTTTTAATAGATGATCAATAAATAATTTAGACAATGGCGTCAACTTCTCTTCTGGGATCTTGTTTAATGATTTCATTTATATTTACATCAATTTAAGTTAAAGCTAAAAGCTCTACATTAATATCAAGCGAAATTATGGCATGTTATATTAAGGTATGATAGAGGCAGGCAACGTAATTTTGGGGACCTGTTTACTTTGGCACAACTGTTAATGCTGATATATAAATATGTTGCATAAAATGATCGTTTGAAGAAGCACGTATCATTTTACGTGTATCTTCAATGCTTCAAAGTCCCAAGTCATTAATGGTAAATTCATTTGCCGATAGTTGGATCAGCGGCTTGCGTCTTCCTGAAATGATTGTCGTGGTCCCAAAGAGTGGGTCTCGTAGTCTCCAAATCTGAATTAACTTGATCTTTAATTGCAGAATGACTATAAAACCATAGTGTAGGGGTAAAGCTTATGAAATATGCATTACCTAGAGGAACTAATTCCAAATGCAGGCAAAATGACATGCGTTCTAACGTGAGATCACGACAACTGGGAGAGGCATGTACGAATATATATTGAAACGTATGCCAAATATTTAAGGCATATTTTCTTAATATGAAAATTCTTAATTTCCCTTGTGTAAGATTTTGAATCGACACACACACACACACATGTATATATATATATATATATATATATTGAAGATTGCGATCGAGCATGAAACAGATTGTCGCCGTTTGGTATTGACATCACTATCCACATTTATATTTACAAGCACTGTATCCTTGATATTGAACACTTTAACCCATAAATATATTATACGTAAACTTATATCTTTATCATATATATATATATATATATATATATATATATATATAAAGCAGACACTGTTTTCGTCGTTGATTTTTCAATGAAATGAGATTCATAAAACACAAAAGTATCTCTTTCTTTCCGAGCATGTTTCCATATCCGAACCCGGAACATACATGACTCTTCAAGTTGAAGAATGTTAAAATTGGAAATCTATTTTTGAAGTATATGTAAGTAATTCTTGAATTTGGAAATATTTCACTTACGCCAAAAAAAGTCACATTTCGAATGAAAAAAAAATTCAAATTAATATTAATTTTATAAAATAATTTTTTTTTCTCTCAGCATTTATAAACTTGGATATTCAATACGCTTATTCGAACATCGTAAGTGATGACTATGGTTATGACAGATTTGGGGTTTTACTGATCTTTACTCCAATTATTATTTCATGTTGATGCTTCATGAACAGCTTCATCATCCTATCATTATTATAAAAGTGCCAAAATATAGTGACAGGTTTTGATTAGAACATAACCTATTCAGTTCAAAAGCCATGAGAGTAATGACTGATGTGGCTTCAGGGCACCATCATCATTATCATCATCATTATTATTATCATTATCATCATTATTATTATTACTATTATTATTATTATTTCTTAAATAAAGGAAAGACTATAACAGGGCATATGAGAGAGGGGAGATTAATTCAAACATACGCTCGTAAATAGGTGCCGGAGGGAGTCGTCAATGATGTAAATTGACTTGGTTCATCAGGGAGTTTCGGGTTTTTCAATATCATACATCCCATTATCAAGTTGGCCCAATCAAGGGAGATCTATCCCTGATTCCCCCTCGCATTCAAACGCTAGCATATATTCTGGCATTTTTAATGAAATAGACGAGAATTAACCACGTTTTCCGCGCATCCGATTGGATGTTTGTAACAACCAATCCACTGCCCGAACTGTCTTTTAAATGGTCCACGGTGGGGGCTGGCTTCTTTTCTTTCTTTTTCGGTGGATATTAGCTTCAATGGATAAGCGTGGAAGTAATTTAACCTTCTTTTTGTTATTTACAGCCTACGAGAGAGGGAGGGAGGGAGAGAGAAAGAAAGAGAGAGAGAGAGGGAAATAATGTAACAGCGTACGAAAGAGACAATATAACAGGAGACGAGAAAAAGAATATAACAGAGCATACGAAAGTGAGAGATAGAGACAAACAATATAACAAAGACTATAAAAGAGAGACAATATAACAACACACGCGTAAGAGAATATAACAACACGAGAGAGAGAAAACCAATATGGTAGAGTATATGAGAGAGGAGAGACGATACGATAGCGTATATAAGAGAGTGGAGAGACAATGAATATTTGTGCAGAGTAAAGTGAAGAATAGAAGTTAATTCGATTTTAGCTGAGAGAATCCATGACATTTTTGAGAATGAAAACCAATTGAATAGAGCTGAACATACGAGTTTGAAGGACTGCAATAATACGAAGAACGATTTTTAAAAAAATATACTAATGAAGATATTTCCAAGAAAATAACATTTCATTCCAACCAAACCCTTTTTTCAAAGACATTAATGTATATTTGGCCCAGATTATAATATCAACTAATATTCAAAGGTTAATTTTTGCTTTGTTTTTATATTAATTATTCTCAGGCCGTTGGTTTAAAAATGAATCCTACACCGACAAAGATTACTACCTTAACCTATTTATTCACACTCAGTGATGTACATAGAAAGATTTTATTTATGTTGACGATTTAAAAATATATATGCCGTTTCATAGAGCAAATATTGAATGCATGTTAGCATTTATTCGAGAATATTGGCTGCGATAAATGAAACGGGTCAAATAAGATAGACATAAAGGAATACTCTTGTCATGATTTTGTATTATCTGCTTCCCCTGTTTGTAACATCGAACATGATCGAAATTAATCAGATATTAAAGAAAAAACAACCTGTTTTACAATAATACTCTATCCTAATTGAATAAATGTTTATTTTGCTGAATTCTTTTTTGGCACCCCAGCAAGAAGTGACGTAACTATTATTCATTTCTTTTCCATCCTTCTTCAATGACTTTTCCTGCTTCCTCACTTGATTGTTTTCTTTCTTTTTCTACTCTTCATTCTACTTGCTAACTTCAGACTCATCCGTTTTGTCTTTATTTCTCCATTTATTATTCTCTTTCTCTTCCTTAGAATTCTGTTCCTTTTTATCTTTTACCAAACTATACCTTTCATTTTTCCTTCGTTAACTTTGATTTTCACCTTTTGTTTTTGTTATTTTATATCTATTCAGCCTCTCTCACTCTTCTTTTTCTATCTTTTTTTTCCCGCTTTCCTACTATTTTTTTCTTTTTGCACTCCTTACTTTTTTTTCTCTCCGTGCCTTTTATATTTTCTCGCTTTAATACCAAATGGCGACAAGCCAGGCGGTTATTGAGGAACCTGCAGAGGAAAAAGATGATTTGGGCTGCAATTCTAAAGAGAGACTGTTGATCAGCGAACACATGACTAAAAGTGGCGGGCAAATATGATTTAACCAGGATATTTGTGAATCGGTGGTGCTGTTGAGGACGATGAAGAACGCGCCGATGGAAAATTATCTCCTGCGGAAGTTGGCAATGTTTTGCATCAACGTAATTGCATTTATTTACAATGGACATGTTTTATTACTTCACAAAGCAAGCAGTTGTATTTGCATTGTTTTGAGCAGAACAAAATCCGGGTCCTTTCTTCGGATTATTAGTGTGCGTTTGTTTAAAAATGCAATTTTTTTTTTATTAATTTCTTTTATTTTAAATTCCACTATTTTTATGTGCGTGTTGCATCGTTTTTAATGTGTTTGACTTGATTAAAATTGAGCGTCTCTGTTGATGCCATAAACTCCAAAATGCTCTACATACAGAGAGTAAAAGTTTTACAGAACGGACAATATACATTTGTGGTTGTGAAGGATTAAACGGAAATGTTCGATATTCTACGCATGCGCATGATTAAATGACTTTGAAATATATCTAAAGCCAAGTATTTATTTTACTCAGACAAGTAAATGCCTATATTTTAGGTAGATGTGTGTGCACCAGAAATATATCGATTATTGATATTGAAATGGTAAGAGAGCCATTAAAGTGAATAAGTACAAGTATAGATTTAGATTTATATAATTTTAGATCATACTTTTCCTCCCTTTGCAAAACGAATGCAGGACAAAAAGATAAAATCTCAATAAAAGCAGAACACAAAACTAAATCGTAAAAATTCCGTCACAAACTATAAGCTAATTTTCACATTACGTCCACAAACAGAAGTATGAAAAATAAATAAATATGAATGTCGTATTTGCTCTTCGGTGAAATTTTTTCGTCTTGGAGACAGAATATTTTATGTACAGGAATTTTTCAGCAGAGTGAAATAACACTTTAGATTAAAATTATAGGTTAATTTTAAGTCCATGTTTTTACAAGGAAGGACTGCGTCTCGAGACCTACCATTGAGCTATTAATAATTTTCAATTTTCATCTTTATATTTAATTTTATAGCATAAATCTACAACTAACAATATAAGCATTATATTACGCTCAATATATATATATATATATATATATATATATATATATATATATATATATATATATATCTAGTAGTGAACTCTCTTGTGGATTTCAACCTATTTTAGAGGTGAATGCTTGTGCAGAATAAGCCACACTTTTTCAGAATTGCTAACAAATGGTGCCCAATGTACCACTTAGTCGTCAAACAACCTTCATTTTTTTAATTCTCTTGCCAGCTATGCCTATGGATTCCAGCCGCAATTGTTATTTAATCCCTATATAGCAGGGGGAATCGCCAGATTCATAACTTTCCAAAGGTTATTTGTGCCAAAGTGAATATAACCAACTCTTCTCGTTGATTTCTCGTACCGAGCCGCTCCCAATTAAAATATCTGCATATTCATCTATCTCTTCATATATATATATATATATATATATATATATATATATATATATATATATATATATATATATATATATATATATATATATATATGTATGTATGTAGTATTTTCAGTTGCTATCTTTCGTTTGATTTTTTCCATAAACCAAACAAGGAATAATCGTTAATTGTTTTTGCTATTTTCTCCTAGTCTGAATCATGGAAACTTGTACAGAAAGTTGACAAAATGTTGTGTAATGTCTTGGTTATTTTTGTACTATCATTAGTAATTTTCAAGGATAGAATAAGTTGATTTTCTGAGCATAGCTTAGACGTGTATTTCTAGTCTATTCAGAAATTGGAGACCCTTTGACGCTTGGTATAAAACTATGCTTATCTTAAAAATATTTATTCCTGAAGAAGGCCGAAAACATATCAGCCAAAAAGTAATGAAAATGAGAATACTAGTCTGAATAGTTCTTAATATAGTAATAAGGTTTATTTTGATGATGTCTGACAATATTAGTGGCTGTAGTGTGAACCAATCATAACGAAATTAAGAATATTAGTAGGAATAATTAATGGAATAATGTCAGTATTCTTTCTCAAGACTAACAAAGGAATATGCTGATTCGAAAGGCTGTAATGAAAACAAAGGTAAAGATATTAGCCAGAATAACGTCAAAAACACTGACATTTCGATATATTGTACAGTAAGATTTTCTGTGATGCTACAAATTAAAGAATTTGAAAAATAATTTACTTTATTTATAAATAATAGGAAAGTAGAGTATAATATTTGATGGGAGCCTCTTTTAGTTCTATCCTGCACTGCATTTCTTTCAAACATTAATAACGCAGATAATGAATATCACATATTTAACAAACTTATAAATCACTTGTTCTGCAACAGATGGTTTTAAACTGTTTGCTAAAATTTGTAATAAACTAGAACCTATGGTAAGTATAAGGAAGTGAATGACGACATCATCACAGGGTTTGGCCAGGACATGTACTAAGGCAATATCAATAAAAGGGAAAGTCTTACAAACGGCGATATTACATGATTATGAAACCATGATTCCTGGAACAGAAAGGAGGTAGCTACTATAGCGTGAGTGCTACCTCAATATGTCATGCCCTTGCCCTCACGTAGCCGACACGTCAGCAGGTCAGGTGAGGTCTAACATGGATATATATATATATATATATATATATATATATATATATATATATATATATATATGTGTGTGTGTGTGTGTGTGTGTGTGTGTGTGTGTGTGTGTGAGTGTATATATACATATATATATATATATATATATATATATATATATATATATATATATATACATGCACATATGTCTACCTATCTGTGATAGTCATGTCCCTGCCCTCACGTAGCCGACAGGTCAGCAGGTCAGGTGAGGTCTAACATGGATGTATATATATATATATATATATATATATATATATATATATATATATATATATAGTTTAGGAAAAACTAGGTAATCCGTATGGGAAGACCCAATGAGGATAGAATCCAGAGAGCTCAATGTAAATCAGAGCTAATAATTTAAATAAAAACAGATTACTTTAAGGTTCCATATAATAAATTATTTCACCACAGCCCTTCCAAAGGACAGTGGATCATCAGATTTATTTCCAAATGTTGAAATGAAAAAATGAAAATATATTTACACATTTATGACGGGCAATAATAAGGAAACTCACGAAGTGGGGGCAGTGTAGGGAGGTAGAGAGACAGCGTTGAGTTAGATGTAACATTTCTATTGTTTCAAATTTAAATATTCGCTGAAATCTAGACATTGACACTTTAAATCTGTTAACGGAAGTTATATCTTGATTAGGAAGTGGGATGGAGAGAAATCTATATTGAAAAAAGAAAAAGAGAGAAAAAAAGAGAAAGAGGTTGTAAACAAGTGTCATTAACTTCTATTGGAATATGCGTTTTTTTTTTTTTACACTTTGAGATTTCGTAAATTTTTCAGTTTAAACAGTCTAAGCCATTTAATTATATGTTAAAGTTTTTTTAAAAACCTTATTACGGACATTTTGGTGATTTAATGTGAAATAGTCGATTAAGAGGTATATAGAGTTTACATTAAAACACTAGAAATTTTTTCTCAAATATAAGTTTACATCTAGTAGTAAGTGATTATTAAGGTGATATCTTTATCAGTTTGAATTTTATTTATGAGATTAATTAGTGACTATTTTTACATTGGTAAATTCTATTACTTAAAATTTAGTATTAATTTAATATGGAGTGGCATTTTAACGCAATATTAGAGATCATGCTCCATCATATATTGTAAACACATCTATGTGAATTTCATACACATACGATCTTTCACATCTGCAGTCACTTATACAGGTACACGTGTACTTTCATATATCTTCTTAGATGTTTCCGTATACTTACATATATGTGTATATATATAGGGGTGCAACTAGAATTTCCTAAAGAAACTTCTCTACGAAAGAAATTAGGTGATGACTTTAGTATTTAATCATCAAAAATCTAAATATTTTATCATTAATAATGATTATTAAAACGTAATTCATTTAAGAAAACAATATTGTAAGTGGGGTAAAAAATCAATAAATACTTGTAAGTCTTTTTTCTTTTAAACATTTTTACATACGTCCAACACATATACACACATATATAAGCACACATAGGCACATATTTACACACACACACACACACACATCCCCTCATACACATATACACACACCTATACATCTATCTATCCATATATATATATATATATATACATACATATCTGTATCCCCACATGCCCACATTTATACATATATCTCTACACATACATACATATACACATGTACACACACACATATACACATATACATACACATATACACCTATATATCCTATCTATATACCTACCCGTATCTATACATACATATCAATCTTCATATTGGCCAAACACAAATATATTTTTTCACAATACACAACTATACAGATGTATTCCTATTTTTCTATATAAACAAATATACATATACATGTAAAAAACGTATGACTGTTTCAGTCCAAAAAACATATTTCGGCATGCATACAGTTATGTGTTCATATTCACACGTGAATAACAATATTTGAAGAGCAAAAATAAAGATCAGGTAATATATTTTGTTAGGTTTAGATTGTTCTTATGCCGACATTTAAAAATTAATTCACTATGACTGTTCAGTAATACATCCGGATCTTTATGCCTTATAATGAAGATCTTTTCTTTTAGACACAGATCGCATCTGTCTCTGAAATTTATTGGAGTTCTGGCTCTCGATATATATATATGTGTGTGTGAGTGTGTGTATATATATATATATATATATATATATATATATATATATATATATATATATATATATACATGCACATATGTCTACCTACCTGTGCTTCTATAAGCGTGAGGTCTATCTCAGTATGTCGTGCCCCTCCCCTCACGTGGCCATAAGGTCAGGTGAAGTCTAACATGGATATATGTCTCAGATTTTCTAAACACGTGAAACGGGGGTAAACCTCACGCTATATTGAGGTAGACCTTACGCTATAGTAGCACCGAAAGGGGTATACACATATCTTGGAATCAATGAAGGACAATGGATTCAACGTACAAAATGAAAATAAAATCAGAAAGGAATGTTCTAGAGGCGAGAAAGTGATGAAGAAAACTGGGATAAAGACGCCAAATAATCTGAAGCTACTAACAACATTAGCAATTCATATTAGAATACTTATACTTACATAGACTTTGTATGTAATAAACTAGAATCTTGGAAAGATGCAGAGATGTAGATCGTCTCTATTTATCCAGGACAGCAGGAAGTAAAACACTGATGAAACTCGTTCTCACATTTAATAACAGTCATAGGATTGACAGATAACTAGAGGTAAATGACTGGACTTAGCTGTTTGCTAGAAGGTATGAACTGACAAACGAACATTCAATTATTAAAGACAACCAAACGTTCAAAGAAGATAAGCAATTAAATGATCATGATGAAATCGAATGCGAAATACCGTAGAAAGAATGCAAGTGATATATGAAAATAAAATTAAATAAGGACAAGGATTCAAAACCGACATAACCTGAAAAACAATTTCAAAAAACAAAACAACATACATTACCGCTCCCCACTGTAAGCAGAAGACTCTAATATCGATAAAAAAAATTTTACCTCTTAGTGGTTACGGAGCTCTGTCTTAAAAATCAAGATAAAACGAAGGCTCTATTCAAGATCAAAGTCTTACTTATCAATAAAATTTTAATCGGCACATCTTTAATGCACTGGTGTCATTTCTATGCACGCGTCCAGGAAAAGATTATCTAATATCTAGCTCTCTATAGTAAGGAAGTGGAAGTTTTTTTTTTAAATAATATAAAAATATTAGTAAAAAATCTCTACCATTACTAAAAATGCCAGTATTACTTCGCTATACAAGCCGACTGGATTGTACATATTAAATAACCAGATATTGTCATGAAACACTTCAAATAATATCAGTATATTAAATACTAATAAAAATTATTCTTCTGAAAGGATTTCCATATATATTATTTTGGAAAAGAAATGAGAATGCTCTGTTTAAAAGCAACTATCCAATAGGTAACAACTAATAAACGAAACAAACTCCGTTTTATTTTTAATGAAACAAGGATAAATGCTGTCAATTTTAGTGAAAATGCTTCAATAAATATATTTATAAGTTGTCAAAAAATATTGCAGCAATGTGAAATTACGTTGATTTTGTTTTCCGATGAGAATCTAAACTTAAAATATCAAAATTAATGAATGTCGTTCTATTTTGAACTGATATTTGTCAATCAATTATTTTTACTTTTTGCTGATATCCTATTTAAAAAGGGGGAATTAAATCAAATATAAAGGCTGGACAAAAACAAAATGGAAATTAACCAAAAGCTTTTAGTAAAAACAATAGAAACACAGGATTACACGATTTGTTAGTTAATAAAACTGGATATATTGTTTTTATGCAAAATTCTATAATCTGCTGAGATGTTCCAATCTGATTGTGGATAGCACAACTTCCATTTCTCTCTCTCTCTCTCTCCATCTCTCCCTCTCTCTCCCCTCTCTCTCTCCCCCTCTCTCTCTCTCCTCTCTCCCCCTCTCTCTCTCTCTCTGGTCTGATGTTCATCTCCCTTCTCTGTCGTGTTTTCAAATATATTTCTCTGGAGATTATAACATATCTGTACCTTTTTCTTCCTTTTACTATTTATATGTCTCTCTATCTCTCTCCCCGACCCTCATATTTGTTTTCCTCTTTCTTTCGTGATTTCCTTATATTACTTCCCTCCTCTCTTTCAAACGGATTATCTTGGTTTGCTCATATATTGCAATCTGGAAATAATATTTAAAACACACTCACTATTGGCATTAGTTATCTCAAAATATGGTAAGTTTGGTGGCTGTGGGAGTTGCGTATTTCCAGCTTGTAACAACAATCGATGTTCCTGCTCAGTTAAATATCTCGTATAGAAATATTGCTCTAGTACAATCTTCCTATTCCGTTTCCTATGTGGCCAAGCAAAATATTGAGCTGATTTTAATAAGACTATCTGTTTTACTGCATCGTGAAAGAACCATTTCCTCATTGAATCTCAGATTTATTCGTACCTGAAAAGCTCCGAGCAGGTCTTTCTGATTTTTGAATTGGAAACAAAAATAATGTTATTCCCATATAAAATATTTCAGAACATTGGTCATTAGTCCTGATTTCTGAATTGGTAATTATGTATTCATCTAAATTATTTAATTTTAAAGACATTTTTATCAAGTCAAACTGAGGAGTCTGGCCAGCGTGGTTAGATTTGATGAGGCTTTCAAATATGTTCACACCTGAAAGATATGAAAACTTCTCTTTATTTTGTTGGAGCAAGCAAATTATGCAAAAACTAGTTTTGTAAATGATACCTACAGGCATACGTATGTATCTGCTCAATGTCACTATTTAGCAATAAAAAATATAGTACATATATTTCAAATCACAAATATACTGACATTTTCATAGCTGGAGATATTTCACTAAGTCGAATTATATTTGAAAAATGAGGTGGGGATCACCTTTTCAAAACGATATTTCGATTCGCTTGTGTTCCTTAGTAGTTTGTTAATTTGTTTATTATTTACTTAAGTTGTTTTATTTATTTACATTTTGTGCTTGTTTTATTTTATTTTGTTTTTCGCGGTTGGCTAACTTATTTATTTAGCTTAAAGTATTGGGTTTCTATAAAGCATATTACATTATCTTCGTTGTATTTATATATAGATATAGATAGATAGATAGATAGATAGATAGATAGATTGTACACATATTTACATTTTTCATAGTGCTATTTTAAAGGGTATACGTTTTAGTTTTAGATTTTTAAGTAACGTAGTAAAAATTTATTTAGTTAGTGAGAATTGTATGTTATTCAATACTGTGAGGATAAGATTTGGACCAGTATGACGTGTTATTCTTCGATGAGAAATATTTCGATCAAAACTACGAACAAACAAACTTAATGACATTTCGCTCTATCTGGACTCCATGATAGTGTTAATGTCGACTGTGATGTTGCTCGTGTTTGTGAACAACGAGGACCTCTGATGAGCGCGCCACTTCTTCCGGCGCAGCCTCAGGATCAGTGCCGCCACCACCATCAATAACCTGAACACAGGGTTCAGGAACTGGATCGAAGTAGCGCTCTACATGCCACCTTTAATATGGTTCAGGACTAGCTGTCCGAAAGTTTGTTTTTGAAATTTATATACTGATTTTTTTTGTTGTATCTTTTTCCTGTTATTTTCTGTCGCACACAGGATACATAAATATTTATTTGAATATATATATATATATATATATGTGTGTGTGTGTGTTTGTGTGTGTGTGTGTGTGTGTGTGTGTGTGTGTGTGTGTGTGAATAACCCCAAAAACCTCAGTTAGCCCAAAACTGGAAGAATCTGTTAAGTCTGTCAATCTTCTAAGGGTTTCTTCGATTCTCGCCACATGTTTTGCAAATTTATGCAAAAAGTCCAGTAGTAAATAAAAGAACGCCATTTCCATTAATTTAATCTATTTTATAGAAAATCGGACTTCTTAGTAAATGTTCCCCACTATCTTCGTCGCATTGCCGAAAACAAAAATCACAGATATTGCAGAAGAAATATTTAAGAAATGAATATTCTTGCTTCATGAAATATACTGCAAGCAAATCTGATTAAATTATTTAAATTAATGGCATATTTCCAATGGGCAGTAGAGGTAAAATATGGAATTGTCTTGTGTTTTGCATTTTTAAATAAAAAAAATACAATTTAAAATATTGGAATTGATTGCTTTCAGACATTAACGCGTAGTTGAACCTGACTAACTGAAAGAATTTTGGTTTATACAATTGAGAAAAAAATCAAACGATTATAGAACTCTCTCCTAGAGAAGGAAATCTAACAAAGACTGAAACAAAATCATGGAGAGTTAAAATACAGAAACTTATGCATCGAAAGACGTGAAAACGTCACCGCAGAATACTGGAGATATTGCGTTGAAAATAGAAAATGCATAGCGGACGAAATGGGTGGAAATAGGAGTCGCTCTTTCTGACAGAACTCTGAGAAATCTGAATAAAATGGGATTTGCCTAGAGAAAAGTTCCATGAAATTCGGTAAAGAAAAAGACAGGAAGACAGAAGAAACAAGATCTCAATGATCGACAGATAAGCCATCATGGAATGTGGAGGATTGGATGAATCGTATTATAACGTCATGATGCTATAACGTTTGTCTGGTGTTGTTCCAGTGAAATATAGAAAGATGACTTCTGAAAGAAAAGAAACAAATTTGTATATTCATTTCATGATATATTTCATGAAATCAAAATTTTCAGCTTTTAAGGCAAAATGTGTGTCATATTTGATACGTAATTAGTTCATTTTCTGCAAAATAGCAGAAAACTAGGTGAACATCCTCCGTATTGTGAATAGCATCATTTTGCTACGGTAGAGAATTGGAAATCATACTCGAATTAATCATTGACAGTCACGGTCTTAACAACATAAGATATGCAGATGACGCAGTGCTGATAGCAGACACGGAAAGGAAACAAATAAAACTTCCTGTAGAAGGTAGTGAAGGAGAACGAAAAGAATGGGCTAAGGGTAAAATACAAGAAGACAAACTGCATGGTTATCTGCAAAAAGATGATCCCAAAATGCAATTTACAGGTCGGTGACAATGAAATCAAGCAGGTAAAGAGATTTGAACATCCCGGAAGGGTTCTAGAAGAGGACGGAAAGTGCGACACTGAGATCCGAAGACTTATTGGGATGGCTAAATACGCGTTGCAAAAGCTAAGTAGGGCATTATTAGACAGAATAGTTTTGTTGGAAGCAAAGAAAAGAGTACTGAATTGTACGTTATATCTACCCTACTGCATGGCAGCGGATCATGGACAATCTCCTCAAAGAAGAGACTTGAAGCAAGAGAAATGTGGTACTACAGAAGGGTGCTAAGGATACCATAAGCCGAACATGTGAGTCGACGAGGTTTTAGAGAGAAAAAAAGAAAGCGGAAGCTTATACTTAACATCAGGAAGAGAAAGCTAAAATATCTGGGACGTAATGAGGAGGGAGTGGTCGGAAAATCTCACAGGACGGACAGAAGAAAAGAGGGACAGGGGAAAGCACCGCGTGACATAATGAGCTTAAGCAAGTGGGTGGCAGAACAGTGTCTGGGAGAAATAACAAAAAAAAAACATTTAGAGCTACAAGTGACAGAAGGAAGTAGAGGGCATGATCGCCTACGTTTTGAAGAGACACGAAACATAAAAGAATATATATATATATATATATATATATATATATATATATATATATATATATATATATGAATATAAAAGTGAACATAGAAGTCAACACTTAGAGGCGACAGTCTGTTTCATGCTAGATGCAATCGTGGCCTGACGATTGCATCGTGGCCTGACTGTCGCCTCTAGGTGTTGCTTCTATGTTCACTTTTATATTTACACACGCTCTATCTCTGATATTGAGCACTTTATCCCATGAATATAGTACACTTTAAGACTATATTTCTTCGTATATATGTGTATATATATATATAAATATATATATATATATATACACACACACACACACACACACACACACATATATATATATATATATATATATATATATATATATATATATATATATATATATATATATATATCCGCTATTATATACGAATATATTTTGTATATGGTTCTTTAGTATATGATTCCTTCTTACCATCTGATGATGAATAACAATTGCATTACTCCGAAAATAGTGGAAGGCTAAGTGTGTAGAAAAGTTTATTATATCTATTTTATACATCCAAGTATGATGAAAACGAATAGAGTACAATTCCAACGTTTGTAACATTTAATTTAAAAGAGGGCTCAGTACAGAGTAGAGTATTTTTGACATTTTCCATCGATTGATTAGTGTTATTGACATCTTATATGAAGAATCTTTATTCAATAGTTGCATGTTAATTTACCAAATAATTGTATATGTTTAAATTATTTACTAGTTTCTTAAAGAAGCCATTTATTTAGCAAATACAAAAAAAATTATGTAGAAAATTCACAAAGCATATAACTTGTTTTCCATTTAGTTAAATTACTTCTACCCCACTATTATTTCTTAAGAAAATGGATTGTCTGGTTTGTATATTTTTTATAAAAAATAATTATTAATTTTTGCTTCTTCGCTCAGTTTAAATTTAACGTATGTCATATTTGATTGGTTGATCAGGGTAAAGTCCTCAAGCCATATACCCTTTCTTTTTTGTTTCGAAAAAGAGTTTGTATTTTATTTATAAATCCAAAGAAATCGTTCACTCGCCAGTAATTTACAATCACCTGATGAGACGCATCTAACAACGATATGCGTCGAACAACGACTGTAATTGTGTATCAATTTTACATGTTTTCAGTGTAATATCCCAATATATATATATATATATATATATATATATGAATAAATATAGTCTTAAAGTGTGCTATATTTATGGGATAAAGTGCTCAATATCAGAGATAGAGCGTGTGTAAATATAAAAGTGAACATAGAAGTCAACACTTAGAGGCGACAGTCTGTTTTATGCTAGATGCAATCATCGGACCCGATGATTGCATCTAGCATGAAACAGACGGTTTCTAAGTGTTGAGTTCTATGTTCACTTTTATATTTACATATATACATACATACATATATATATATATATATATATATATATATATATATATATATATATATATATATTCAATTATATTATATTATATATATATTGAGAGATAGATAGATAGATAGATAGATAGATAGATAGATAGATAGATAGATAGATAGATATGTTATTGTGAGCTAAAAATATTTCGATACTTTTGAAAAACTTAGCGAAATTTGTAAGTAATCTCTTTGTGGAATGCATTCAAAGATTATGGAAGCATATTGCATGCCTTCTCCAAGTAGAGAAAGTTATTTTGTTTTAAGATTATAATCTCTGATTTTAATCTTGGTTGGAGTTTGTAGGGAATATGCTAGTGTCTTAGCCACCATAGTTAGAGTTAATATTTTCTAGTAATTATAATTTGTAGGAATGTTTACTTGAATTCTAAATTCTCACCTATACCAGTACTCGAAAGTCAATCTTATGAAAATATATTAAATTAAGCCTACCTTGGCGAGAGGACACATTGAAATATAGGCGGAGGAAACATTCTGTGAGTCAATCTCTCAAATAAAAATACTTGTTTTTTATATTAAGGAAAAGGCAAGACATCATACACGACCATTAATGCTACCATTTCTCATGCCCTACTTTAATTTCAAGGAATGTTGGGAATTAACTGGTCTTTTACAGAAGAATGAGATACTTTTATCAAATTAGCATCAAATTATAATGAAATAGTAAAATGAAAATTAAATTCCGGAGTCGAATGAAATAGGAAAACGGCAACAATTGTATCATAAAGTCAAACAATGCAAAACAGAATTAAATGCATACGGCGCCATTGATAGTAAATTGTATATGGTGTCAGTAATTCAATCAAGAAAGGAAAGTGAAAACTGCGGTGCCCGCTTTCGACTGTGCACCAAGCGGAAAGTATGGTCGAAATGATCGCGTAACTGGCCATTAGTGGCTACCAAGGGCTAGATCAAATAGTAAAGCAGACAAATATGGATAATACAGGAAGGGATTAGATGAATTTTAGTTCTTGTTAAAGAACGGAAATGCATTGGTTTGAGAGAGAATGTTAAGTCTTAATTTTGTTCCATGTGAATTCAATTAAATTCAAATGTACGTTCTGTAATCTCAAGAATTTCGCGACAAATATTTGTAAATTCTCTGACATTCACGTTGGATCGAAGAATATTACATGTTAGATTTTACCTGAATGTTTATCAGCTCCAGAAATATTGTATATAGACTGAATGTCGTGTAATCCATAGTGAGATTAATATTTTGATACATGGCTTTGCGATTCACTTTCGTTAAGAAAATGTTTATCTATTTTAGACTCTTTTTGCTTATCTTAGTCTGTTCACATTCATCAGTGTGTATCGATGCCCATGTGTAAGTTAGTCCGCTCATAATATCAATATGTTCATATCAAAATTTCTTCTCATTCGTCTATTTATAGATGAAAGATGCACACACATTTATTTCAGTTTAATATCTATCTCATCCGCATTCATGCATTTACTAATTTTCTTTTCATTTATTAGTACTGCTAGAGTTATTTATTTACTAGTATTCACCTAATATAAGGCAGGAGTGTTTACTGCATGGATTTGTCTTATTGTAAAAAGGGCAAGAAGTGAAGTTCTTAGGGATATGCAGGAAAGATAACATCTAATTCTAAACTTGAAAAGGTCAAGATTTAATTAGGGAATAATTCTTCAGAAGTATAGAGTTGGAGTAGACTTTAGAAGGAAACAGAAACCCAATCTTAAACGGGGAAAAAAGGGAAAAACCTCTACTTCTAATGGAAATACCAGGGAGGAGTATGAACCAGACGATAAGTAAACCTATTTACTCCTCTTAAAATGCTACCATTCTCAAAAATGTTGCGTCGAATTTTATAAAACCAGACAGAGGAAGTCTTAATTTCTGACGCCCATCGCCAGTGTTATAAAATCACATCAAACAACGACCATATTTTCAATTAGTGAAAAGATTGGATAATTCAATTTTCAAATAAAAACGGATTTGTTTGGCAGTAATCTCCTGAAGAGTTAATCGGATCATTAGCATTATCAGTTTGATAACAAGTGTCGAAAGAAAGTGTTTTTCGTAAATAATTTATACAACTTAACGAACGTCTAAAAAAGTATTCCAGAAGGTATATATTATATGTATTGTATATTGACACAGGGCGAGAAAGATATGTTCGAACCGAGAACTAAACCTCTAAGTATGATTAATGTCTAAAACTTATCCATCTGCTGATTTCCCGGTTAAAAGGTTATGTACATAAGTTAGGGGTCATGTTTCGCCTTCTAAACGTACCGGTTAAAAGTCTGGGAAAATACAATAAGATTAGTTGTAGTATGCTGTTTTGTTGAAGGTGAGTAAACCGAAATGTCAATTGAAGAGAGGCAAAAGGTTCTTCAAAGATAACAAAAGAGACGAGAAATCTTTGAACATTCGGAAAGATGGATAGAAACCAACCGTTTGCTATCACTCTCTACTTTGCTGGCAGGAGAGAGAGAGAGAGTGATTAAATTTTGCAATCGAATTAGGTGTACAACATTTTGTAGTTAAGCTGGAAAATAATGGATCGAAAGCGATAGCATCCAGCTTCTCGAATAAATAGTAAATAACAGAATCGGATTTTCCGAAAAGTGGAAGTGTCAAATATTTATTTGATTTTATCTTCGATATAAGTGATACGTGCTCCTTTCAATCGACAGAAAGCCTGAGAGAATGGTCAATCATCAGACAACCTGAGAGAATGGTCAATCAGGAAACAAGCTGGAGACGTAGAGGTGCGTTTATCGCAATTCGGTGCTGCATCGGCGGCATCCGAGACACTACAGTTTGTATAATCTTAAATGAGCCTAAAATCCCTTCATTGCCAAAGGGGCGGAATAAGATCCTCCCACATTTTAATTGATTCTGTTCTTTAAATTATTTTAAGTCTTCAGCTCATGCCAGTGGTCAATGCTATTGCCAATAAAAATTGTCCTTGTCCAAACTCATTCGTCTCGCCTGACCGGGGACAACACGTCAGAGCCTATGCGAGACGGCGCTTCTCGCTTCCACTACAAGGGACGATATTGTTTTCAGAAGAAACGAGAAAAATGGGTTCTCATCAGCACTAATTGAGCCGCTGATTCGAAAATTAACGAGAAAATTACCGTCTTTCTCCAGTGATACGCACAGAGTAAATACAGATTTTTAATAGGCTGAGACAAACATGAGTGGAATGAGAGAGATATGACAGGACTGAAATAAATATGAGAATATTTACAAAAATGTTATAGTTTTATCAAATACGTAATGATTTTAAAAGCAGATACAAAAATACCCTAGTTTCTTTGAAAGTCCTTCACTAGTTTATCGTAGTATTTACAAAGTTTTGGTTTTTTATATAATAACTCGTTAGTGAATGTTTCCCATTCTCTCTATATATTTCTTTTTTATCTGTCAATATTTCTTTCTTTCTCAGTCTTCTCATATCTACCTACTTTCTGTTATGAAAGAGAGTATTTTCTAAATTTCCTAAAATAGTATGAGAAAAAAAGCGAAAGCAAGTCTATGTCAGAAAAAATATTTATTATGAAAGTTTTCATCATATTTAAGTCTCTCTAATTCTATGCCTATTCATTTTTAACTGAATTTTCTTCAAAACAAACCTTTATGGTTTCCGAAACGTATTTTTAATATTTATTGTCGCATATTCAATAGATGTCATTAATAAGCAAATTTCGTTTTCACAATTTAAGCTATTCTTCTCCATTTCAGCTCTCGTCAAGTTTACAGTGATTACATAAAGAGGAAAAATAGCGACAAAAAAGATGTCATTAATTTAGCAACTGAACATTTCATTTTGGTTAAGTAAATATATAACGTAATTATATTGCCACACATACACTTAGAGGATTATGGACAAAGTTACAGTTTTTCTAGTAAAAAAAAACAAACTAACTTTTTCTGTGAAATTACACCTGAGCGAAATCGTTATGAGATTTTGCTGCCAAATATTGAATGCTTGCTGCGGACTGAAATGAAATCAGCAATTGATATTGCGACAATCTTCCACGGGATTCTCAAAAGTAATATCTCACCATTTGGAATATCTTCATCTATACTTCGTGTACGGTGCAGGGTTATCGCATTACACTAGTGTGCCAGTCTCACCTTGTCCAGTTTAGTCACTCTGCGATTTATGCCTTTTTCCAAAGATACCTTTGGAATGCACGGAGATTTCAGACAGTCTGAAAACGGTGAAAAATAAAGCAGAAAGTGGATTTTGCAAAAAGCATTGAAAAGTGAGATTAAAGTTGGGATAAATAATGTGGTCCCAAAAGGAATTGTTTTAAAAGAAAGACAACGTCATTACTTAACGTAAGTTACTTTTTCGTTCATATTAAATTGTTAGATCATTTCCGGACATATGTAGTAAGACAAGAATTTGTATCTTGTTTGGATTCCAGAAATCAGTAAGTACGTCGCATCGCCTTCCCAGAGTTAACTGGAGTTTTGGCATGAAGTTTCATTATTCCTTATTCCACATGAGACAAATGTTATGTTTGTAAATTTGATCACTTCGTTTCACATGGGGCATTTTCCAGCCATAATTTTCCACAAACATAAGGTATGGTTATTATTTCCTTGGTTTACTCGGGTTTATCGAGTGGCGTAACCGCTAACGGAGATCGAACTCCATCTGACCCTGTTTACACTCACTTTGAACTAAAATTTTCAGTAAAGGCATGACTTTCTTTCCGAGTCCCATCATGTTATTGTAAATATCTCACGAATGGCATATGTCATAATATGTAGTGGTGGAATATATTATGCATAAGAAATTGGGCAAGAACTCCTCCATAACTATCTCAGCTGTAGAGGCAGTAACAAGAAAGCTTTTACTTCTACTGTCAACCTTGACATTGTCTAATACTGCAATATTCGTTTTTTTTTTATTACTTCTTTTACGATAGTGTGTTCAAGAATTGATTTTCACTGAGCTGTTCGAACTAATATCCTGATCTTTGTCGTTTCAGTTAATGCATCCTTTGTCTATTTTTTGTAGTTTTTTAATCCATTTGATATTTTCCTAAAAATCTAGACTTTATCGGTGGTGACTGAGAGACAGAAAAAAACGTCTCATTATTCCGACATTCTGTCTTGTACTTTTTTAATTCACTTTTCGATCTCGAGTTTGAAAATTTCCACTAGACTGTTTTTAGGCTGCCCAAAGTGTTCCAACAACGACAGGTACAACTCACCATCATTTTGTTTAACCTGTTCTGCGTGATCTTTGTCCATCAGTTTCTTTCACTGTGTCTTTTTTATTAGATGAACAGTTAAGTCTCTCAGTAAATTATCCTCCTCCCACTCCTAAATAAATCTGGTCTAAAGAGGACTAAAGAGTTGGAAATATTCGTGGTATTTGAGTTTCTAGACATGGAGCACTTGGAGAGATCGGAAAAAAAGGACTGGTGAGGCTACTTCAAGTTGTCCAACAATGGTAAAAACGCTTGTTACATTAATGTTTCATATTTTTTTAAAAGATCATGTTGCGAGATTTAGATGGTTGTTATTTTCTTTCAACGTCAGCCTAAGAACAGGTGGAATTGCGAAATCCACTCTCCCAGCCCATTATTTTGTTTATGATGACTACATCTGGTATTCTGGCCAGGATTCCCTATAAATTTTTATTCTATTTAAGTCTCTACTTATAGGAGTGGGTGTTAAACAATTCAAAATTCCTAACAACTGACCAAAGGAATTATCATTTGGTCAGTTGTTAGGAATATTTTTTCAGCACCAGTTGTTTGTATGGTCAAATCCGAATCGTTTTCATAATTCTCAGTAGAGATAATGTCCAACCCTGTCATTATATTCCGATGGGTATTTTATTTTGTATTTTATACTGTTTATATATATATATATATATATATATATATATATATATATATATATATATATATATATATATATATATATATATGTGTGTGTGTGTGTGTGTGTGTGTGTGTGTGCGTGTGTGTGTGTGTGTGTATGCGTATATGGATGTATGTATATTTAGGTAGATGTGTATGTAGATGTATTTATATATGTCTGTGTGTGCATGTTTAGTTATGTATGTATGCATATATATCTGTATATCGGTGTATATGTACGTATGTATGTATAGTTAAACGGATAGATAGAGGGATATATTGTTTATTTGTTTAGATGGGTGTGTGTATGTATTTGTATGGAGATGTGTAAGGTTTTATGTATATATTGTTTATGTGCACATATGTGTATGTCCGTATGTATATATGTGTGTAGATGTATATATGTGTAGGAGTGAATGTGTACGGCTGTATGTGTTATGTATGTGTGTATATATATATATATATATATATATATATATATATATATATATATATATATATATATATATATATATGGGGGTGTACACGCCTATATGTATGTATGTACGGGAAAATAGAAATATGTTGTTGTGTATGTGTATACATGTATGTGTTTTTGAACATAGAAATATAGGTCCTTGCTGGATTAGATAATCGTTATTTTTATATGTTTATATTAGATTTGTAACCTCTAGTCGATATTACCTTTGACAAATGTTCTTGATTACACAGCGGAACTTTTATAAATGCCATTCGGTTTTAGTTCCATTTTTTTCCTCTCCCTCTCTCATCTTCTGAGCTTTAATATTATATCGTCTATGTGTGTATGTCACCACAAAATGTATACTCTTTTCCGGTGTATCTTTAATGTCTTAGGCTTTTGAAAATAGTCGTCATATTTCTCTCACTTAAACCGTCTTTGACTCCCCTCTTTAAAATTTCTCTCTGTTAAATTTTAATCCCCGCTTCATATTTAGACCTTCCTGTCGTTCTCTCGTCTGTTACCCCTCCCTATAGCTTTCATTTACTCTAGAATTCGTCCCACACTCTCATACATACACTCTTACTAAATTTTATTTTTTATTCCCGGGGTTGTTTTTTCTGTTTTCTTTTTGAATTTGTAGGTCTGATGAGTTGGATCGTATTTACGATTCCAATGGAATAAATTATGACCATGGAATATGAGTGTTTAAACCTTTTTATTATATATATATATATATATATATATATATATATATATATATATATATATATATATATATATATATATATATATATATATATATATATATAATTATTTATTCGAAAATTATAACATAAATATAAAGCATATGATATGTTTATCCTCAGTTTATTTTGTCAATGGCGTTTGCTCTAGAGCGAGAGCTTGCTTTACAGATTTTTGTTTGTGAGTTCAATCTTTAATGGCTGCTTCTCACTTAGGCATTTTATTAAATTAATTTGAAACCTACAGTCAATCCTCAGTGGTCTATCCTGTAGACGTTATATTTCAAGGCCTTATTTATAATATTAAATTTAAGAAAACGGACAAAAATACATTTGAATCTTGAAGCTATTAATGATGAATAATTACTTTATTTCGAAAGACCTTGAAGTTGAGAGGGTGTCTTCGGGGAATTTCCAATTATTCTTTGAGCGATAATTTGGAGATGAGAAAAAGAATTCGGTAGAGATTTCTTCTCATAAATTTTAGATTAGCGACAATTATTAGAAACGCATTCTGTAAAAGATATTCGTCAGAAGAAGCTGACACGTTGAATGTTTTAATTCAGGCATTACAGAATTGTTTTCTTTTTAAATTAAGGATAAAATCAGTTGAATGCTTTTTTCAATCCTTTATACTTTTAATCTGGTATGTAACTTCAGGGCATGAGTAATCATGGTCCTCCACAACTTCCTATCTTTCATATTTTATTTTCTCTTTACTAACCTTATCAGTCCTTATTATGCTATCCAATTACCCAAGCTCGTTAGGTAGGTCACTAGCTGTTTCCCTCAAAAAATTGTGCCTTCAGTATATCTTGTGAGTGTCAGATTCTCCAAGCCTTTTGTCCTCATTATGTGTGCTAGAAATTTCAGTTCTCTTTTTGATTTTATGTGTAAATTTTTTTTTTTTTTTGAGTGGGGTTGCTGTTTTTGGTTTCCATTTTCCATAAAACTGATGAGATCATAGCATAATCAGCATCGTCCTGCAGAGCATCCTTTTCATTTTATGAGTTTCATTTAAAGAGAAACCATAGGAAGTACAAAGTAAGCGACATTTTTATCAGATTACGTGTTGTCAGTCATGATTATAAATTTCGGACTAGTATCTACTTTTTTTATCTTTTTATCGTATTTTATCGCTTTTACATTCCGGCTGTCACTTCTATGACAAATGTAGAATTATTTGTAAGATGCGTTTATATCTGTCCACATAAAGCCCTTTGTTAATCAAACAGATATAAACTCAGTTTTTGAGCAAAATAAATGTTAAAATTCCCAATAAAAAACAACCTACTTTACTTGAATTAATACTTAAGTTTAGGCTAACTCGAAACTTAATCTCTCATCTTTAATACTAAATATTTAATTTGTTTGACTCTTGATTCCATCAATTGCTATCGGCCAGTGTGTGTGTGTGTGACCCCGGAACTCTCATACTTTCCCGTCTACGATATCTTCCCATTTCTACATTGATTTTTTTCACGCGCATGCGTATCAGGTAGACCTACACCGACATATGTTTGCCTATTAGGATCGGTACCGATATAAATTGAAAAGTCAATCTCTCCCTCCCCCGGTTAGCAGGTCTATCTGGTAACTCTATAACTGGTTTCACTGAAGGATACTGGGTGCAGAATCTATTCTGCCATTGTCTGAGGTGAAGTTCACGCTACGCAATGTTCGAAACTTTGTCACTATAACTGCCAAGACGAGGAAAATCTTCGAATAAATTAGTGTATAATAATAATTCTTCATCTCAAATATTCAAAGAAAAATATGCCGTTATATAGAGGATTGTCTAAGATTAAAAGTTGTAAGCCTGATATAATTTCGTGGTTTGCCTTTTGGGAAAAAGTGAAGAACTAAAACTGAACTCTCACATTTGCGACACCCGTTTTTGATGCATTTCCTTTTGGTGGAAGAAACTTAGAATAGACGACTGCAAAAGGTGATAAAGAAAGAAAGCGCTCTTGGATTTTAGGCGTCGAATTTTCGAAAATACAAACATATTCCTTTTTTTTTACAAAAAAAAACACATACTTCAGAATAACTTACAAATTAGTTTGTTACAAGTAACCCATCAGCTCCAATTATCAGTGTTCGAACTAAGGTAAATGGTTTGATATCGAATGTTGATTTTAAAGGCAGACAAGCGCTAGTCTTTTGAAGATTGGCGCATTACTCACTTCTTACCTTAATTTCTTGTTATAAAAAAATAACAGAATGTTATAACGTATACATTTGAAAAATCAGTTTGAAAT
The DNA here is from genome assembly GCA_964036315.1 of Acanthosepion esculentum. Lineage (NCBI taxonomy): Eukaryota > Metazoa > Mollusca > Cephalopoda > Sepiida > Sepiidae > Acanthosepion > Acanthosepion esculentum. Next base: position 29,531,349 of record OZ038504.1, on the reverse strand, counting down.
TTAACTGAGCGTAAAACCAAGAGGTGCTAATTCTCCAAAAGAAAAGTAAAAATGAGCAGTCCAAAATCCATGTCGAAATGAATGAATGTCTATAATCGTTACTCCGTGTAAATAGGTAGAAAGAGGTCGATGATTGATTTATAGTTTAATAAAACAGACTAGAGAGCAATTCCAAAATATATGACATAAAATGAAAAGTTACTATAAGAGAAATCAGGTACATTTTCTCTATATGTGAGGTATCTGTAATCTATGAGGTAGATTTGCCACGAGCTCCGACAGTATCAGCCGACGTGATCGTACGTATATTATTTCTTTTGTAACATTGGCAAGATACAATCACCTTACATTGCCAACTAGAGTTGACTTATAAAACTAACCTAAAGGAGTTAATCGTAAAATGTTTTCTTGCATCCATTTTTATCAACACTAAATCAACCGTATTTTGTAATATGATCTGACAACACTCGTCAGCCTCTTATTCATTTGCAGAAAATATATTTAGTTAACAGGTTTGTGTATATATATATATATATATATATATATATATATATATAGAGAGAGAGAGAGAGAGAGAGAGAGAGAGAGAGAGAGAGAGAGAGAGAGAGATAGATATATATAGATATAGATATAGATATTGCATCTAGTCTGGCCAGAATGCCGTTTCGGTCTTTTTATTTACTCCAAATAAGAAAGGCTACTGAAAAGACGAATTGTATTGAGGAGAGGCAAAGAATGCTGCAAATGATATTGTTTTGCACTCTGTAATTAAAGGATTTGTACCGTAGATAAGGCAAGCTAAAGCTCTAAACCAGCTAAGACTAGAAATAACCAATATATTGGTAAAATTTTAAAGAAACACACGCTGATCATATATATATATATATATATATATATATATATATATATATATATATATATATATATATATATTCGATAATTAGACCCATCCTTTCGCTCAACTCATAGCTGTTAATCTGGAGCTTATGTTCGATTGATATAATTAATATTCACTACTGCATTACATATCTTACCAGAAAAGAAGAATGTGGTGAACTGTAATTATTTGTTGTATCAAATAAGTGCTATTGTATTTCCTTATGTAGATAGATGTTTTTCAAAACATATTATAATGAATTTGTGACTAGATTCTCGTCTTATTTTCTTATTTTTTAAAGCATCTCGATTTTTATTTTTCAAGTGTAAAATACGACTGGAAATAAAGAATAAACTTTCAATTTCATTTGAACTCGCGACTGCTTTTCCTAGAAACAATACCACTTGGTACAGTGATATAAAAATTAATTTACAAAAGCTTATCTGTAAGCATTAGTCAACTTTAAAGTTTATCTACATTGAGTCTTGTTCAAATTGTCTCGCATCTTGTTTTTTTTCCTGCCTCATAGTCGATTTGTCTCTGGAGGCTTTCAACAATAAATTGTACGAGTTCAAATCTACTTAAAAAACATAATTAGGAATCATGTTGCTTATTTAACAGCTGCAACTGTCTGATGGTCTCAGTAAAAAAGGTCTACGTTTCATACTGACAATCTTTTTAGTAAGGAAATACGCCTTGAATATGAACAAACAATTAAGATGTATCTCTCAAAAGGGAAATGGAAAAAGAAAACACATTTCAAAGAAATGCATAAACAAGGATAACATATCAAACAAACAATAACAACCTGGAACAAATTCAAATAATAATATAGGGACATATATATGTATGTATATTGTGTGTGTGTACGTGTGATAAATGTCTATTTTTATATTTTACAGAAGATAAAGATTTTTCATAATTTAGCACCATATCTGGGAAGTGTTCTGATTGCGAACGATAATTACGATGCTGAGATCTGAAGACATATTGGGATGAGCAAAGACGCATTCCAAAAGCTAGGCGGAATATCACGAGACAGGAGGGCTTCGTTGCCAACAAAGAAGAAGTGCACTGAAATGCTACGTGTTATCTGTCCTCCTTTACGGCAGCGAATGTTTGACAGTTTCCTCAAAGATGAAGAAGAGACTCGAAGCAACAGAGGTGTGGGTCTACAGAAGGATGCTGAGGATACCATGAACCGAACATGTGAGCAACGATGAGATTTTGGAGAGGATGCAAACAAAAAGGACACTCATACTTAACATAAGGTAGTGGCAGCTGAAATTTCTGGGTCACGTAATGAGAAAGGAGGGTTTGGAAAATCTGATACACAGAGGGTGGATAGAGAGAAAGAGGGATAAGGCAAGGCAACACGTGACATACTTAACTGGTTTAAGCAAGTGGATGTCACAACAGGGTCTGGGAGAAATAACAAAAAGTCAAAGCTTATTGAGAGCTACAAGAAACAGGAAGAAACGGAGAGCCATGATCGCCTACGTCCCGGCACATAAAAGAAAGAAGGATCGCTGCCATTATGTTACTACTACCACTTCTACTACTACTATTACTACTACTACAACGTCTAATCCTAGTAACACCGAATACGGACCCTTCGCCGACTGTTAAAAGTCAGTTTCATCAAAAATTGGAAAAATAGGCCGAAGGAAAAACTAATAAAAATTGATATTATTTGTATAAGACTTTCTTAGACTGCATCTAAAACATTCGAGTAATTACAATTATTATTTCTGTAGGTATAATCAACCAGTATGGCGTAGAAGTAACTGAAATATCTGGACTATATCTGCTGTAGGCAGACGTTGTCTCATCAATAAGGCATTTTTACACGTTCCTAAACAATAAAAAATTAGGGTTGAAATCTCGTCAAAAGTCTATTATTTATTTAGTAAACGGGCTCGTTATTTAGATGCATTAAAATTAAAAACTTCCTGAACGATGTTATCAGAGCAATAGGATGAAATATGAATTAGTCAAATGGAAGGCTATTAAACATTGTCTACATGTTTTAATATATTATTTTCCTTCTTGATTCCGACTTGATTTAGAAAGCCCATTCCTGCAGAATCAATCTATAGAATCCCTTCAAGTCAAAATGATTCTTGAAAAGACCATCTCCTGTCTCAAGCTTTAATCAATTATATTTATTCCCCAAGGGACACAAAAATGAATTTCAAATCTCAGTTCCTTGTAATGGTGGCTGAAATGATAATCAACTTCTGCACTTTCTAACAGATAAACTGACCGTTCACCAAACACTAATCCAAAAAATAGAGATGTCATTTGTAGTTAAGAAATCGAAGCAATAAGCAACTCTTTCCCTTAACACTTTCTCTAGTATTGACGTATAAGATGAACACTTGCCAAAGATCAAAGGTAGGCAAAACTATTTTAAAGAAAATGACAAGTTTTGTGATTTTTATACCGTTCTGTTTCAAAATTATTCCCGTTTTTTTAAAAGACATTAACCCAATTATATATATATATATATATATATATATATATATATATATACATATATATATATATATATATATGTGTGTGTGTGTGTGTGTGTGTGTGTGTGTGTGTGTCTATCAATGCGATGTATTATATAATCTAAACAAAATAATCATTATTAAAGTCAAAACTTTATTTAATGTTTTAGTCTGAAGAATGCTTTCTGCTTGATTTTTGTAGATAGGTATTATCATTTTACTCCAGTCTAGTGCTTATCTTCCCATATTTTTATTGACAGGATTCTATCGTGATCACTTCAAGTGTTTGTTTCAGCAAAAATGAAGTCATGACAGAAATAAGAATTGGATTCAAGCCTGCTTAAATGTTACAATATCTATCAATTCCGGAAATGAGTGAATGATATTTGAAAGCGCCATGTCATAATCATTTTGAATAATTCTTTTAATTTTCAACGTTCTTTAGAAATATGTTTTGCTATGATAAATATAACATTTCAATTTCAGCTTCTTTCTGTTTCAATATATTTATTATGCCAATTTATTATACAAATCGAACATTTTTCATCGGATTTCTTATGCTAAGTGACAAACTTTTACTTAAGCAATAATCTATAAAGAAGAAGTAACATATTAATGGCCAGAATAAAACCTGCATAGGATGTACTGAAGGTACTTTCAAACGTACATGGTAAAATTATAGGTTTTCATACAAGCTAGTAAGTCCTAAGTGCTCTATCAAACTAGCTGACCATGTGTGCAATATAAAAGAAAAAACAACATGGATCGTGAGCTGGAAAATTTGAAAAAAGGCGAAGCCTTATAGCAACCACAACAATATTTGCAACCTTATATATATATGTATATTAAAATAATAATAAATCAAGAAAATCCTTAAAAATCCATCTCGATTATAATTTATTTCATGAATATATTTATATATTCATTTCATAAAACCGAAGGGTTTTTAGAAATGGAATTAATCCGTCCAGACAAAGATAAAAAATGAAGAGAAAAAAAAGAAAAAAGAAAATGAAAAAGATTTTATAATAAAAAAGTAAAAATAAAATTTGAATATAATTTTTTTTACTAGTTGGTATTATATATATATATATATATATATAAATATATATATATATATATATATATATAAGGCACGTGTCGTCAGTAATTACTCGGAGCCGGCAGCTTCTGACATTTATCTAGTAAATCTACAAAAAATATTTTGCATTTTATGCATAATAATCAGAGTAACTTTCATAATTTTGTTGGAATAAGTGCATATTGTGCCCCAGAAGGAAAATGTAGCTGCTGATCTATTTTATTCAAGGTAGGCACTGTCAGCCTTGCCTACATAGACGGCACATCCCTGATATATATATATATATATATATATATATATATATGTGTGTGTGTGTGTGTGTGTGTGTGTGAGTGTGTGTGTGTGTGTGTGTGTGTGTGTGTTTTGATACTATTTAAGATATAATGAATTTCATGATCATAAGAAATATAATCTAAAAACAACAAAATATTTTTAAATTAATGAGTGACTAAAAATACAGCGGTGTCAATTTTGAAAACGTATTACAAATTACAGAACAATCAAAGCAGGAAATTGTGAAAATTGGCAACTTAAGAACAAGGGAAAAACTGGAATTTCACAAAAATAGATTTCAGAAAAATTCAGCGTATAAAGCATAAAAAAATTAACAAAGAAAATAATTGAATGTAGCGTAGCGAATGTCAAGAGAATAATCGTAAATTGTTATGAATATTGACCAAATTTATCGAGGTAGCCAATCTCCCACTTTTATGTAGATATTAACGGTGAAGAAGTTAAAGAAAACTCTTTTTTCAATAGTAATTTAATGTCGAGCTAAACTGGAAGGAGCGCATATTGATTCATGTCAAAATGTGTTTAGATTATGACTGATGATCAGCATCGTATACTTTTCTATTCGAACTAACAGGTGTAAGGATAATAATTGACCTCAAACTGATAAATTCACTGCTAAAGACGAACTAAAGTGAATATCTGCCCACTTTATATAATTTCTTTGTTAATAAAATTTTCGCAAGTGTTCATTAATAATATTGAAGGGTTATTGAAAGAAGTCATTGTTTTTCGCAGTATTAAAGTTATTTTACTGTTACTACTTATTTTATTAATTTAAGTTTCCAAGTTAAATTTGCTAAAGGCAGCAAGAATTAACGCAAAATTTGTTCTGTTCAGCGACATCAATAAGTATGAAGCTTTATCTTTGCTAATTAATTCTTAAAAAGTCCGCCCACAAATTATTGATAACCAATATTTCTGATCAAAAATGAGACGTTATTCTCAGAGAAACAAATTCCTTTATAAAATTGTCTATTCCATTCTGTTCATATGAAACTATTTCAACCTGTTTATATCTGTGTGTCCATCTATATGAGGTTGTTTTTGTCTCTGTTTATTTATCTCAGTTTACGTAGATTTCAATATGTCTGTACGTAAATTTGCTCGTCAACAGTAAGATTTCGAAATTAGCTGAAGTATTTTTGTTTCCTTCCATAAATTTATTCTAATATTTTTCGTATCGATTAAATAAACTTTATGTTTAATTGATTATGGAACGGACCACTTTACGTGTTTTTAAATAGGAATAGGAATAGGAATTAAGTAGATAGAAAATGACAATTGACTTTGCATTTAAGTTTTTAAAGATCAAATTTAACTGGGAAGCAAAAGGCCGGAAGAGAATTCCACAAACGAGAAGGACAAAAGAAGAAACTGTCAGCATAGAACTTATGGTTACGTCTGAAATTTTAACTCTAAAACAGTGAACCCTCGCTACCAATCTAGTACTGCGCTTAAATTCATCAAGTGGAGGAACCACGGAGGAATATAAACTAATTCTTAACGCAGTCTCTCACAATTCATTCTTTTTTCTGATAAGGTTGTTCGACTCATAATTCATAGTAGGGAAATACTTTCCAAAAACCATAATATAATATTAATTTCCGAAAATCATGTATAAAGCGTAAGGAGTTTAAGTCACCTCAAGTCATTTACAATGCCAGAAAATATTTAAGAAGCACTGAGAAGTGCCTGCTCTTTGATTTACGAATTAACCACACTTTAGACAATTCGAGTTACAGAAAAAAATCAATGAGATATACAATCTATTATAAATGTGGAACTAGAAAGTTCCACTCGGTGTACTTCTTTTGAAAATAAACCTATTTGGCTTTAGTAAATATCATTCGTTTTGGTTGTACCAATCTTCACTGCTAAATCTGGCTATCAATTCGAGATGGAATGGAATTATTATTCTTCCTCTGACCGCTGTGCAAACTGTAAATTCCGGACTCAGACAAGATCGATCTCTGTTAGTAAGAAAATTTGTTGGAGGATAATATCGAATAGTTAAGTACTTGTTTACTTGAGAAATGTTCATTCCCGAACTAAAGATGCTTTTGTAGCAAAATGATGACATTTCTATCAGGTGAAAGTGATTATTGTTCACTGTTTATGCCAAATATGTCTTGATGTTTTGTCCAAGTAGAAATATTATCTCTTAATATGTGTTGGATTGGTTAAAGAAATTAACATTCTCGGTATGTGATAAGGGTTAGATTTTCTTCTTTTATGCCATCCATTCACACACACACACACACACACACACACACACACACACACACACACACACACACACCTCTGTAATGAAGTGGAGGTGCCGATTATATGATAACATTAAACTTGAATCTTCCCTGCATAACATTTCATACACTAAAATATTTCATTATATACTAGCAGCCTGTATGGGCGTGATGAGGCTCTGCATCCAAAACGTCATTTTTAGTCTTTACGTTCTGTTTACATCATTTCGGTGGTGTTTCTTGCAATAAGATTGCAATAACGAATACAATGTTGTCATGCATTTCATCATTCAGTTATTGGAACTAACCTCAGGTTAAACATTTTGTGCATCTGGCTTCCCTGATATCGGAAATCCTCTTTTCTCATAGTCATTCTTACAATATTAACTTCTTTATGGCTATTCAATTTTTCATCCTTTCTATTGATGACATTGAATTATTTCCCTTTTTAATACAATTTCCAATGATCTTTACTGCTTGATCTTTGTTTTGAAATGGTTTTGTAAACAAAATGCGGTAGATTTGAACTGTCCCAAAATGTGAAGTAAATTATCAAAACGGACCAAAAGTGTATGTATTTTCATTTTCAAAAGATAAGGTTTTATCAAATGCATGGATACATGCTATCAAAAAGGGAAAATTTTGAAGCTAACAAAATAATAAAGTGAATGATTTCTTTTATATTACTTTCTTTTATATTATTTGTAAAAACAAGTATTAAAACTTAATGATTAAATTAATTTCATGACTTTATAAGTCACGATATTGAAACAAAATAACGAGGTTATCTCCACCATTAAAAAAATTTATTGAATTCTGTCGATTTAAAATAATCATTTTGTAATAAAATTTTCGATACAAATACTTCAGGAAAATTTTCATAATAATTTCTAATAAGTGTTTAAAAACAAACGTTTGAATTTTTATTTGCAAAAAAATATTTCCATAAAAAGTTCACACGTCTGCATAAAATGTGCTTAAGTTTACATATTATTTTGCCTGTGTGTTTAGTATTTCTAAATGGTTTTAAATTTTGTTACTGAATTTTAGAACATCTGCAAATTTTATCAATTTAATGAAATTTTCGATGAAAATATGACAACATTTTTTTAAATTAAATTTTCCTTAATACATCTGGAACTTTCCCTCATGTTTGTAGTTTTATTTTACTATCTTAGATTTTGACAAGCGTTTTAAATAGTGTGTAATTCCATTTTTAATTCATTTTTTAGGTATGTAAATTGCATTTTTAATTCATTTTTAAGGTATATAAAATGCATTTTCGACCTGAGGACATAAAGCTAGAAACATTAGCATCCGTTAAGAAAACTGGCACTACAATTACTGTTAACCTTAAGAAACCACTTCTTCATCCAGGTGCTATCCCTAGAATTTTACCAAACTGTCTTTTATATGTATCTTCACTGACCGCTTCTGTAGAGTCACCAGAGTCCAGCAAATTTCAACTGGAGTATTCTATCCTTAAAAGAGCTTTGAATCAAAGTATTGCTGATGACTTTGAATGCAAACAGCAGAGGAAATTCCACAGTATTGATGATATTGAGGGAAAACCAAATTTTCTTGATAGAAATTTCTGGAGTATAGTGGGGAAGCAAGAGACTCTTATTATATGTTGCATCATCAAGTCTCCATATCCCAAAATCAGTCAATCAGTTATTTGATTTTGCAGTACATGTGTTCTGTGGTTATGTCGAAAGTAATTCTATATGAAAGTATGAGATTCCTGATCATTTAAGTGATTCAAATTCTTTGGAAATTATTAGTAAAAACATGAACAAATGGACACAGAAGAATGTCAACCAAATCTCAAAATGTGAGTGTTGAATTACATTTGGTAATGTCCCTTCTGTTATTAGTGCAAAATGAATCATTTAGATATTTTTATGCAGTTAAATTTATATATGAGCAGCCAAAGTTAATGACACAGAGTAAGTTTGATTATTCAGCACAAATGATGATTTGTTCTTCATTGTTGTGTAATTGCCCCACCCCTCTTAAGAGACACCAAAAATGTATTTTTCCTAGTTATTCAGCCACTAGAGGACTAACCATATCAACCTATATGAATCCTCCTATAGTTGGGCAACACGATAACTGCTTTCTTATGTATATTAAAAATAAGTTTAAGATACTAAAAGAAAAATAAAATTATATTATCTTTACTTGTAGATGAAATTTTCCTTAAACCTTATTTTGATTATAAAAGATGGCAATGAGTCTGTGACAAGTGCTTTTGATTTTATGCTTATCAGTGTATTCTCAAAATACAAGAATGTTAACTACATTTCTTAAAGCTGAGAATTTATTTGACATAGTTAAAAATAGAATAATTGGTCTAGAAGAGAAAGGCTTTAGAGTGATATCAGTCATAACATGCAATAAGTAAGAAAGCTATGGATTTTTTTGTAGTCCAGCAAAACTTGCAATTTTATATTCACATTCAGTTATACAATCTAGACCTCTTTTCAGTTCGTATACTAAAATGCATTAGAATCAAGTGGCTTGGTAAAAAATGCAAGCAAATGCATGATATTCCCAAAATGTTGTCATAATTGAAATCATGATTTAGATAATATCCCAAGTGCCCCATATTGTGCTTTAGAGAAGCTTCATGTCCTGGAATTTACGTGAGTTTTGAAATATTGCCATAAATTGAGCTCAAAGGCTCTATCTCTCACTGGTCTTGAAAGGCAGAATGTTTTTATTAGTTTTGCAAACTTTTAACCAATTCACTATTCAGGGATTGCTGACATTAGGGAAACAAAAGTATGCCTAACTTCGCAGAAGTTGCAGAATACATATATTCTATACTTTGTGGACAATATTGAAAGTAAAAACACCATATAAAATTTGAGAGATTAACAATGAATATGTTAATCCACTTAAAGTGAATGATGACAATTATATATTTCGCAATGTTTTCTTCAAATTGCTAGAATCTTGGAATAGTATTCCTGGAAATAATGGGAAGCTAACAAATGAAACCTTCAGAGATTCGCATCATACTACTCATGCAATTCTAGAACTGACCAAATATTGTATTACCTGGTAAAATTCAAACAGATCAGCTTGAGGACAGATTTACCCAGTATCATCAACTTGGTGGAGATTTGAACTGTTGTCTATTCCCTCGGTAATTTAATGTCTTCTTCTCTGGTTTTATTCGGACATGTTTTCTGCTTGACAATCAGTTTGTTCATCATACTCATTCTTGCAATATTAACTGCTTTATAATTATTACATTTTTCATCCGTTCAATTGATGACATTTCACATTTGAAATTTCTGATTCCTTTACTGCAGTCTGCCAATTTGCAATAAATATTTTCTAGGTTGACATCATTCCACAAACCATTTACACTGTTCGACATTCCCATTTGAAATCCCTGAACATTTAACATTATTTTGCTTATTTGCTTTTACTATTTTCTATTTTGTCATCTTCCCACAAACGTTTTTAAAATTATACTCACTTCCTCTCTGAAATTTGATGTTTTCTTGTCTGCTCAGATTTGGACATATTTTTTCTTAGCAATTGTTTTGTTTATTTTAGTCATTCTTTGTTAGTAATAGTTTCGTTTATCTCCCCTTTTATCTCTGCTGTTTACTTAACTATGCTTTGCCAATTTGCTATTCATGTTTTCTTTTCAAATGTTCACAATCCTCCGCTTAAATTTAATGTTCATTCTGATCAGATTAGGTTTTGTTATCCGTGTTTGCTGTTATTTTGCTTCTCATTATGTTCTCCTATAAATTACCGGCTTTTTAAATATGTCATTTTTAATATTATTGTCTCTATCTCCTCTATAATTAGTTATTTTTTATCTTCTTTTCCCTTTAAGTATGTGTCTTTATGTGCGTATTTGCTTAATAGTTGTATATTCTTCAAATAGGGCCATTGGTGTTATTTACGCTATTTCTTCTCTAAAAAATTGGAATCCTTTCAATACCTCATATTTTGTTTGGAACAGAAATAAACCAACTATATAACCAACACCCACGTCAAAAATAATATTTAGAGGTTCTCACTTAGAAATAAACTGATAAGAGTATGTAATGCATGTATCAATTGTCTGAGAGAACCCTTTCTGCCTTCTATCAGTATGGACCCAGGAGATTGACTCATTGTGCCTTCTTCGTCTTTTGTTTTCCACTGACATGACTAGGAAAGTTATTTATATGTTGACCATTCATCGATGCTTAGAACATTGTTAATGTGTATGGTCTGGTTCTCCTTCTATCTAGTTAAGGATCCGTGTTAAAATCCAAAGAAATATCTGCAATGTTACTGGTCCTGACCTAGAATCTCGGCTTCAGTCACTTTCCCACCGCCTTGTGCCTTTTCTGTGAATACACTCTTATTAATTTTTCTGATGAGCTTTTCTCTTGGTAATATGGTTACATGTAACTATAAGTTCTATGCTAACAGTTTCTTCTCTCACACATCACACTTGTGGAATGCTCTTCCAGTTTCTTTGCTTTCCAGTCAAATTTGGTCATCAGAAATATAAATGCAATGTCAATTATTATTATCTTCTGTTTACTTAATTTCTATTCTTTTATTGTTCTGGTTTATAATAATGTTTTTTCTCTTTCTTTTCTTTTTTCACACTCAGTAATTCCATGTATCTTAGTGGATTTCTTGCTTTGCTTTTGGGGTAATCAAAAATCTTTAAATGCATTTTTACATATAACAGGGTTTATTTATTTATTTATTTATCTATAAGAAGCAGTTAGAATCTTGGAGAAGTTTATAATTTTTCATTATTTGAGCCCTATTCAGCAATGGTGTTCTGTAGAATTAAGTGAGACACGGATATTTGAGGAATTCTGATAAGAAAAGACTGTATGAAAAGCATTTGACCTTTGGGTCACTTGGAAAAGATTGTTAGAAACCATCTTTTATTTCTGTTTCCCTAAGAAATATTCAATATCTAATTCTATTCTTCAGTTTAATCTATAAATCCCAGAATGCCTAGCAAACAGGATGGTGCTGTGGTTTCTGTGATTTATGGTTTAAATTGAAGAATGGAATTAGATATTGAATATTTCTTAGGGAAACAAAAATAATGAATTGAGAGTTATGGAGACAACCTGATTTATAGAATAGGTGATGAAAAATCGGATTATTACATTTTCCACAAAAAGGTGATGTCATACCGAAGCATGTTACAAAAAGTTATTGTTTTTGTTTACATCTTCAATGATTGCAAGATACATGTTTAAGTAATCATATGACCTAAGAAGATTTTGAGAAGCATATCATATTGCAGTACTAATGCCTTCGAAATCTAACTACTCTGGAAAGTGAAGGCCTTTTCCTGATATTTTAGCCAAAAGACCATCATGCTTACTCTCAAACACCGATCATATTATTACCTAAAAAATCTTTTTCGATAAAAAATTCTACTGATTTCAAAAAGCGAACACATAACCCCAATATTTGAAATTATGAACTGGCTCATTTTATTTGGCAAAATTTAAAAAATAATCCCACATCTCTCGTCTTCATTTGGAAAGAGGAAGGAAAACATAAATATGTCTCTTATCACTGCTTGGTTTTCATGGGTTAAATATCTTATTTGAGCAATTTACCCGAAAGATAACAGGGCAAGCAGGATATATCGTTTGACCAATCAAATTTATCTGGGCCATAATTCAGACTTGTTATTTACATAAACAAAACACTTACTCTCTCTAATGCCTTCCTTGAAACCAATTTTTTTAGGTTAATGAAAAAGACTAACGACAGTGTCTTCGGTTATTTCTCCATTCATGTTAGAGTTTTTACTGCTACATGATTAGATTTGTTTCGATTTAATTAGAAGACGAAATTTAAAAAATCATCAGATGAGTGAAGAACAATGATTAAACATCTTGACCAAGTGAACAGTCAACCTCCTTTCATTCATGTCAAAATTAATATCTGTAAACACATGTATACACACACACATATAAGATAAAGAATAAATCTTCTTCTTCTTCTTCTTCTTCTTCTTCTTCTTCTTCTTCTTCTTCTTCTTCTTCTTCTTCTTCTTCGTCTTCTTCGTCTTCTTCTTCTTCACATCATCCTCCACCTTTTCTCTCACACCCAACGTCGTGCGTTTGTTTATTTATTACTTTAAAAAAATAATATAGCTTTCATTAGTTTAAAAAAAATAAAGCATTGGGAGGTCAATTGATTAAAATCGAGGGTACCGTAAGATTAAAATCAAGGTAGTGGATTCAACTGATCTCCTGACTTTTAAAGTATATATATATATATATATATATATATATATATATATATATATATATATATATATATATATATATATATATATATGTATATGTGTGTGTGTGTGTGTGTGTGTGTGTGTGTGAACATTGAAGTCAACACTCAGAGGCGACAGGCAATCGTTAGGCGGCATGACGATTACGTCTAGCATGAAACAGCCTGTCGCCTCTGAGTGTTGACTTAAGTGTTCACTTTTATATTTACATACGCTCTATCTCCGATATTGAGCACTTTATTCCATAAGTATAACACACCTTAAAACTATATTTCTTCATATATATATATATATATATATATATATATATATATATATATATATATATTAACATTTCGCCTCAAGCAAGGCTGGAGTACCACTAGTACGCAGGGGATTATAGAGAGTGAATGTGAGAGAAAAGACTGGATATGGCTGGATTGAGGAAAGGATAAAAGATGAACTAGGTTCATGACAACAGAAAATGGCGATCGACGTTGCATTTAAAATTTTGAAGATTGTAGTTATGAGGAAAGCAAATAAATGGAATGGAGTCCCACTGTCGGGAAGGGCTAGAAAAGAAACTGTTGGAGCAGTTACATTGAACTCTTTCAACATTAAAAGTGTACCAGCTATTAGCACGCTTAAATTCATGTCGGGGCAACAAAGAACGCACCTCGTCAGAGTAGTTGCCATGAAAATATTTGTGGAAAAGACAGCGGGAAGCCACATCACAAGAAAGTGATTGAAGACGAAGTATGAAAGGATCTGGAAACGACCCTGTTCAGAATTACCTTAATTTCACGGTTTGATAGGAATAATTTGATTAAATTAAACCATCATCCTGTAATACAGTAGTCCTGAAAATTACGTAGAAGACTAGCATGTCAAATCCTGTCACACGCCTTTGAGATATCTAGAGCCATAGCTTGATCTTTGCTGTTATCAAGAGCTTGATATACATATTTAGTGATGGCTGTAAACACGTCAGCAGTATAGCAGGCAAAACAGAATCCATACTGTTTGTCAGAGAGTACATCGTGAGAGGTAAAATGTTTAGCCACTTCAGCATTGATTAAAGCCTCGAATACTTTGATGAAAAGCCACAGGAGACTAATAGAATGATAGTTAGAAGGGTGGAAAATTTATCCAGGGTTCTGAAAAACATGGACTACAGATGAGGACTTCCAACAAGCTGTAAGAGAGGAAGCAGCGAGGCAATAGTTGTAGAGTTTGGAGAGAACTGGTGCCAGCTCGGGAGCACAATTCTTTAAGATGACGGCTGGTATACCGTCACCTCCACTTGCCTTATTGGAGTCTAGTTTGGAAATGATGTCAGACACCAGTGACGGGGTAATGCCCATATCACTCAGTATAGCCTCAGGTGTAAGTGGAAATCAGGTGTGGGTACTCCAGATGTGTCAAGTTGGAAGATAATTTCCGATCAAAGCATTCAACTATATCTACTGTAGATGTCAGGACTTCGAATTGATTGAATAGAAGACGGATTGGGGGTTTACTGTTGTTCAGCACACACTTACAGAGCTGTTAATAATCTCTAGAACAGAATTTACGAGATGTTATACGTTGTTTCATTCTATCAGCAAACAGTAATGTCGCTTTATTGAGGGCACTCTTGCACTCGTTACGAGCAGAGACTCAGTGGGTTATAGCGACTGAGAATGCAGGTGAGAACCAAGGAGATAAACGCGGTTTAACTTTGTATTTCCTTGCTAGGTGCACCGACGCCAGCTTTCACCCAGGAGGATACCTCAGATGCGCATTTATGAACAGGATGATTCAAAACTTCATTCCCAAGGATGTCATGGAAATATATTCTATTGGTCGGAGGTTCTTGGCTGGTAGGTGAGCGGAAGAAGATGTTTACAAACACTACCGCATGATCAGAGTTGCCAAGAGCGTAGACCTGCGTAGTAAGACAAGAGACAGAGATAGAAATAAAAAAGAGATCGAGAAGAAAAGAATCCGTCAGGTTTTCTGCGAAAACACATGAGGAAATCAACCGCTTACGTGAGAGATTGAGTGATTGAGAAGTTAAGGATATGTATGCCAGCGAGGTCAGTGACTGTTTAATCCACCTAGTATTGTGGGCATTAACGTCACCGAATACGAATATTTTGCCTACGGCTGTAGGAAGATGGCCGTGTCTATATTAGTGATTATCTAGCACTAGCACGCAACAGTCTTGAGAGGAAGGGAATGGGAGAGAAAGGATAGCTGACAGAATTGAGTAGAGAGAGACGGAGATACATGTACGAATGGTCTGGAAATTCAAGAGAGATTTCCCTAGCCAGCGACAGATGATCGCGAACATAAAATTCCAGGCCATGCATGTGGACATAAAAGTCCTTCATAAGGAGAGTAAGGTAGCCAGGAATCGAGAAATCAGATCAGGGGATGGAAGAGTAAAGATTAGTTTCGCAGATAGCTAGGATGTCCGGAGACTTTTCAAAGAGAGCGATTCCACACTACAGAAGTTGGTACGAATACTACTAATGTTGGAGAAAGAAAGGTTAAGGAGTTTAGGTGTTTTTTGCTGAGATGGTTTAGGTTTACATAATTGGTTGTTTACATTCATGATGCGTTATATTGATAAGGAAAAACCTATGATAGCAGTAGATTTCGGTCATATAATGTAACATGCGCAGGAACGGAACTGGCGCAATGTGCAACATAGTATAGCCTCGGATTGTCTACCGGACGTGCTTGCAGAGACACACTTCCATGCGTGGCATGGCACGGCATTTATAATGATATTATGCAACTGTTGCAAGAGTCCTGGCTCCTAACTACCAGAGAGAAAAACAGAAAAAAATTTCAGACTTGACTTCTAGATAAATTATAAATTATTTCAAAGAATGAGCTTTCTTTCAGATAACGTATTCATAGAATCAAGCTGCGTCCGCAGATGCCCCAGCACAAAAATATATACATACCCTGCGCCGGGGGTAAAAAATAGAATTAAAAATAAAAACAGTTAAGTTTTATCTTAGTATAAGTCTGAATACCAAGTCTTTCAAACTACATTTAACCACCAATACGAAAAAAACTTAAAATTTAAATCCTGCGACCACAATCAAATTAAGATTACTTTAACACGACTTAGTACAAATGTATATGTGCTCTCTCTATATAAACATAAACATCCAAGCAAAGGTAGGAAGACATTGCAGAGAAACACGAAAAAATATTAAATTAAAAACAAAAACATACATTATATTTAAGTCATTGATTTGCCCATTTCAAAACTGGTATGTCTTTTCTCATCGACCGCTTTTGGGAAGAGGAGATGGGCAGCACCGTCTTTCTACCCCTTCTTTTTGTTGTTTTGGTGGAGGGGCAGGTCGGTCCTACATTTTCCTCTTTTTTCTTTTCTTTATAAAAAAAGAGAAATACCAACACTTTCAAACTGCGTTTGTAAACGCAATTTGAAAGAGTTGGTATTTCTCTTACTTTTTTCTTTGCAAATCGCCAGTTAGTAATCACCAAAACGAAAAAAATTCATTAAAAGCTGCGACCCCAATCAACTTAACATTACGTTAAAACGTTTTAGTATGAATATACATACATATATACATACATACATACATACATACATGGTATTTCTTTTTAAACTCAGTGTTACGATCATAGGTCGGTGCCCTTCACATATTGCTGGTTATCAATGTATTTCCTTAGTTTAGTTTCCCCATTTTGGTTTCATTTATACTGTAGCTATTGATCATTGTCAGCTTTTGATCAGGTAGTTCCTGTTTATGTTTTTAGGCTTTGTGCTTTCCTTTTCCCTTTAACTTAGTTTATTCCTCTTTCTCTCTCACTCTCTACATGCATGCACTCGGACACGCACGCACACAGACACGCACACAATCACACGCTTGTCTATGCGTTGATGCTGAAAAGTTATTTTTATTCCAAAATCTGATAAATGACTAAATATTGCAATTTTTATCTCTGTCTTTTTGTCACTCCCTCATATAATGGTCGGCCACTCTCGTTCTTTTAATCCTTGTCGAAGACATTTGTTCAGGCACATTTTTGTCTGTTCAACACCCACAGTCCACTTTTGGTTTATATTGAAACTATAATGAGAGGACCGTAGTTAGAGTCCTTAGGAGAGAGCTTATATTTTCTCATGAGCAGCAATTTGAACAACGCCAGTACGCTTAATGCCTCGGTCATGATGACTTTATTATTTCGGGCTTGCACAAATACTGACATTTTTCAAACTGTTCAGTCTACTCAATTTCACTCACGAAATTTTCCAAAGGATAGCTTTCCCCATACCAATGTATGCCTTCCTGATAAATCGACTATGGTGAAATTCGAATCCTTGCCTCATGATAAACAAGCGAACGTGGTAACGACTTGGCCATATAAATTCAATCGCTCTAAGTACTCCAAAAACTTCAAACTATTGGATACGACTTTATTTTTTCTGTTATGTAATGGGTGGAATTTGAGAAATTTCAGAGTAAATTTATATTAGGTTCTTTTAAAGAGAAAAAGAGAAACTATACTGGCAGCAAACAGCATGCATGCGCATAGGGAACGAGTTCAGTGAATATACAAAAATAGAAAGGGGCATAAGGCAAGGATGCGTCATCATCTCTTCAACCTATACAGCGAGGTAATTCTGAGAGAATTGGAAACCGTACAGGGATTTAGCATTGGCGGCCACAACCTTAACAATATAAGATACACAGATAACACAGTACTGATAGCAAACAGGGAAATAAAATTACAAAATCTTCTACAGAATGTAGCGACGGAGAGTGAGAAGAAGGGACTAAACATAAACTACAAAAAGATGGAGTGCACGGTCATCAGTAAGAGGATGAGCCCGAAATGCAATTTGAAGATCGGAAGCACTAGAATCAAGCAGACACGGAAGTTGAAATATCTGGGAAGCGACTTGACAGAGAAAGGTAAGATCCGTAGACGCATTGGGATGGCCTTTCAAAAGCTGGGCAGAGTATTGCGAGACAGGAGGATATCTTTGGTAACAAAGAAAAGAATATTGAACTGTACGTGACATATGTCCTTCTTTACGACAGCGAAGATGAAGAGACTCGAGGCAACAGAAGGATGCTAAGGATAACATGGACAGAGCGTATAAGCAACGATGAGAAATTAGAGAGGTTGCAAACAAAGAGTCTTATACTTATTATTAGGAAGAGAGAGCAGAGGTTTCTGGGACACATAACGAGGAAGGAGGGCCTGGAGAATCTGATACTCACGGTTGAATAGAGGGAAAAGAGATACAAGGGAAAACAACGTGTGACATACCTGGCGGACTTTAGCAAGTGGATAACAGAACATGGTCTGGGGGAGGGAGCAGACGGAAGGAACTTGTTGAGAGCTGCAAGGGATAGAGGGAGGTAGAGAGCCATGATCGCCTACGTCCTGAAAGGACATGGCACATAAAAAGAGAGAAACGAGAAAAAGAAAATAAGGAATCTTAGCAACAGTAGGAATTACTACCATGTGGGCTAACTAGTCATCCAGTCGCTAAACAATAGACGTTATTCTGTGAATAAACTTTTAAAGTCGACCCCTCAGTGAGAAAGGTCAACACGGCCAAAAGAGGCACGCCAGGCATGAATGCGATCGACCAGTTATAATTAGGCCGGGAAACTGACACGCAAAATAAATAAATGACGAAGGACTTCCATTTCGAGATGGTTCGGAGAAATCTGCTCCTTTCTAGAAGACACCTTAGGCGATTCTAGAAATTGTGTCCCCTACAACAAAGCCGAAAGATAAAAGGAGGAGTTGTGGTATGAATAGGGGGAGAGTCTTCTGGCGAGTTCTTCGCTGAAACTGTTAAACTGGGAGGAGGAAGATTGTAAGCGAAGGGCGCGGACTGACCCGTGGGTCGTCCGGTTGCGTACCGTTGGGACAGAGTCGCTAGTCGTCTTTCTCTCTCTCACTTGACTATTTGCACGAGCAAGAGAATAAACAAGGAAAAAATTAATTGACGTATTAAACAAATTTGCGTCCCCGTGTAATTTTTTTTATAAAATGCAGCAACAGAATTCGGTGCTGCCGCGAGTGACTACGTCACATATTGTGTTTTAGAGAAATGAGTGGCATTGTTACATTTCAATCTAATTATATATCACATTCTATTCATAATGGATATATTTACCTGATTGTACCGCTTGTTTTTTTCTATTTAAATGGATCTGTGCTTATTTCTTTTCATATCTTTATATCTCGATCTATCTCAACATTTGTAGCTAAAGTTGTTCATAGCCATCTATTTCCGTCTGTTCATATCTAATTATTTATGCGAGCCTATTGATAGATATCAGTTTAATCTTACTGCCTATATAACCTGGACCTTCGTTTGACCATTTTCTTTTCTCATCCTGTCCATTTGTTTTCCATCCGCTCACATTGATTGTTTCTAGTAACCAGATCCAATTTAAATTCTGACTCGCATGAACTACTGTCCATCTCAATACCAAATAAAGTATCCATGATTCTCAATACCAAATAAAGTCTGCATGATTCATGCTAATAAAACCAAACGTAAAAAAAATGCTGGCCGATGATGGAACCTGGAACAATTAGTGATAAATCTAGAACTGATGTTCAAGTAAAGACCTTCACTGACTGTCAATGACCGCTCAAATAGGAATTTTAACCCCACGGATCTTTGGGTCATACAGAGTCGCACAGAATATTTTCCATTTCGTCCGTTTTATTTTCACTGTTACTTTAATTGGTTATAGCCTTCGTGAAGCTTCTTTTACTGGATTGTCATTTAAAATTTGACCGAGAAAATAATCATACAGAATTCTACATAAACCGCTGTTTTCTATGTTTATATATGCATGAAAGTTTGTATAGTTCAGCCTGTTAGATTTGCTGATTACATTGAGTATATATAACGTAACGGGTATACAATAGATTAAATGAAGAAAACCCTGATAAAATAAGCAAAGGCAGATAAGTGAATTAAAGAGATTCAACTAATTTTTTACAACATGCATTAGGGTTTAACTTAAGCGTAGAATTTGTTGGCAACATTTTCTTTCGACAATACCTTCGTTTCAACCTTTCAGTATCTTCAGGCGATTTCGGGCAATTGATTTCCTAACGCTTTATTTTTTTAAAATACAAATTTATGGACGTTATATTTAAAAAAATAAATGAATAAGCGCACGACCTGAGGTGTGGTAGAAGATGGGGAGAAGAAGGAGGAGCGGAAATCAATTGTATTAGAAACGAATCGGTGGGGGATTAATTTAACATACATACGTTCTTTTTATCTCACTTCAAATGAAGCCAAAAGGAATATTTTAGAATGAATGCAATGAAGCATAATTTCCAATCTGGTTTTAAAATAAATTAAATTAAATTAAATAAAGAACAAGTAGGAAACGTATCTCAATCTAACATGTTTCACTTTTATTAAAACTTCGTCATAGATCAAAAGAGAAATGTGATTTTTATATACTCATCTATGTGTATGTGTGTGTATGTGTATGGGAATGGCTTTTGTTGCCACCACTGTCTGGGTACGTGAAACGCAGCAAGATATCGTAATAATCATGTCTTGGTTAGATTTATCATTGAAGCATTTATCATGCATATTTTTTAAAAGGATTTGTATAGTTTCATTATTCTATGTATTAAATGCACATGAGGCAACTTCATGAATAATGGATTTGTAGAAAGATGGTTATGTGATGTCATGTTTTAAGCGAGTGTTAGTTGGTAGTAATGCTATAAATATGTTTCCATAATACTTTCTCTTTAAAGGGTTATGCTCTTATTTTTAATTAGGCTGCCATTGGTGAAATCAAAGTTATGTACCACATCATTTCGATGTAAGTTGAGAGAGTTAGAATGTTTATCTAAACGCAAGTCTCTCTTGTGTTCGAAGATACGGGTTTTTAGATCAAGTGGTTTCTACCCCCAAGTAAGCTTTTTTGCATGAAGCTTTAATAAAAGTGAAACATGTTAGATTGAGATACGTTCCTTATTTGTTCTTTATTTTATTTTATCATCTTGTTGGATTCCTATCCATATCTGTTTTATATTTGATGTTCAACATATCTCTTATGAACTTCAAGATACTATCTCTTCTAGTAAATGATATTTAAGGTAGGTTGTCTATTTTGTATAATATTACCTCCCTTGTTTCTGACTCTTTCTTTATGTTGGGTGCCCTAGACTATTTTGGTGTTATCCACTAAGATTTCTCTCATGTTGATAGTTGTATTTTCGTTGTTTGTGGTGAGCTGGTCAATATGTAGACGGATTGTTTCGACAGGTGACAAGTCAATCTGCGAGAGACTAAAGTAATATTCCTATTGATGGAATTAAATATATGTTGGAGAAAGGGGAAATATAAATTATATAACTAATTCCATCAACAAGAACATTACTTTAGTCTGAAGTCCTTTTAGAGAACGAAACGCGTTATGTAGAATTGTTTCAATTTGTCATTCAGTTACTCAAAATTGTTTTAATATATATATATATATATATATATATATATATATATATATATATATATATATATATATATATATATATATATATATATAAAGAATTGTTGTTAAAAAAGAGAATTATTGTTTAAGATGAAAAACAGAGAAACATAATGAGAAAGAATTTCACTGGAGTAGGAGGATACGCAAAGAAAGATAACAATCTCGACTTTCTGTGTACAAAAAGAAACTTGTTTGCTTTCTCTTCTTTTTCAACTTGATATTGGTTTGCATCTTAATTCATGCAGCTTGGCGCAAAGCCAATAATAACAAGGAATTAAACACACAAATAAAATTAGTCACTTGTGCGTGGAGATGAAGGTATGAAAATTAAATTAGTCGTCCGAAACATAAATAGTTTAAGAGTAATTTGATTTACTAAATAAAGAAAGAAATGAAGTAAAATTACCAAAGAACTTTTTAATGAACAAAATATTAAAAAAAAAGAATTTCAAAGAGATATGTGACCATTTCTGTTTGGAAGCAGACGTGATTAACTCGGAAATTTGAAGACATTGAAGGAGGCTGGACGAAAAGAAGAGAAATGATGAAGATACTGTAAATGAAGAGAGAGAAAAAACGAAATAAATACCTGAAAGAGATGAGTAAAGACAGATGGGTGAGGGGTAAAAAGACGGAAAGTAAAGAACGAAATTAGGGAAAGAAGTTTTTCTTTTCTATTTTTTCACGAGGCTGATGATCAGGACTTTGCATATATTTGCTTTTTATTATCCATGATTTGCAATGTTTTTCTGTTGCTTTCTCCATGCTTTTGAATTTAGACTTGTGCTTTTTCTAGCTAGCTAAATCGCCCAGTCTATTTAACCCATAGTGAGTAGATTGGTTGATCCATGCCTTTATCAAGAGATATGAACGCTACAGACGAAGTAAGAGTTTTAACTTAACTCATCAATTTCATTTCCCATGCCGATAAACGTAGCAATTCCTGAATAAGCTTCAAAGACCAATATGAAATTGAAAAAGGAAAAGAATAAAGAAAACAAGAGAAAGAATGAAGAAAATGAGAAACAATAAATAAATGAGAATATTTAGGCGTGAAAGTGACGAAAGACGGATAAAGAGATGACAAATGAAAGAAAAAGAATATAAGAACTAAAAGAATGAGACGAGATGATTGCGGAAAGAAAGAGGTAAACAGAAAATATCAGAGGAGAAGAATTAGTAAAAACGAATGAAAAGCGACAAAACAGTTGTAAATACAATTGAATAAAATGAATGAAGCGAAAGAGAAAGAATAAGCAGGCGGGGAAAACTGCATGATGGTTAGCATTGTTAGGGCCAGTTTGCATTTGAGTGATTCCATTGAAATTCAAAGCCGATATCTAATTTTCGGAATGAAGATATTTCTCTTTTATCGGGGTAAATCAATTTTGATATTTGCTTGAAGGAAGGAGAACCATGTGCCAAGCAGGTAACTTGTGCGTCTCTCCGTGTACAAGTCTTTTTTCGCTTACCTTGAAATCGAAAATGAAATGTTCTGCTGAATCTGTCGCAGGCTCCAGGGACCGAAAGAAGCAACATTTTGCCAAGTTAATCTTATTTATTTTCTTTTAGAAAATTGTTTTTAATCATTTTCTTTCTTTTTTTACGTAATTTCTGCTTAATTTCTGTTATTTTATAAAGAGGTCATGATGACACCTCGATTAATTTGGTCGACAAGAAAAACTTAATTTAAAATTAATTTACAAATTTTAACTTAATAGGAAATACTTTAAAATGTTCTTTATTTGAATTGTTTTAACACTTTCATTTGTTATCTTCATATGTCTGAAATGTATAAATGTTTTATGAACTGAAAGTGACTCATCATATCTACTTTTGATATCATTAGAAACCACCGTTTTTTCTTGAACAATAAAAGGAAACCCTCAAAAAAGCGTTTAGGAAACCTATGAAGGCATCCCTTAAAAAGCCATGAAGAGTTTGCGAACCTCAAAAATATTTTACTTGAACGCAAAGCACAGAGGTAGCCTACAAGAAATTGATAGTGATGACTCGCAAGCCTTTCTACATGAGGCCACTACTTAAGTTGGAACTGTTGTAAACACGGTATTGATCTCTTTAAAAGATGTTTGCAAAGAATGTGAAAGCTTTAAAAAGGAAATTGATAAAACATAGACTGTTAAATCAAAGAATTGCCTAAAATATCACTACTTGCATTTTCGCCAAGCATACAAAAATATTTGTTGTGATAATTTAGCGCGCTCATTGCAATAATCTTAAGAGTCGAAGACCATAGGTTGGGAAAAGTTATTAGTCGAAGGTATATTTTATTAGAAATTCCTGAAGTAGTGAACATTACTGCAGAGAATTACAATTATTACCTTTGAAGATTCGTAGAACGGGAAAACTGCAAATTTTCTCCCATAATTTTCTTTTCTAAACCAATATCGTAACGGAAGAAGGGCGAGAAGTTCTTTCATAAAATTGGCAGCGTCGAATTATTATTCCTTTTCTGGGTAAGAATTGGAAGATGTTGAATAATTTCATTGATTACATGCATGAGAACATAAACAAGTTTTTTATCAAATTTAAAAATAAAAATGATAAAAAATTCTTCCCAATGCCTAATACATTTCGAAATATAATCGGAAGTTTTGATTTTAACACTAACGTTAATTTACAGTGATACTGTTTGTAAAACACCCTGGATTGTCAAACTGTTCACTATTTGCGCAGAATCAGAAATTCTGCAGGACTTGTGACTTAAACTCTCATCCTATTTCTCTTTGTTCTGTTTATCATGTACCAGGAGTTAATGAAAAAAAAAAACGAGTATTGGAACATATGTTTTCAGTGAAGATTCCCTGCGCGAAATTCATGAAAGACTCGCTCCCTCCAGTGAATCAACATTGAATGTTAAAATAGAATGAAAAAAAAGGAAAGGGTAAATTGATTTACAGTGAAAGGGATTAATCTAACAAATGAATGAAAAAGAAAGATTGGGTTTATTTTTAATTATCTTTTTTTTATTTCTGTGACAGAGAGGATCAGACGGTGGTTTCTCATACGAAGTGTAGCGCAGATTCGAACCCGGCCAGAGAATACATTTTCGTGAAATAATTGCTGGCAATCTAAAGATTGATTCATGTTTCAATTTTTATCAGGTCCTCCGCAACAGTGTCCTTGTATCAAACTTAACTCTGTTCAATGCAAATCCATCAACAAATTCGCGTTGATAATTTGATACAATTTCGATGTAGCTAACTTTAAACTGGGCGGTATTTCACCAACTACATTTAGTGTTGTCAGTTTTTAGCTAAGTAAATCTCTGAAGAGTCAATATGAAACTTTCCAATAGAAAACCCACAGAAATATCTCGGTAAACGTATTTCAATGTTTTGGATGTGAATTCCCAAAATGTAAAGCTTCCGTTTTATGGCCAAGAGACGAAAATATCAATTTTCTTTCTTGACGTTGTTTGCAAAGCTCGGTTTGTCGAAAGTTTTTTTTCTTTCTCAATCTTGCGAAAAGATTTTTTTTCAAAGTCCGGCCAATATTTGCTGCTGAAGGAGGAAGAAAATGTCTTCTCATTGATTTTTTTGTGTCTTTTGTGGAATTATCGAGAGTTTTGTATATGGGGATTTTCTTTTGGCAATTCCTTTGCTTAAAAGTCAACGAAAAATCCTCATCTCCGTAAAACAAAAAAAATATAGGGACGTTAGCACCGAAGTGAAAAGCAATGAGTTGCAGTGATTGCGAGGCTTTGCTTGTTGATCGATAACCGATTTTCATTTCAACGAAGGGGGCTGCTTTATCTACAATTTCAACAATATGATGCCAAATTGTTTTTAGCTCACCAAATTCCGCTTTTCATATTATTGCATTGCTTTTTCATTCTTTTTCAATATTTTTTGTTGATGTTCCTTTTCGTTATTTTTATTATATCATCCTGGAAATAATCTGTTTCTCCGTTGCCTTATACGTCCATAAAATTCCACTGGCAATTCTAAATCCCCTGTCTTCTTAATGCCCTTCCAGTTTCTTTTTTCTTTTTCTGCTTTCAATACATTTGCATCGATTTTAGTAAAGTTGATATTTTTTGAGACATTTTCTGAAATATTTCTAAATACATTTGTTTATTTTCTGTCTTCTCTTTGAACAATGTCTCTATCTCTCTATTGTCACGTTTATCTCTGGCTGCTTTTCATACCTCTGTTTCTATCTATCTCAGTCCGCCATCTTAGCTGTCTATGTCGGCCTGTTCACCATCTACCTTCCATTGTTCTTAATTCACTCGTGAATATTAATCACATAGAATGAACATTATATAATAGAAGTTAAAATAAAAATGCAGTTAATAACTACATTTTAGATTACGAACTGGTCTACATTATGAATATGGGTAAAAAACGTTTAACATTTGGCCGCTCCGGTTGAATGGATTTGCTGAGATTTCGCATCAGCAAAATCTGCTATATTTCATTGGGTATCAAGTGATAGCAAGTCTCCTCAGTTTGCTAGTAGTCAGCTCAGTAGTTATGTTTATATTAGTCATGCTGTTGTGTAAGTGATTTCCATTCTTCACTTTCCTTCTCCCAACTTCGCTATAGTGTTCTTTGGACTGTCTCATGTAACAAGACAACTGGTGAAACAGCGGATGCAATCTTATAATCGTGAAGTGATTGTGATGTCTATTAAAAATCCTCCAGAAAGTAAAGATCCAAAGAACAGAAACTATTCCAAACGACGGTATTACTAATATCATATACAAAATTGAGGAGAATGCTGGGGTATTGAGCTGTGGCAGTATACAGCGATAACTTCTTGGCATGAACTAGTAACAGTATTTACATTAGTCGGACTATTGTTCTCATCTTTGTCGCCATTTTTGTCACAACGTTTCGGCCGTTGTACGCTCCGGCCTTCCACAGGTGGTTGGAATTTCGAACCGAACCCTTTTATTTCGATCACTGGGGTAGACTGTTCTAGTTCCACGACCCATGTTTGATGGATGTCAGTTATCAGTTATCGCCTGCTAATGTTCCCTCTGAAAGTTCTCCACTGCCTGAACCGGGTATTGAACTCACACTCTTTTGGGTCTGTCACTGGATCTAACCAACGCCTTTATCCACTGTGGCATGTGTCCTTGAGAACATCTGGGTATGAATTTCTGAGTATTATAAACCTAATTTTTCAGCAACCATTTTTTACCAGTACTCATATTGCAATTTTGCTGTTATCATTGCATGTTTTTACCAGATCTCATATTGCAACTTTTTTGTTATCATTGCTTTTCTCTGGCACTCCTTATTACTGGTTCCCATATTGTATTTATTTCTATGCTTGGCCGACTCAGGATATTTATGTGGCCTAGCATATGTGCTGATTCCTTAAGTTTACGAATTTTCCAATGGTGTTCTCTGTCTATGATCTCAACCTGATCCGACAGGGGACGGTGATCTCCCTTCTCTCTCCATATGTAGTCAGCCACGCCTGATTTTTCTACTGACCTCTGACTAGAAGAACGGGCCAGTATTCCAATAGATAATCTGATGGAGATGTTGACTTTCTGTACACAAACAACACGCTTCGGAATGGGATCACACATATATCGACAGGATGAGGGCTTAGCAATGAAGTCGCCATTATCACCAGCAATGGCGAATATATACATGGAATACTTTGAAGAAATGGCATTAGAATCCATATCTCTAAAGCAAACTATATAGTTAAGGTACGTAGATGACACCTTCATACTCTGGCCACACCAGGAAGATGTCCAGGTTCTACTGGACCATGTGAACTCAATAAGACCTTCGATACAGTTCACAATGGAGAAAGAGAGTAACAACACACTCCCATTCCTGGATATACTAATATCTCGAACAGATCATGGGTTCAAGACATCCGTATACCGTAAACCAACATTCACCGGACAGTACCTCAATTTCAACTCCCGCCATCCATACAGCGTAAAGAAAGGGATCGTCCGTTGCTTACAACACCGAGCAAAAGTCATAAGTGGCGACCCAGAGACGTTAGATAAGGAACTGGTCAGTATAAGTAGTACCCTACAACGTAACAACTACCCTGGGTACCTAGCAGCCCACCCCAAAAAAAAACTGGGATAGGCCGGTACAAGAGGAGGAGAACAACAACACTCAGAAAACAGTCTGCCTGCCTTATGTGAAGGGGTTATCAGAGAAAATACAAAGGATCTGCGGTCCATATAACATCAGGACAACCTTCAAAAGCGTGACAACACTTCGCAGATATCTCTCTCGAGTGAGACCCCGCCATAGAGGAGAACAGGACTAAAGACTGTGTGTACGCTATCCCGTGCAGCTGCGGAAAGGAATATAAAGGAGAGACAGGCCGCCCCCTCAAGGTAAGGCTTCAAGAACACCAGAAAACTGTAACGCGAGGGGAAGTAGAAAAATCAGGCGTGGCTGACCACATATGGAGAGAGAAGGGAGATCACGGTCCCCCGTGGGATCAGGTTGAGATCATAGACAGGGAACACCATTGGAAAATTCGTAAACTTAAGGAATCAGCACATATGCTAGGCCACAAAAATCTCCTGAGTCGGCCAAGCATAGAAATAAATACAATATGGGAACCAGTAATAAGGAGTGCCAGAGAAAAGCAATGATAACAAAAAAGTTGCAATATGAGATCTGGTAAAAACATGCAATGATAACAGCAAAATTGCAATATGAGTACTGGTAAAAAGGTTGCTGAAAAATTAGGTTTATAATACTCAGAAATTCATACCCAGATGTCCTCAAGGACACATGCCA
Organism: Acanthosepion esculentum; assembly: GCA_964036315.1. NCBI lineage: Eukaryota > Metazoa > Mollusca > Cephalopoda > Sepiida > Sepiidae > Acanthosepion > Acanthosepion esculentum. Next base: position 29,502,796 of record OZ038504.1, on the reverse strand, counting down.
CAGTGGATAAAGGCGTTGGTTAGATCCAGTGACAGACCCAAAAGAGTGTGAGTTCAATACCCGGTTCAGGCAGTGGAGAACTTTCAGAGGGAAAATTAGCAGGCGATAACTGATAACTGACATCCATCAAACATGGGTCGTGGAACTAGAACCGTCTACCCCAGTGATCGAAATAAAAGGGTTCGGTTCGAAATTCCAACCACAGGGTACAACGGCCGAAACGTTGTGACAAAAATGGCGACAAAGATGAGGACAATAGTCCGACTAATGTAAATAGTGTACATAATCTCAGAAATATAGACAGACTATGAACTAGTAAATGCACTATATATATATGTGTGTGTGTGTGTGTATATGAAAGTGAACAGAGAAGTCAACACTTAAAGCGTAACGCCGCGCATCACGGTTTCAAAATGTCACTTTTCTCCCTTTTTGTTCGTTTATATAGCAGCTCCTAAACGATTCAGTCTCAGAAATCATATCGTTTTGACTGCATCATTTCGACTTGCTTGTAACCCTTTTATTCAATTGGATCTAGTCAAAAATTTCAAGCACTTCTGTGTGTTATTCATTTTAATTATCCCACATCTTTTGTCTATTTTGCTCATTTTTCTGTTTTCCATCACAAACATTTCAACCCTTTAAAGTCATGTGCTCCGAAAGTAATGTCTCCTTTTATTTGGTGTCTGACATTAGAGGCGGGTAGTGATGGCAGTTGGGTTTTCAGTTTCTTGCAAATGACACAACGTATATATGTGGCATTTTGCAATGTGTTTCAGCAGAGGCGATAGTGATGTGTGTCTCTAACCGCCTTTCCTGCCACCTTGCACAACTGTCAACCTATAAAATGAAAAGTGCCTCGAAAATGTAAGTTAATATTGATGATTCTGTTGAAAAATAAATGTTATATAGCTGCAACCTTTTTTTTCCCTGTGGTCATCCCAATTTCGATATTTCCCTCAGATGAAATAGGGAGACTACATCCGGAACAATTTTCCTAGAAACAAACTAATTTTATTTAAAATGCTGCAGAAGCTGATAACTACGTGGAATAATTTTTTTAAAATCTCTAATCTTTCGCCTAACTCTCTTGGTTCTTACTTTATTAGTCCATAGTAATAGTTGCAATTGTACGATAATGTACTGAACAGTTTTCAGTCCTAAACAGTTCATAAAACCGCGTCAAATAACCAAACTGCATTTATTCTGGAAGGGCTTTTTTGTCGAGCTGAGTAAATTTTCAACACCATCTCGTAATAAGTTGTGTTAAATCTGAAAACATGTTCACCTGGCTGGACTGTAAATTAAATAAATAACCGGGTTGTTCATGCTATTCTCAGCATACACAAAGTCTCCAGGAATGGAATCCCTGTAAGTGTCCTCGCAATCATAAAGTCCTTCCTATCAGGTAGGTCCTTAAAGGTCGTTTTCAATGGCCAAGCTTCTGAAGCCTATAAGATCGATGAAGGCATCTCAAATGCTTTACTAGTCGGTCCTACTCGGTCTTTTCTGCTTTCTATTAACGATCTGCCGAAAAACATTCTCAGATCGTTTAGTAAATATCTGTTGAGATGATACCACAATTTTATGGGTTCATCTCCAAAAATCTAAACAACCAGAACCTGGCAGCTGATCTCTCATCTGACTTTGTTCTAACAGTCTTGTGTGTGGGATCTGGTTTGTAACTTTCAATGGCTAAAGTGTTAGTCGAAAGCATCTACGACACTAATTACCCCAAACAGTTTCTATACACATTGAAAACTTATAAAAGAAAAACTATGCCACCAATAAGAAATGAATCATGAATTGGTGTTGAATGAATAAAAAATTAAGGTTGAGTTAATTGTTAAAAAATGACCAGAAAATCAGAAAGTAAATAGAATGAAAGGAAGAATAATTTTCAGTAACCAGATTGTCTATGGTATTCTCAGCATTCTCTTTCTTGCTTCGAGTCTTTCTCTTCGTCTATGAGGGAAAATATGCTGCATTTACTGCCATATTAGAGGATTGATTTGTTCAGCGCACTTTCACTCTTATAAAAGACAAAAATGTGATAATAAATGTCCCAGCAAAATGTTGACTGATATTGACTTTTATTTTAACGAAAACAAAATGCAGAAGCTAACAAGTATTTTTATTATCGTATGTTGTGAATTATTGTTAGATCTTTTATCTTGTAAGTTCCCATATCTTCACATTCGCGATTAACTGCGGGAATTTGAAAAAAAAAACTTTTTTCCTTTCAACTTTTCTTTTATCTCTTCGTCCAATTTTTACGGTTTTCATTTTTCCTTCTTTCAATCGTTACTCCTTTTCCCTTCCAACTTCTCCACATCTTTCATTCTTTCTACCGCTTATTTTCTACTTTTATCATTTTTATTAACTGTTTTGTTCTTCCCTTTTCTTTATTTTTCTTCCTTTCATTCATTAATTTTATATTTCTTGTATTATCTTTCTTTCGTTTCTGCCTTTTTTTATTTTCTTTCACATTTTCTTTTCATTTTCCTTCTATTATTTCATTTTCACTTTATTTCATTTGTTCTCTTCTGCTTATATTGCCTTATTTCATTTCATTTTTCATTCATTCTTTTTCTTCGATTTCCCCTTTCGTTATCTACACTTTCATTTTTCTCTTTCATTTTTCTCTTTTTCAGGTTTCTTTCATTCATACTTTTATCCTTTTTCTTTGTCTTTCTTAATTAACTTCTTATATCTCGCCTACCTATTCCCATGATTCTGTTATCTGAAATCGGTACTTGTAAAATCGGCTGGTTGATTGATTGATTACTTTTATATATTGATCTATCAGAACTTCCTCAACTTTGTTGTCCCTTCTCACACGTCACCATCGTTTCTTTCGACCAAATTCCTGCCTTTTCTTTTTTTTTTTTTTTGGTGTGTCGTGAGGTTTCTCTGTTCGCTTTCTCACCTGAGGCTTATTAATCCAAATATACATTCTCATCTCTCGGTGTCTAGTGTGGAATTTGCAACTATATATTGTGTCTTTGCTGATCATTCGGCCTCGCGGTGATTGGCCAACTTTTCGAGGGTCGAGTCGCGAAAGATAAGATCGAAATTGGGATCCAGTTTTATTTTTCTATTCTTCAGTGCAATTCGAGTTGGGAAATAAATTACATTCCTAGAAATTGAGAAAAAGTGATGGAGGTAGAAGATTCTGGATTCAGAAATTTGTATACAAAAAAGACAAAGTATTTAAAGAAAATAAAGGAAAGAGAAATCAATGCATAAAGAAAAGAAAAAGGTAAGAATAAACAAACAAATATAAAATAAAAAACGCAGCTAAAATTAAAAAAAGAATGAAACAATCATAAATAAAAACGGATTGGAAAACGAAGGAAACCTGAAAATAATTCAAATTAAATATGAAAAGAAAATGGAGAAAAAGAAAATTAAAAGAAAAGGTTCAATGAAAAAAAATCATCTTTTAATATGAAATTACTAGAAAGCAAGTATCACAGTAATCTGGCAATTTCACTTAAAAATAGAAATGTCATATTTTATGGAAAGAATATCAACCTTTAGCGGAAGGTGCTCAGATTTAGAGAAAGAAAGAATATAGTCGGAATGGTTAGGCAATGGAGTTAAAATTAATTAAATGTTCCCGACTATTTCCGATTGCAAAGAATTCATCTTGTCGTTCATCAAGATGTAAGGACATCTGAAATTCATTCCACTATATAAAGTATTTATTAATGTGATACGAAATATAGATAATAAATACTTCGGGTCAGTCGGGAGAATCTATTGGCAAAAGCGTTATCTCGTGCTCAGCTAAGATAACTAATGAATTCAGTCAGCAATGGTTTTCCTGACTGCTGACGTAATGTGCAGACTTTCTTTTTATTTCTATCTCTTCTCTATAAACATATATTCACAAATCAGGGCATTACATTTGAACTCGTATAATATGTTATTCATTATGACTTCGTAACTCAGTGCTATGCATTTTTGACCTTGTGCCTGAACAAAATAAGCTTGTTTGGTGCCCTCTTAAGTTATGTTCACCCAGGTTAGGTTAGTAGGTTTTATTAGAAATGCTCCTATTATGTTTAAATTTATTTATAATGAGAGGATTATCTACAAGTATTTTTTCTGGATGCAGAGAGTAGGGTATGAGTGCTTAAGAGCTTTCTCATCGAATTAAGATCGCTTAAGTGGTCAGTTAGTTACCTCTTAGTTTCACCAATGCATTGGTTTTTAGCTAATCTTTATTTTCAAATTTATATGAATATTGGCATTCATGTGATAGGTGTTATTAGTAAATTTCAGATGATATGAATTTTACACATTAAGTAAAACAGTGCTTTTCCCCATCAGACCAAACTTGATGTAGTTTGGCCAATATGGGAAAATGCTACAGCCAAATTAAAAAGGAAGCGCTTAATATAATTTTTGCTGTAAAGAAATATCCCAGGATGATAGTAGGAGGAAAATTCATACTGAAAACTGATCATTATTGTGTATATTCCGTTTTAAGAAAGGGATTCCCACACATACTGCAAAAAGACTACAGCGTCGGGATAGGATGTTATTGAACTATGTTTTCGACATGGAATTTCTATCAAGAAGTTGGGCACTCAGATGGCTTGTCCAGATTGATATCGAAATCTAAAGAAGATTTTGATGATACCGTGATTTCTTCGATGGAATTCTAAAGCGAAATTAAAAGCCTGGTGTGTAACAGTTTAAAGAATTGCCGATCACGAAAGTCGATATCAAAATTCATTCTAAAAAGGATACGTTTATTAAAAAAATTATGAATGGCGTTAAGTCGAAATGGAGTAAAACTAAAACGAAACATGGTAACAATAATACAGCTTTTTCTATTTGTGATGATGTATTTTTGTTCGTTGATAGAGTAGTAATTCCGTTATCACTACAAAAAAGGATTTTGAAAGAATTCCACGTAAGACATCCGGGAACAGTGAGCATGAAGTCCCTGGTGAGAAGTTACGTTTATTGCTCAAAGATGGACAAAGTTATCCAAAATACAGTTAGAAAATGTAATGGTTGTAATTCAGCAGGAAAATCACCACGTAAAAATTATCAGGCATGCCTTAGCACCAATAAATCGTGGATAAAACTACATATGGACTCTGTTGGACCATTAAATGGTTCATACTATTTAATTGTGGTCGACAGTTTCAGAAAAAGGACAGAGATATTAAAATGTAAACGATCTACTACCACAATATCGATTAAATTCTTAGGCAAACTTTTTGCAAGGTTTGGTGTACCTAAGAGTGTGGTATCCGATAATGGAACTCAATTTACTTTTAGTGAATTTAAAGATTTCAGCAAAACCTACGCCGTTGAACATTTGACAACGCCGATTTATCATCCGATATCGAAGGGTTAAAACGAGTGGTTTGTTGACACCTATGTGAGAATTTGCTTCTTCTTTTCTCGTCTGTAATGTCCAATCGCGCGTTTCGCCGGTCCTTGCCATCCTGTTGAATGACCGTTTCTTCACCGTGTCGATTGAAAAATTCTCCATTTTGGCATTGCTGCTAGCCCCACTGTTTAGGGGTGAGGTAGACCAGCCGACTCCCCCCACCCCTGATCACTGCGTTCACTTTAAGTGATCTACTAGCGTGACTGGAGCCTTTAATTTCGGACGTGACATTTGGATAGCTTATGGTCGTGAATAGAGCCTGTTCTATGTATTCCTTGCATATGTAACTAATATACTTGAAAACTTTGGTATTAGTGAATATTTATTTTCTAAATTGTTATTTTTATTTTTATTTTTTTTTTGTTAACTGTAAATGCCCCCCCCCCCAACCTATTTGATGCCGCGTTCCTTGTGTATGTATATATAACTTGTTAATGTATTTCCAAAAGTTTTATTGTAAATTATTTATTTAATGTCTTGTTTTTTATTCATTTGTATTTCTGTAATTTGCTTTTTGTTAACCGTCCTTCCGCCCCCCGTCTTATTTTAGAAGTAACTATGTGAGAATTTGCTTCTTCTTTTCTCGTCTGTAATGTCCAATCGCGCGTTTCGCCGGTCCTTGCCATCCTGTTGAATGACCGTTTCTTCACCGTGTCGATTGAAAAATTCTCCATTTTGGCATTGCTGCTAGCCCCACTGTTTAGGGGTGAGGTAGACCAGCCGACTCCCCCCACCCCTGATCACTGCGTTCACTTTAAGTGATCTACTAGCTTGACTGGAGCCTTTAATTTCGGATGTGACTTTTGGATAGCTTATGGTCGTGTTCTTTCTTTTCTTGCTAAAAACTAACGCCTGCTAACCTCTTTTTCCCCTTCTCCAATTTTGTTTGTTTTTAATATAGACCATTGGGACTTATACTAAGTTAAAACTTAGTACCATATGTCTTTCCTATCCCCCAGTACCCTCAACCAGTATATGCCCTGCTACTATCCCAACTTCATCCCCCCACTGTTTTGTTCTGTCATCGTTGTATATGTTTTATGTAATTGGAGAAGGTAGGCTTTCCTACCGCCCGGTCAACACTCCTCCCTCTTCTATTGAACGCGAGTAGAGGCCCAAACATTGTTTCGTGTTTAGGAAGGGGTTCCCGGATCTCTTTCTCCCGCTCACTGGCCTCTGTACTGGTGTCGCTGTGTTCCTCCCATGATGCGCGCAGTCTGTGGCATTGCCTGTTCATTCTGAGGGTACACGGTTGACAGTTACCTGGTTGCTGTTTCCGACTGGTAGTTAGGAGCCCTAACACTTGCGTAGCGTCTTGAGCGGCCGCTCTGATCAACAGTTGCATAATATCGGGGTGTCTGTAGTGCCATGTCGCGCATGGATAGGTGTCCCTGCAGTCATTTCTGGTGGGCAACCCTGAGGCCACATTATGAATCTTGCTGTTCGCGTCATGGGTATCAACCGTCGGCTTCCTTTAACTCAGGCCTTCTCCCTCTTTCCAAAACCAATTACCAACATGAATAACAAAAAACTGAAATACAAACCTAAACCAGCCTTCCAAAAATCACCCAAACCTCTAAATATCTCCTTCTCTAACATCCGCGGCATTAGAACCAACTTCTGCAGCGTTGAGTCTTTCCTCATAGCTAAGTGCCCGGATATACTCGCCCTGTGTGAGACCAATCTTAACTCCTCTATCCCTTCCTCCGATCTCTCGATCCCTGGATACCTCCCACTCCTCAGAAAAGACTCTCTAACCCACATGCATGGTCTGGGTGTCTACGTCAAGGACCATCTCCCTCTGGCTAGAGAGACCTCTCTCGAATCGCCGGATCATTCCTACTTATGTCTCCGCCTATCTCTTCTCAATGCTGTAAGCTATCTTTTCTTCCTCTACCGCTCTCCATCCTCTCAGGACTGCGGGATACTCGATGTCATTTCTGACAGCGTTGATAAGGCCCTCTCTGTCCATCCGTCCGCTCACATATTTGTGTTTGGTGATTTCAACGCCCATCACAACCAGTGGCTACAGAACGCTACCACTGACCTCGCTGGCGTTCATACTCTTAACTTTTCAATCTCTCAATCCCTCACCCAGATAATCGATTTCCCCACGCGTTTTTCCTACAATCGAGACTGTAAGCCCTCACTCCTCGACCTGTGTTTTACCTCCATCCCTGAGTCGTGTAGTGCCACGCAGCTCTGTCCTATCGGTAACTCCGATCATGCTGTCGTGTCTGTTAGTATCTCCTTCAGCCCCACCCCCTGCAAAGTACCTCCTACCACCAGAACCACTTTCTGCTACCAACGGGCTGACTGGGACTCGTTTCGGGACTTCCTCCGCGATGTCCCCTGGGATGCTGTATTTAAGCTCCCCACTCATGACTGTGCTTCTGAGTTCTCCTCCTGGATCAAAGCCGGTATCGAAGCTTTCATCCCCTCCAGGAAATTCAAGGTCAAACCGCGCTCCTCCCCCTGGTTCACAGCTGCTTGCTCAGCCGCCATTGCCCATAGGAACCACTTCTTCCGCCGTTTTCGTAGTGACATGTCCGACTTCAACAGACGTCTATTTACCTCTGCACGCAATGAGTGTAAGCGTACCCTCGACAATGCCAAGGCACTATTTGCAGCTCGGATGAAGGAACGTATTGCATCCCGCAAATTTGGCTCCAAGGACTATTGGCGCCTCTGCAAGAGCGTTCTGAATAGTAACAAACCCTCCATTCCTCCACTGTTCAATCAGTTTGAGGTCCTGACCACCTCTGCCGACAAGGCCGAATGCTTCGCTCGAAAGTTTTCTTCCAATTCTATGCTTGACTCCTCTGGGGTACCCTTGCCCGACTTCCCTCCCAGAACTGAGGCCCTACTGGACGGCTTGCACATAACCCCGTCGTCGGTACTGGGCATTATTTCTAACTTAGATCCCCACAAGGCTACCGGCGGCGACGGAATACCAGCCATTGTCCTGAAGAAATGCGCACCTGAACTGGCACCTGCCCTCTCTAAATTGTACAACCGCTGCCTCAAGGACTCCTGTTTTCCTGACTGCTGGAAGTACTCTACCATTGTTCCTGTCTTTAAGAACTCTGGCGACCCCTCCAACCCTTCTAATTACCGTCCTATCAGTCTCCTTCCCATCTTCGGCAAAGTCTTCGAGGCCATTATCAACGCCGAAGTGACTACTCACCTGATATCCCACGATCTGCTCTCAGACAAGCAGTATGGTTTCCGCTTTGCCCGGTCTACTGCCGATGTTCTTACGGCCATCACTGAATTTGTCTACCAAGCTATCCATAGTAACGGCGAAGCCCGTGCCGTGGCCCTTGACATCTCCAAGGCATTCGATAGGGTTTGGCATGCCGGCCTCCTTCGCAAGCTCCGGGGTTATGGTATCACAGGTCGATTGTTTGACCTAATTCAATCGTTCCTATCAAACCGGGATTTGAAGGTTGTTCTCAGTGGATCCTTCTCCAACTCCTATCCCACTACTGCTGGTGTTCCTCAAGGCTCCATCCTTGGCCCTACTCTGTTCCTCATATTTATAAATGACCTTCCAGACGCCATAGACTCCCAAGTCGGTATCTACGCTGACGACACTACTATTTACTCCTGCCTCAAGCACAAATCTACTGAGGCGGACAAAATTAACCTGGCAGCTCAAATTGAAAAGGACCTCCAATCGGTTGTGGACTGGGGAGAGAAATGGATGGTCAACTTTAATGCCTCTAAAACAAAATTGCTCTCCATTAACCACCACAAGGACCCTTCCCTGCATCCCATCAGAATGTCTGAGGACCAACTTCTCGAGAGTTCCTCTCTGCGGCTGCTCGGTCTCACGCTGTCCGCTGATCTGAGATGGAACAAATACATCGAGTCAATTGCATCATCCACCGCTAGAAAAGTTGGTTCCCTGTGCCGAGCCAGGAAATTCTTCTCCCCTGAATCGATCCTCCAGGTCTATAAGTCTACCATTCGACCTTGCATGGAGTATTGCTGCCATTTATGGTCTGGGGCCCCTGCGTGTTGCCTCGGGGTTCTTGATAAGATCCAGAGACGGATATGCAATGTGATTGGCCCTGATCTGTCATCTCGTCTGCAGTCGCTCTCTCACAGACGCAATGTTGCATCACTCTGCCTTTTCTACAAGTACTTCCACGGTAATTGCTCTGAGGAGTTGCTTTCACTTGTCCCTAAGCCTCGTGAATTCAATCGTCCTACGAGGCTGGCATCCCGTTCCCACCCCTTCACCGTTGAAACTGTTAGGTGTAGACGTCTTTTCTACTCCAATAGCTTCATGTCACGCACATCTCGCCTATGGAACTCCCTTCCCTATTACTGTTTCCCTGACAAATACAATCTCCAACGGTTTAAGTGTAGCGTCAATCGTCATCTCCAGTTGCCTTGATCTATCCACTTCCTGACATCTTCCATTCCTATCTGCTCTCGCTCTATATCTCCCGTAACCTCCCCACCTCGATCGGCCCTCCGTCCTTCTCTTTCTCCACATCCCTTCCTTTACCACTCCTATCTGCTCTTCCTCCAACCCTTCTGTAACCCCTTGCGTGATAGTGGCCACCGGCCTTGCTCGGGGTGATACGCTTAAAAAAAAAAAAAAAAAAAAAAAAAAAACCCTTCACAATTGCATTAAGAAAACCTAAAGGCTTGAAAGCCCAAGAAATGGTACGATAAGAATTTTGAGAGTATATCGAATGACGTCAAATGTAAACATCACCGCAAATATGTCACCTCGAAAGTTCATATATGCTAGATCAATTTTCGACCAATTATTGCCAGGAAATAAAAAGAAAATTTTACAATTTTTAAAACTAACAGATCCTTTAACATCGGTGATAATGTTTTCTTTAAAAGTTCTAAAGCCAGAAAGGAAAATTGGTAGTCAGGAAAAATTATTCGACGTCTTGGTAGTATAATGTATATTGTCGAAGGGATAAATATAAAACAATTGAAGTCTGGATCATCACAGAATAAGCAACCAATGCAATTTAATTCACCAATGGACATACTTTACGACAACTTTGAAGTATATATATTCCCAGAGTAAGCAAAAACATAGTCTCACTGAAATGTTGGAAGTGGATCGATATCGGAAAAAGTATCGAGTGAAGAAAGTGTATATGTAAAAGTGTATGGGGATGGAGATGAACACACTTCTCCAGAATATGAGTTGCACTCGTCCAAATAGCACATATACCGACCCGAGAATCATCAAGCGAGAGAGAGCTAACCGCTCACGGAGCTCTTAAATCTTGTCGAACTTTCTGGTTTCAGACAGAGAGGAACCCAGACGAGGCTTTGCCGAAGGGCAGAGTCTCGTCTGGGGAGGTTGACAAAACCCGATCCCGTTGTATCCGCTGTCTACGGTGAATTTTTGCCCGAGCCTAAAGGTTTGGATTTGCCCCACATAAAAATCTGGCTGTGCGGAGGTTGGTAAATATCGAGCTAGCCGGGAGCGAGCCTTTTACCTTACTACAAAATTCAGTAAGACTACATCGACTTCATTCATTATTGTGCTATCTTCATTAAATGGAATGAAGACATAACACCAAACTAGTAACTTACCATAGTCACCATGATGACTTACCAGTCACGATGAATGCTTGTACTCTCAAATAGGTTCTTTGCTTTGCACGTCTATTGAGACTCAGTTTCTAACTACAGCTCAAGTGGAACATACATACAACCCATCATTTAAGGCGCTGGTAAAATAGTCGGTTCCTTATACCAATCTAGAAAGTAGTTGATTTCATCTACCATTCTCTATTTTTACAGGTGCTAGACCAAACAACAACTGGAGAATTGCATCCGTATCTGGGCTGCAGACGCTCGGATTTCAAATACGATTACGCGGTCTTGTAGAGGATGTTACAGTTTTTTGGATACTGTATGTAACTAGTGAGCCAACCAAAATGAGCTGACTCATTTCATAGTTTACCAAGAGAAGGTTAACCAGAAGACGTGGAATATTCAATCCGACGTGTATAAAGGCGGCCATTTTGTTTTGTTTTTTGTTGTCAGAATATCCACTGCTAACCTGTCAGATGAAAGACCTGAATAACTATGCTTTCCTACTCTCTCCGAATATCCACTGCCAACCTCTGATATGGAAGACCTTAAGAATTCCTGAATAGCTGCTACTAGACATTGGTGCTGTTTCATTGAACAAATTACTTACTACGTTGGATTTCTACATTCGGTGATCATGTTTTACAGAGGATTTCTTATTGTTCACCCTACAACCTTTTTCTCAGAGAAGCAAGGTGTGTCGCATATCCAGCGTTATTTCCATAAAAATGCTCTGACTAGCTGCATTCCCTGGTTCCTCCAGTTCAAACCTTTCAGCTAAGACCCGCCGTGCCACGCATATAGGAGGGCGAACGATTCTAATTCCCTCTGTAATTCCCTTCACAAGAAGGTATTCTATTCTGACAGCTTCTTCCAAAGTTCCGCTATTTTATGAAACACTCCCGAGGGGATGCTTCCCCGACAATTTCAATATTAACTTCTTCAAGTCCAGAGGCAATCGTTATCTGTCCTCATTATCTACAATTGTTATGTGCATTAAAAAAATCCCGCCTTCCGTAACCCTCTACCTTGAGTAGCTTTTGGTCTTATATTGAGTGAACAACTGCCTAAGAAGAGAAGGAAAGGCAAACAAAAATTTCAATAAAAATTAATTTACTACTAATCTGACACGACAGAGTATGAGAGACACAAGCGAAATATATTAACACTGAAACATTAAGCCAGCTTTAAAAATGTCTAGAGTCGGTCGAAATCCCCTGCGATAATAATTACTCCCAACAGTTTCTGCACTTATTTAATTCCCACAAAAGAAAAACTATATGGAAACGAATAAAACTGAATTAAAAAATATCCATGTCCGTCATATTCAACGTTTTTAAGGCAAGTAGCCTTCGTAATTATAATTGTTGTGGTAAACAGATAGAGCATTAAGAATAAAATAAAATTTCCAATTCTCTTGTTTCTACTCTGAGGTTCGATGAAGTACTCTTAAATTCTTAAGGAGGTTTGTCTGTAAAATTTCCCTGCGTATTGGATGTAATTCTACGAAACCTAGGGTAGAGACAGGAGAAGTGAACACACACACACACACACACACACACACACACACACACACACACACACACACACACATATATACATATATATATATATATATATATATATATATAATACGTGTGTGTTGGTAGGGATGCTCTAACTGCTATATCCATTGAGCCAAAGGGTCGAACTCGGTCTCCAGAAAATCAGTCAAGTGTGTCTTAGCTTATATTTCACACTAGAAAGCGAAATCCTGCCTTCTACACGTGGACGATCGATGCGTATGTCAACGGGGGAAATAAGGTTTGTAAGACACATAAAATGATGCCCATGTTTCACGAATATGTAAGAAATGAATCATGAATTGGTTTTGAATAAAAGACACACTCAGGATAAAATAATTGTTAAACACTGACCAGAAAGTAAATAGAATGAAAGAAAGAAAAAAGTCGAGAAACAAAAGAATGATAAAACAAAGGAAATAAGGGTGGAAAAAAACAAAGCAAAAAAACAAAGCAAATATCAGAACCAAAAAAAATGTAATATGACTGAAAAAAAGAGAATTTGAAGCCATCACGCTCAAGCACTAATTAAAATGGAACCATGTTACATGATCAGTTTAAATCTTTTTTTCATAGAACAATACTAACCTGTCTGATTGCCAGTATTGGTTGATTTAATTTTTACGATTTTGTGTGTTACTTAAAGTCAAAAAATATTTTGGATTATAAAAATATATATAAATATTTTTTGCGATTGAATACGACATTAGCAATTCTTTTTAGAATAAGTGTTTTTTCCAGATATAAGTCATTTTGATGTCAATGCCTTCGTAAATGAAACTCTTCCACGACAAGACATCTTGGCAATGTCATATCACTCGCATTCAACGATGCTTAACAAAGAAACGTGCTTTCCGTTCAAGGATTTCCTTGGTACATCTTACATGCAACCCAGGACTAACGTGTTTTGCAATAAGAGGTGATATTCACTGAAACGTAACGCCGCCCCCCCCTACATTTTCAGTAACATTCGTATAGGCACATTATCCCGAGATAACTCGTCTACGATACTTTCATGAAATTTAAGTTAAGTTTCAATTACCTAAAAGAACTAATATTTTAATAGCAATAAAGATCCCAAGGGCAACAATAAATTATCATGTAAGAACAAAGGGTGAAACGCATGGACGAAGCTTTTCACTTGTTTCCCAACATTTGCAGTAGCGACTCGATGATTTACAGCATCTTTTTGTGCAGGAAACATTTTGTATGGCAACTCTTGGCATAATCACCATGCACTATGAGAAATCTGTTGAAAATAATCGGTTAATAATAATCTAGAATTGTGATTGACAAGTGTTGGTTAAAAGAACGAAAACTGCAATGAACGAGTTATGTTCAATCACCGAGTGAGACATTTTGTGTTCGTATTAATAGCCTTGGGATAGGCATCCGTCTCTTCTCTCTCAACCCCGATAGCTGTAGGTTAATTGATAAACTCATATCTCTTTACATAGCAGCCAATATATGAGAAAAGCAATTCCGTATCCATTACAGCGCAGTTTACAAATAAAAGTAAGATCTGAAGAACCATGAACTAAGAGAATGAAGTGAAGAAATAGCATATACGGCATAAAATGTTATTTCCATGAAAATGTTTTCTCTGGAATAAGTTTTCTTTTTTCTAAAATTTATTCTGAAGTCGTATTTTTACACCTTACACCATCTTTGAACTCCTCGAATTTCGAGCTTCTTTATCAAAAATCCACCATGTTTGATAATGGACAGGTAAAACATTCTGAACATACAAACTTTAGATGCTCGAGGATTCAACTGAAGTGATGGCAGTATATTAAAACTCCCAGGAACTGGCCAACGTATTGACCAAGCTGAATGTTACAAAGAAATAGTTCTCTTCTGGGTTTTTGATACTTTACTGCTAATTTGAATACACATTGCCATATCTGGCACCTTGAATTCCCCACTTTAAATTTTAAAGCTTCCTGTTACATCGTAAGTAGTCATATTTCTGGTGGTTCTTGTCGATAAGAAAATAACACAGTCCATTCTTTTCGAAGAGTACACAATCTCACGACTGAAATTTGAAAACATAACTATTAATTTTGATATTATTTCATTCTGGTGGGAAAATCGATTTCCATTCTTGAAATCCGGCACTAGAACTTCATTTAAATTTTATTTTGAAGTACATTGAGTTGTTACCATTTCATTCGCCCTCAAATTTGTATTTAAAAAATAAACTCATATTTGCTTAATCTGTATTAACAAGAAAACCTTCTGTTTGAATTTCTAGGATGAGGAGTTGTCATTGTTTACACTATTTATATTCGCTCTATTGTCTTCAACTTTGTTGTTTTTATAACAACGTTTTGGTCGTTGCGCTCTCTAGCCTTCCTCAAATGTATATCGATCTGGGTAACCTACAGGGATTTCCGAACTGAACCCTATATTTAATCCATTGCACATGTCATTTCTTATTTTTATTTAGTAATGTTCAATTATTGCTCATCCGTTTTCACTGAGTGCAAGTACCCAGTGCTGGACCCAGAGATTGAACTCACAGCCAGTCACCAAATTCACAAATCAACCCTTTTATCTACTAGGCCCTTGTCGTGTAGGACAATTTACTAGAGGTAAGTTAGACACTTAAACCTAAACTTGACTGCTAATTAGGCTGCCGATGATCCCTTGACGGAAGCTAGACAGACTGTGTCAAGCCTAACTGGGGAATCGCATCTATAGCAAAGTGAAAATGGATAAGACCCTTAAAACTGAGAGAATCTTAAAAAAGAACAAAAACTACTTCGCACTAAATAATTATTGACAGCTGACTCAACATCACAGATCAGAAAGTTGGTATTCGATTGTGGCACAAATTCAGCTTCAGGAGCTCAGTGTGTCACCCATTGAACAGATTCCTAGTGGGCATAGTCAACCCACTAACAGGGAAGGCCACATCCTGTGTTAGAACACTTACTGAAACTGATCCAAGGGGCCCCATCCATAACAACCGGACAAAATAAGAATATCTGCGGCCCATGCAACATCAGTACAATATTCAGAAGCAGTTCCACTCTGCGGAGTCATTCTTGCCGGGTAAATCCTAACAGGGAGAAAATATGACCAAGAATTGCGTGTACTTAATTCCTTGCAACTGCGACAGAGAATACAGAAGTAAAACAAGCCGTCCTTAAAAGTAAGGCTGGAAAACATCGAAAACCGTAGTGAGATGTGAGACAATGAAATCTTGCATGGCTGATCATATATGGATGGAAAGGAGAGATCATCAGACCCTGTGGAATGAAGTAAAAATACCGGATAAGGAAGAGAACTGTAGTCAAACGCCTGAAAGTATCAGCGCATATACTAGGGTATGATGATCTCCTTCGGAGGTCTAGCACAAGAAAAAATACAATACATTAGCCGCTAATAAAGAAAGCCAAATGACTGCAAATCTTCAATCCCAGCAGTCAAAGCATGACAGCCAGCAGCAGCCTAATCAGCAGTGAAGATTAGGTTTAAGTGTTTAAGTTACCTCCAGTAATTTGTCCTAATAGCCTAGTCGATAAAAGTGTTGATTTGTGAATTTGTTTACATAGTTGTGCAATCCCTGGGTCGAACAGTGTGTGAATTGTGTTATCATTATCAACAAATAGAATCAAAACATTGCTGCATTAAACGAGGAACGAACAGGTTGAAGTTTGTAAATAAGTCAACCAAAAATCAGGATATATTTTATCTCAGACAAATTATTACATTTTTTTCATTTTCTTTTCTCTCTCTCTTTTTTTTTCTTTCACCCATTTTTCATTATTTCATGTCTTAGCTTCTTTTAACTTTTTTGCAGATTACTTTGAATCTTTTACTATATATCTATTTTATTTTTCTTCTTGCATTTTCTTTATCTTTTGTTTTTTCATATTTCTTTCTTTCGTGCCTTCTTTTTTCCATTTCTCTCTTAGCCTTGTTTCTCTCTCTTGACCCCCCGTCTCTCTCTCCCTGTGCGTGCCATACGTATATCTTTTTTGTTATTCTGCTTACGTTTTATTTCAGCTTCTGATACTTTTTGCACAACTGCAAATAATTCCTGACAAACAAGAAATGACTTGGAACCCTAAAATGTTTTTCAGGTGTTTTTATGCATTTAAACGACGCTACGGCGACTTTACGACTGTTTTCGAGAGAAGTGCAGCTTTTGCAATATTTAAAAGAAGCTCGTACAAAGTTCTGATAATTTATTGCCAATTACAAACGGATCTTTTGTTTCTCAAATGCAACTAATATAAATGTACGAGAAATAATCACTCGAGCCTGAAAACCATCGGAAGTGTAAACACTTCATAATTTATGAATGTTTTTGACAATTGTTTTCTCAGATATTTAGCAGACGTATAACGTTCTTATTGTTGCTACAGTACAACGCTTAGCAAGCTAATAATGTATAATACTGATATTGTAGTGATTACATGGTAGAACTATTTTTAAACTTGAGCTAGATGAAACTAGTCTTAGTAATTATGAAGTAAATGAAATTGTCGGATAGTTTGCTAATCTTTGTGACAAATCTATAAAGTCTGTAAGAGCATATTAGGTATGAACATGTTTCATTTTATATAGGGATACAAATTTGTGAATATTTTAGCATTTTGACATAGAGGATGGCTTTTGCTACCTAATGTATCTGTCTCTCTGAAGTTTACAAAAATGAGTATCGATTTCAAATCTCGATAAAAGACGTAAGGTATGGGAAGTACCTTTTCATTCGCCAGGACAAAATTATGGTACTTAAAACTTATCTCGAGTTTGATGTTTTCAACATAGAAAAGGAGTAGCTTTGACCGACCCAAATAACAAGACAAAACAACATTGACACTGGACGTATCTCTGTTTGTTATTATTATTACAACTGTCATGATTTGATTTCCCCATGTCAGAATTCTTTATTTTGTAGAGATTCAACATTGTCTTTTGATCGGATAGATTCCCGTTTCATTTATTTTCAGGCTTTTGATCGACAGTTTTCTTTTGTACTTTCCATTTAATTTTTCTTTGTTTATTTTTATGTGTGTGATATTTAATTGATGCATTTTTAACTTCAGATTAACAAGCTGGGAATGAAAGACTGTGTTATAACATATCTCTCAAATTAAAAAGCAGTGTAATAATTTACATACGAAATCCTGGATACAGAATCCCATAAAAAAGACGCAGTAATATCAGCCAAAAAGCCTTCGCTATGCGTATTATGCCGGAATAGAGGGTGATCTCAAATTTCAGGCCACACCATCAATGGCTGTCATGAGCAGGGTTTATCTGGGGTTAGTCTGGGACACTGGATTCAGAAGTACATGACCTCACACCTGTTGGAAAGTTAGACAAATGATATATAAACAAGTTCCTGGGAGGCGGCGTAACGAGGCTCACATCACAGACTGGCTGACAGTACCTGAGGAAATATTAGAGTGAATAAAATAATCAGCTCCCTCACTTCATTACAGCTGGGAAAGCTCATTTCCGAATTGCAAGAAAATGCAATAAATTACTTATACTCAGAAATTAACTCATTTTTGTACACAACCGGCTCCAAAATTTGAATTGTTGTATTCATATATATTAATCAGTCAGCGACGCCATTGGAGGCGTTCAGCTTTCTTTGAATTTGCAGACGATTAAGATTTGTTGTTAGCTACGAAATTTTGGAATATCACTTCAGAATATGATCAACAATATTTTCCCTAATTAAAAAGAATATGGAAAATATTTATTAACCAATAAATTTGATTAATAAAAATATTTTTTTATTTTTTTCTGGAGGCGTTTATCAATATAAAAATGATCAATATTGTTCGCTATAGTTAGTTTTTTCAATTAACCTTTAACCAGACTGGTCGTTCGTTTGTCATACAAAAACTGAAATTCCCACTTAATTACTTACATTTTTGCACATTTATTCTAGTATATTATATTACACAAAATGCTTAGCGTTATTGATATATAAAAAATATGCACACTAAGTCAGTTTACGATCGTCAACAGTAAGACAGCATCACCATGTTGCCGACTGTTACAATTTATCCGCATACATAAAACAGCATGCATCCATGTCGCACACATTCTCACATGTAGGTTCATTCTGTTTTCTTTTATATTAATGCAATTTATCTAGTTGTACTGTAACAAAAGATACACAAAATATTTTGTGTGATGTTGTTTCGCAAAGAATCTCTGTTATTCATTTCTTTCAATTTGAAGGAAAATAATAATCAAATAATAAAAAAATATTTAAATTTCTAGAAAATTCGCTTATTTCTTCTCTTTATGTACGCATAATTCGCTAAACAACTAATATATTTACTAAAGATAGTAAAGAGTATGACAGTGAAGAGGCCAATGAAACTTGAACTTGGCTTGCTTACTAAATTCCGCTCTAAGTCATTATCATTAGAGTTTTCTTCTCATGACTTCCGCGAATGCTAGTTACAGTGTTGGTCGTCAATGTCCATCTATGATAGTCAAGCCACAATTTCGGGCAGTGGCGCAAGTATGCATTACCGAGTGGCCTACTAACATTGTTTTGTTTCAGTTTTATCTTTGTGTTACATCTTTAGTTTGTTTTTAGGTTCATCTCCCCTATCACATCATTTCATGGATCATGAAATCTTTTATATATTTTCGATTTTCACCAGATCTTTCTGTCATGAGGTGTTTTCTATGTCTGCTGTGAATATGCGGTATTGTGGTATATGCAGGATTGATTGGTGATGGATGTGCTTTTGTGGTGTATGTGTAAATTGTAATGAATGAGTGGGTCGCGAATCGAATCAACAAGGACTAGGATAGCTAATGAAGATCAGTCTCTCCGTATTTCTCCCCTCGGCCTTGTACCACAATTCTGTGTTGTTCAGAATAAATCTCATGCATTACTTAATGGGAATAATATTTTTTACAGTAGTAATGGTCTATGACCAGAGATTGCTAAAAAATGGTAAACGTGGAGGTCCGAAAATAAAAAAAAAGTAGTCTTCATATGCCGGATTCAAAATGTTTCAAAACCTCTGATATAGTCTAGCAATCAAGAACGATACTCCTTTTTCGCTCATGTTGTCAGTGTAATTAAAACTCCTTTCTGGTTTCTCAGACATGCAGCGTTTGACTATGAATTAAAAATCAGAATAGTTAAGCAGTTTCAACAGGTAAGGTTGCCCTATGCATATTTCCTAAAATGCAAATAAAATTGGAATGTCTTCCTTGTGGTAATTTCTTTATCTGCAACTATAACATTCTAAAACCGCCACGAGAACGCTAAAATTCAGCATACCGTGATGAAAACATGCTCCAAATATAATGAAAACATAGTTTTATCGTTATGTTATTATTATTAATAAGTAGAAGCATCAAAGTATTTTTTTTATTATTTTATTAAATTTTTTACTCCTTTTTAGAACATTCGAAATTTTGAATAAGAAACTTATTTTTCTTGCGTCGGCGTTTGTACACGTGCTATAAGTAAGTAATATTTGTTTAAATCAGATTAAATTAACGTTAAATTTTCTAATTTTCCTCGAATAACGTTTCAGAAATATATATTTTATTTTTGCAAGATTTTTAAAACGGAAAAATAAGTTTTGTTTACAAATGTCTAAAAAACGGCTGACGTGATCAATTTTACCAGAAAAAAATGAGATTCTATTTCAATCAATATCATTTCTGTCTGAAATACACCAAAGTATTTTGCTTCTTACCGGATATAGTAAATTTACTCCTTTAGCTTTCATTTAAAGCTAAATTGAAAGCTTCATAAAAGCTTTTGCACTTTTTAAAATTCATTTTAAACCTTACGTATACCGAATTCGTGGAGGTCCCTAGAAAAAAGGAACGTTTATTGACAAGAGTCACGCAACAGAGATAAAATCATATCGACTTTCTAACGCGACATTCTTCATTCGTTTCTTTTTTTTTCTGATTTCTTTTTTCGTCATCATTTTTTTCTTTTTCTAAATGCAATTTGATAGTAACGATTAATGTGACGAATTCAACAAACATATTGATTCTTGGCTAGTGCTTGTTTATTGTTTATCTCAATTTTGTTTGCCTTTCTGTTGACTCTCGGGATATGTTTTTCGTTATTGCTGGTATTCTGTATAACCCAAATATATTGTCTCATTTGTAAAGAGACTGAGAACACTTAAAACTTGTAAACACGGGTGCGTGCAATTACAGAGAAATAAACATATCGGTTACATAAACATTAAAGCGACATATTTGGAGAAATGTCCCACTACAGAACTATGCCCATATTTTAGGGATTTATTTTTTGCTTTAATTTCAATTGTGAAGTCACTCATAGTTGTTTCAGTGATTGATTATAAAACACTCTTATACTAATAATTATTTCCATGCTCTCTGTCATTCATGTCTTTCCAACATCATCGCTAGTATATATTGCTTTTTATTATATTAGGTTTCTTCTTCTTCTTCTTCTTCTTCTTCTTCTTCTTCTTCTTCTTCTTCTTCTTCTTCTTCTTCTTCTTCTTCTTCTAATAATAATAATAATAGTAATAATTCCATTTGTAGTTAGAGCTCTCGGGTTGATTGAAAAAGATTCCAATAGACTAATTGAAGGAATCTCTGGTAGCCCATGCCTTAAAGAAATAAAAAAAAGTTGTACTCAAAAGTACAGCCTACCCTTTACGAAAGGCTTTATCTATGTAATTTCTTTCCAAACTCCTCATTGGAAAATGTCATGATGCCATTTCTGACCTTAGGTCTGGTCGGGACCCGGAAAGAAATGACTATACACCAGGAACCAAAGAAAAAACAAAACAAACAACAAAAACAAGAACAAGAACAATAATAATAATAATAATAATGCATTTAGAAAACTTGAAATTTCATACCGTCGCCTATTTTAGCTTGGATAATTCTTCTTCTTATTGTGCCTCTTTATCTCAGAAATGATTACGTGATTGGCGCTGAGAACCTCGTAACAAAAAGCATTCTCATCTCTGCATCCTTCTTTATTAGAGTCTCTTTATATACTTGCATTGTTTGAATCGTTTTAATTTTAAATGTCGTTCGAAAAGTCTTTCGGAATACAACTGCCGCTTTATTATAGTGTTTATATTTTATACTTTTGTCTGTTTGCATGAGATGTCTATTAGCTCTCGTTAAATATTATGGGACAGGAAGTCTTCAACATCGTTCTCAGCATTCTGACAGACGATGTGGTCCGGATTTGTTCCACCATGTCTTTATAATTCTATTTCAACTCATCTCGCTTCTTGCAGTTTGGCACTGTTCCAAATGTACATATAGTTATGGGCACAGATCTAACCTTTCTACATTTTTCTTTCCACCTTGCAGGAAACGTCCTCCTGGTCTATATTTCATTTTAGCTATCTTTGGCATTCACACTGGGATTGTTTGATACAACATTTCCCAATCTGACATGCCCCGCTTTCTTTCTTTAAGGTTATTATGTTCAGTCTCCTTGCTGGATGTGGATTGTGTCACTGGATATCAAAGTATCTGATTATTCTGTTCATTTTTATTTAGCGGAACAGCCCCGGCTTTAAGTTTATGTAAGGATGAATCGTTCGTTTGCATAGTTCCAACCGTGTGACTCTTCCTATTTTTAGGGAAAACTTTGTTCATGTGTAATTAGCTAGTGTTCACGCAAGTTCGCTTACATTTGTGCTTTTAGAGTATCAGCAATTTTTATCAGCAAGGATGATTTTTGCTGTTTATCCTAAATGTTTCACTTTGTTTTGTATTACTAGCGAAACTGGGACATGTATGAATCCATCCTCTTCGCTAGTTTCTATCAAGGGAAAATCACTGTTTTCAAACGTTTCAGATATTCACTAGCAAAACGAATTATTCTTACAATCTAAAATGTGTTTAGGCTTTAAATGACTCACAAATTTTGATGGGTCGCAAAAAACAAATCAATTATATATATATATATATATATATATATATATATATATATATATATATATATCCTTGCCTCCTCCCTTACTCTTAAATATCTTAATAAAAATGGATTTAAAATTATTCCTATCTTTCCCTTCCTTCTCTAATTTCGCCTATATCTGTCATACTCCTCCTTCCCCTCTCTCTATATCCCTTTATATAAACTACCCCTCAAAAGTGCGTGAGAACTATATGTAAATTTAAAACACTTTTTCACCCTTGGGAGTGTGGTCCCTTGTAAAAACCATATACCTGGGGAAATAAATTATATCCAATGGACGCTTAAGGTTGTCTGTTTTCTATTTAAATTGAATTTATATATATATATATATATATATATATATATATATATATATATATATATATATATATATATATATTGTATGTATGTATTACTGCAGTTTTGCTCCCGATCGAATATATCGAAAAAAATTTGCACCTAAAGTGCAGTAAATATTTAATATTTATTGTAACATATGGAATTTTGTATTGTCTCCAAAGAAATATGGCAATATTTTAGTGTAATGATATATTTGTTATCCGCTTCAATAATGCGAATGCCAAGCATTACAACATGTCGCTTCCAAATTTCTGCCGAAGCGAATTGCGTCATGGTACTCTTGTTCTCTCTGACGGTGCCCAACTGACCCTACTATACTGTGCAATCGACAAAATTAAAAACAAACAAGTAACATGCGCGAAATTAAAAATATAAAATGGCGACAATTTACCCATCGCACCCTGTATATATGCTAGTACTTTCGATAGCGATTAGTCATTTTCAATCATCATACTATCTTAATTCATGTTCTCTTGAAATTTGATCCCTGTATTAAAATAAGATACACTCAGGGAACATTTTTATGCATGTAAAATATATATTCATAAAGTGATTTGGCGTGCGTGTATGCCTATACCACTTTGTGTTATATAAAATTGCGCCTACATATACATATTACTACTGTTTTTCTATTGTCATTTATATTTATAAAGATTGTCTTCTGTACAGGTTAACTGAGAAATGTTCATATATATACATATATATGTGTGTGTGTGTGTGTGTGTGTGTGTGTGTGTGTGTGTGTGTGTGTGTGTGTGTGTGTGTGTGCACGCGCTAGCATGCTTTATACCTAATTATTTATTTGTAATTAAGTAACGTTCAATTTGTGCATGTATGGATTTCAGCCAACAGCAAGCATAATTTCGTCCAAATTTAAGTTTGGGAAATTGACTCATCTTCAGATAATTCGAATCCTATGAAGAATTACAAAGAAAAAAAAACAGAACTGTCCTGAAGGTATTCAGGTTTAAATGATTTTCAAGGCTTCCATTAGAAGCGTTTTTATCTCTGCGTTAAGAACATTGATTTGAGTTCATTTTGATGCTGCAAAAAGATATTCATTATTAGCAAAATATTGTTTCCCTTTGTAGTGGTTATCGTTAAATTTCGAACATTTTAATTCTCTATTACAAGAAAGATGTTTGGATAAGCAAACCATCTAAAATTCTGTTATATTTGTTACAACTCGTTTGAGATAGATACATAATGAGATAGATATAAACAGATTATGATAGAGAGAGATTCAGTCTGATGGAGAGAGTCATCGATAGATAATAAAACTAATTTAATCAAGGCCTACACATTTTTGTTTTACTTTTCCAAAACACCATCTTAAAACGACGCTTAGTTTGTTTCTTATTTTATTTTAAAATCGCATCGAAGTGAGAATAAATAGAATTGTGTTAAGGTGTGTTACCAATTAGGCAGATTTTGGAAAAAGCCTCTGATAATTGGTCACTCTAATCAACTAATAAGAGAATAATAAGAGATTTGTTTAATCAAAGACTTCAATAAATAAAAACAAATTGACGACAAGCACTTTTATTAATTGGACAACTTCCTTAAACCTTTCCATAAATTTAAAGTCAAGGAAAATCGACTATTATAGTCTTAAGACAACAAACGCGAATATATTTGCGATTTCGATTTTGCAAGTCGACCTATAAAATAGATCGAGGAATTTGATTTTTTTTCGTTCATTTCGTTGCCAAGTTTCTTAAAGGCAGTTCTTTAAATAGTCACAGTCTTTAGTTGAGTGAATTGGAGAACATATGCAATTTGAAAACAAATTTACTCTAAAGGGGGAAAATGTTCTTTAAAGAGAAGAAGAAAAGTGATTAGGATTCCAAATTTGTTGTGAAATTGCTTTTGTACGAGGATATATTTAAACACCATCTACAAATTCTTGTGTTCACCAATTTGTCACACGAAAAGCGACTGACTTGTTCGTATTTGATATTTTTGTACATAAAGTCTGTGTACGCAAAAATATGGACACACGGACGATTGAAATTTAATACCGTTATCCACGATTACAAGATGGCTTCTATGTCTACTTAGTTATAGTGGAAGAAGAAGTTTTGATAGGTTGGATTTGTAGAGTTGAAAAGAAAGTTTGAATTAAAATCTTATCCAAAACAACATATATCCGAGGAATATCAGCCAGATACTTTGATAATAACAAACGCGGATGAGGCTATTAATTACAGCGCTTCTGAAATTCATTAGTTTTTCTAACAAGTAAGCAGTTTTGTTAATTGGTGAGCTGTCATCATTTTCTCTATTCTCTGTAAAGTATTTATCCATACCAACTTGTATGGCAGTTCAATGGCTTGGCCACGAAGCCAGCTGACAAGGAACTTTCACGGTTAGTCCTGAAATCTTAGCAATAGTAGTAGCTAATTATCACATAACACGAAAAGAGATAAGACATTAATGTCGATCCAGCTAGGCCTTCTACAGCCATCGAAGCTTCAAGCCATTTGCTATTGTGAAAAGCGGGAATCGAATGAATGGCTCTCATTACATGGTCACATAAAAGGTCTATTATAGCCCCGGCAGATGTCGACTATTGATTACATATGACGTGAACAATGTTGAATCTTCGATGCTGACGGTCCGTGGTGTTGGGAGTAGATGACAATGAGACAAACTGACGAAAAAGAACAGATCGGTAGAAGTTGCAAAACAAGTCTTAGTTATATTCTGTCTAGTTCTACGATTCTAACATCGTGTATAGTGACACATAACTATTGAGATTACCTTGGTTTTCTTCTATTCTGTTCAGTAGTAGCTAGTTATTTATATTGACTAATGTTATATTTGTTCAGAGCCTAACACGGAAACTGTGCTAGAAAAATTTGTTGTGGCGCCTTTTCACTAACCTTCTTCCTGGTGTCGAAAACAAAGGCAACTATAATAAACACATCACTAAGCAGAGCTCGATATTACCAGTGTATGTATTTGGTAAGAACGGACAATACAGAAAGAATGAATATTGTCATGCGGTTAACTATTTAATTTGTAAATCTTAATGCTTTACGCATTATCAACACATGACAACAGCTACTAATACACAACTATCTCAGACATCTGGGAAGTTGCAAGATTAAACAAATATTTTTGAAAATGGGTTCACCTGGTTTTGTTTAAGAGAAGTATATAGTAACATGGCTTCTTCAGAAGGTAGTAATCAGCCGATGTACAAAGACTAAAAGCACTTTTGGATTAAAGAATTGGTTACTTGACAGACACGAAGACAAGTACCCGTCTAGGATTTCATGACATTTATAACATTACTGGTTTTAATTCTGCTCCAACACAGAACACCGGAAATATTCAAAATAATCCAGTAATTAAATAATCAATGAAGTTTTTTTTTTCTTAAAATTACGATATCAAGAAAAGAATAATCAGGAATTCTAATATGGAGCCCGAACTCGACTAATTTCGTATATCGTTACTCAGTGTTATGAGTCGACACTATTTTGAGTCATTTCATCATGTAGTTTGGTTCAAGATTTCCTTGCTTAATGTGTTTATTCTGCGGAATTTTCCTAACAGTTACGTCAGAGTCAGAGTGTGGTTAATTTATTTTCTTTAGCGGAAATTGAAGATGAAACCGTTTAGAAAGAAGAAAATATTGTCAAGCCAAATACACAGCTATCTCAGCCTACACACAATGCACCATCATAGTGGCACTGTAGTAACATTGGAATGAAATCAGTAAATATATAACCTCGTTTTCCAAATGATCTCCAAATAAGCGTGTGCATTAACTCCTTCCGGCTTGACTTCCTAATATAAAAGGAGTTGCTTAATTAATGAACAATTCAGAAAGAAAGAAACGTCATATGTGAAAGCAGCTTTATTTCGTCCTATTTTGACGAATGATTTCAATTCAATGTCTGTGATTCAAGTGGCAACAGAAACAGAAATACACACACACATACACACACACACACACATATATATATATATATATATAGAGAGAGAGAGAGAGAGATAGATAGATAGATAGATAGTATTTATATATATAGTATATATATATAGATAGTATATAGATAATATATATATATATATATATATATATATATATATATATATATATATATATATATATATATATATATATTGGAAGCAACGTCTATACAGCCATAGGCACTCTTTTAGATATAGATACCTCAAAAACCAAACGTCCCTATCCAATCACTACTGGGATCTGGTGGATAAGGGACTAACTCCAATTTTCGAATGGAGATACTTATCAAGCGCTAGCACACCTAATAACTTCCGTGATCGGTGTAATCTGTGCATCGCCGAAAAAATCTTTATTATCAAAGATGAGAATCAGGATGAGTTGTTAAACCTTCGGAGTGAGATCTTCTCTAAATGTAGACACATAAAACGGTTCAAAACATAAACACAGTTTTGTAACGTGTTGTCGGGTGTGACACTTCCACCTTAATTCAGTAACATCGGGCATGACTTTCTAGTGTAATGACCATTACTTATATGCATCATTGTGTATGTTTATGTGAGGCGCTATGTATTTCTAATTTTTGTAATTTTGGTTATTCTTTATTCATGTGGTGATATATGTGTGAGTGGTTATGTAGGTAAACATTTATAATAACTAATAACTGATAATGCAAAATCAGATAGCATTATAATAGTTATACACCAATGTATATATGCTAACATTAGAGATAGATACACGCTACTAACTAATAACTGATTTGCAAAATTAGATAGCATTATAATAGTTATACACCAAGGTATATATGCTAACATTAGAGATAGATACACGCTACTCACTCAGCGGGCTTTTAAAATATTATTTATTATTATTATTATTATTTTTTAATTAGCCTTTGATTTCGATTTAAATATAGAAATGTATATGTGCGTTCATATGGGTGTATACATGTGTGTGTATATGTGTATATATGAGTATACGCATTTATATACATGTATATATATGTGTATGTGGGTAAGTATATAGATATGTGTGCGTGTGTACATCTGCATATATGGACGTATGGATATGTAGGTAGATGTATATGTAAATGTGTTTATATGTGTGTGTGCATATTTAGATATGTATGTAGACATATATATCTGTATATGGGTGTAGATGTACGCATGTATGTATAGTTAATCGGAAGTCCTGATGGAGAGAATGGACATTTGTCTGTAGTTTTCATTTGTCTTTTATCTTTTTAGCATGAATTTTTCAACATTCCTTGTGTTGGTCAAACGGTCTCTTTTGGGTTGTTATTTGGGATGAGGGCTGGATGGAAACATGCCGCTCGAGAATCCCTTGGCCAGTCAGATAGTTTTATGGGGGCCTCTGGTAGGTGTGGGCGTGTGTGTGTTATTTGGTTCTTTGGTAAGGAGTGAGTAGGGTATGTGTGAGTGTGTATACTGCGGTGGGTGTGTGTTATTATTTGACTCATTAAAGAGTGAGTATGAGGTGATGTGTGTACGTGGGTAGATCCGTGTGGGTGTGAATGAGTAGGTTGTGATTTGCAGGGTTATATATTAAAACTATCTATATTGTTAAGTATATGGCTTGGCCCGGCTGGACAATGTGTTTCCGAGCGTCGTCTCCATTTAGTTTCATGGAATCCTAAAATCATTCTAATGTTATCTTCTCTAAACTTTTCCATTCTCTCAATTATAGCGAATTTAGCATGGGTTTTGAAATCGGTTTTTCTAGGCGTGTGTATGTATATGTATATGTATATATATATATATATATATATATATATATATATATATATATATATATATATATATATATATATATATAGGTGTGTGTGTGTGTATGTGTGTGTATGTATGTGTTGTAGGTGTCTGGGCGGGAGTATAAGATTTTATCGCCTATGAGGTGTGTATGTCGCCAAGAAATGTACACTCTTCCGGTATATCTTCGGACGTTTGAAAATACGCACACTTTTCTCACTGAAACCGTTCTTTAAATCTTCTCTCTGTTAAAGGTTAATACCACCTCCACCTTTGGACCTCCTTGCCTCTCTCGTCTGTTACCCCTCTATATAGATCCCATGTCCTCCCACACTCTCACACATATACACTTACTAATATTTTCCCGGAGTTGTTTTTCTGTTTTCTTTTTGAATCTGTAGGTCTGATGAATTGGATCGTTTTTACGATTCCAATGGAATAAATTATGACCATGGAATATTAGTGTTTAAGTCTTTTTATCATATATATATATATATATATATATATATATATATATATATATATATATATATATATAGAGAGAGAGAGAGAGAGAGAGAGAGAGAGAGAGAGAGAGACAGGTTGGCGAGGTTGGTTCGTCTGTCAAATATGTTATATGGAACTCACCTTACTACTACAGCCACTGGCTGCCTGATGATTGTGTACATGTAACTGATCGTACTGGCCAGTCAATGCCAACCTAGTTTTTAATTAATATATATATATATTGTCATCCACAGACATACTATTATCACAGCAGCTAATCAGTTTGGATAGACGTCCGGTTGCCTATAGATAGGATCGAAACTCGGCTGAATTGCCATCAGTCGGATACTCTACCCCTAAGACGTTAGGGATAAAGGCGAATTTAAGCGTATTTATTTTTAGATAAACCCATTGTGATTCGATTCTCTTTACTGAAGAGTATTGCATTTTTAGCAGTAATAGTCAGTGTTTATAAATTTTTCCGGAACATGTATATTTTCATCATCAGACAAACTGTTTTGATGCATCACAGGTTCATCAGTGTGGATAGACGTCCGGTTGCCTCTAGCTGGGATTGAAACCCCTCTGAATTGGCGTCAGACAGGGGTGAAGGCGAATTTAAAGGTATTTATTTTTAGATAAATACGCGATGATTTATAGAAATCTATGCACTTTACTGAAGAGTCTTGCATTATTAGCAGTAATAGTCACTGTTTACAAAGTCACACTTACTCCACAGAGTTTGTAAACATATATATATAAAGTGAACATTGAAGTCAACACTTCGAGGTGACAGGCTGCTTCATGCTAGACACAATCGTCAGGCCACGAGTCTCTCTCTCTCTCTCTCTCTCTCTATATATATATATATATATATATATATATATATATATATATCAATTATGTGGTGCGAGTTCAATTTATATTACGCGAATCATTCATACGAAAAGTAGATAATCATTATCTGCTATATATATAGGAGTCATGGCTAAAGCGTTTGTGCACTAACACTTAGTCATGACCCCTTACTTCAACAAGGACAACATTAAGGTTATTTACAGCTGCTCTAGAAACATTGGCCAATATATGGCACAACATAATAATGTAACCCTGAGCAAATATTTACGCAACACTAATAATAATAATATTAGCTATGATAATCAAAAATGCCTTTGTCGTAAATGTTCACTCTGTTCTATGAATAGTAAATGCATGTATAAAGGATTTCTATATAAGGCTTGCATCAAGCATAATGACCAAATTAGATTTCATTTTGGGTTAACTGCAAATAATTGTAAAAAAAACGTTTTTATCATCACAAAATGAACCTTAACAACAAAAAATATGCAAATGTTACGGCACTCTCTACTGGGGTATCAAAACTGATAGCTACATATCTATTGTAACCCCACAACGTCCACTATATGGGGTAAAGAACTGCGTCTCACGCTCAAATATTAAATTTCAAATTTTTCAATTTTGTTTCCAATAACTCCCAACTACATCCCATTTTCTGCACCTGAACCCCAGTTTCGTACCATCTTAATTTTGAACTATCTAGCAGCGTTCCTACTATCTTCCACTGCATATGTTTTTTTGTTTTTTTTTAAAGCTATATCTTCTGTCCGACGAGTTTGGTAACCGACGAAACTTAAGTCGTACAGAAAACTTAGGTATATGTATATTTATTAATATATATTTTCTGGCTTTGTCTAACCACATTGAGCACTATTACGTTTACACCGCTTGGCAAAATGTGTTAATTATTAAGCTTACCTGTGTATACAAGCCAGCAGAGCGTATACGGTTCCTTATATTTAGTTATTTCATTTTTCGAAACCTATACCTATATAGATAGTATATATAGATAGTATACATATAGATATTATATATACACACACATATATATATATATATATATATATACACAGATAGATAGATATATATATAGTATATCTATTTATAGATTGATAGTATATATATAGATAGATAGTGTATATATAGAGCGAGTGTGTACATATATATATAGTATATATATAGTGTATACATGTAGATAAATGGTGTATATATATATATATATATATATATATATATATATATATATATATATATATATATGCACGTTTCATTGAAATATGATAGACAAGGTGATTTGATTTGATTTAGATTTTTATCCAATTTCTCATGTGATTTCATAATTTTTTTCTTTTCGGTAGATAAATTATATAAAAACTGTCCATTTTTTTTACAAAACTTTAAAACGCCGACCTTATAGTTAAAAATAATAACTCACCCCTTAGAACAAAATTAAATAGGACACATATTATTTACGAATTTAAATGTTCATTAAGGAAATGTATTCCTGATCAATCTAAATTCGTAAACAATTATATAGTCCACACTGCAACATGTTTGAGACACACTACATCTTTCTGAACATAGCTCAATTATGTTTAATTTAAATACTCATGGGGAACTACTGGATCTATCCGTAACATACTTTTTGATAACACAAACATAATAGCATCGTCTACATGGGAAAAAAAGCCTAAAAATAATGGAAACTTAATTAATAATAATATCAACTATGAACACAATATTTTGACCATGTTTTGAAAATGACAACATTATATAAATACATACATACGACAATCTATTTCTTGTTGACAGTTTCAACCTTGACAATGGCTAAACGTACAGCCGAAAGTGCTGGGAAAAAAAGAACAATTGTACATTCTTTATATAATTTATTATACGAAAAGAAAAAAGATCACATGAGGAATTGTTTAAAAAACTAAATCAAAGCACCTTGTCTGTCATATTCAATGGAACGTGCATGAAAGAAGAATTGCTGCCTAAATACACACGCACGCACACATACACACACGAACACACACACATGAATATTTTTATATTCATCTCTTCAGACGGAAATTTCTTAATAAATGGAAACAATTCATCCAATTCATACTAGATTAGGAAGAGGAGAAGAAAGGGGGGGGAGAAAGAAAATAACAGATTTTCGAATATAATTTCTTTTAAAACATAAAAGGAGAGGGAGATTGAATGAGGGAGAGAGAGGGAAGGAAGTGAAAGAGAAGAAGGAAGAAAGAAAAGATGAGATAGTAGTAAAAGTAAAATAGAATGACCTAGCCAAGAATTTTTTTCCTTAAAGTTTTGAACAAGTTTGTACATCGGGTGATATTGTGTGTGATTTTTATCTTGTGGACTTGATCAGATTACAGCATACTGTCCGAGAGAGCTTGTTATTTAAGGCAGCAATAATCTTCACACATTCAACTTAGATAATCTAATAAAGATACCACTAATAAAAATAACCACAATAATAATAATCAACATAAATGAATTAACATAAAATAAAAAGAATTTTTAATCACGAACTTGTTCAACCCAAGTCTACTAGTCATCTAAGGGAAAATGTTTGCTTTTCTTAAAAAAAGTAAAATTCGAAATCCTGACTTGATGTGAGCTAGGACAACGGCCATCATTATCACTGATCATGTTGTAACTATTTACAAAATTTATAAAATGGTGTTGGGTAGCGTATGGTGGGGGACTTTGATGCAAATGTTTCATAATTCACGCTAAATGAGCTGAAACTTGTCAAACACAGGCTCCAGTAGGTTGGCCATTTGTTGAATGTACTTTGAAATTCATAGAATACAAAATTTTCATAATATTATACCTCTATAACAGCATGCAAAATGCATCAAACTGCTCCACTCGTTAGGTACATTGCTGCACATCTTTGGGCATATTGATGCAGGACTAAACAAATTGAATTAACAATGCAAAAAGTGGGCGTAAATGCTATTTTTAATGTAACCAAGAGAATATATGAATCAACAGAAGTAAAAACAATTACTGTAAACCCATAAACATACACTGATGAGTAAATATTTATCTAATTAACAGAATCTATTCATTCACATCCTTGCACAACTGACAAATAAAAGCCAAGTTTCGCATACCAAAGTTTCCACAGCCTGAAAATTGGAAAGACTAATCGCCATGATAACACCATAGCAATAAATGCAGTACCACACATGTACGTCTAATTCACAATCTGACGATACAACCACAGATTTCAATAGCTTTGGACCTTTCTTTTGATGACACGTGTTTTCTTATCCTTCCTTTTTCACTTTCTATTCTTTTGCCCCCCCCCCCCACACACCTGATATTTTCTTGTCAATACTCGTTGTTTTGGTTGACAAGATATTTCATTGATGTGACAGTGAGAATCTCACTTTTCTTCTTTCTTGCATCAACCTACCCGTCCCACCAAGTAAATTTTCAAAAGTTAATTTTCAAAATGTAGCGTAGACCTACATTGTTAGCAGAACTTTGGCAAGCGGTATCGGTTA
Source organism: Acanthosepion esculentum (assembly GCA_964036315.1). Lineage (NCBI taxonomy): Eukaryota > Metazoa > Mollusca > Cephalopoda > Sepiida > Sepiidae > Acanthosepion > Acanthosepion esculentum. The sequence continues at coordinate 29,469,337 of OZ038504.1, read as the reverse complement.
AAGGAAACTTTTAGTATTTTATCATGCACTCTTGGTCAAAATCTTAAGACCAGATACAAAAGGGTTAAAAAATATAAAATACTGTTACTTTAATTGAAATATATTTGCGAAACATTTACATTTAATTAGTAAATGTAGTTTATTAATAAACAAGTGAAAATTTTAAGCTTTTAATTGATTAATTTAAAATATTGAAGAAGTATTTTTTGGATGGTCATAAGACCATGTAAATAAAAATATAAAATACAGGACAAATAAGTAGCAACGACTATTTAATATTCATTATAGACTCCGTTTTTGAGAATTACTTCGAAAATTCACTTTGGAATACTCATTATTAACTTCTGCATAAGCTACAAAATCGAAGAACATCCACAGTTTCAAATTGCGATCCATGTTTATAAACATTCTTTTCATCCATCCCCAAACATTCTCGATTAGGTTTAGATCTGGAGAGCACGGTGGATGGCTCAAAAGCTAAATGTTGTTTTCCATAAAAAAACTCCTCCGACCGTTGTGGATTGCAGTATTTTCCTGCTGAAATGCCAGTTTTCTCCACATAGATTAGAGCCTTCAGCAATTACTGAAGCTATTTGACGACCTTTTACCTCTTATAACACAAGAGTTCCATTGTACGAAAATGAACCCCATGCCATAATTGATCCACCTCCACTGTGTCGTGTCGAGAAAATTTCTTTTGGTACATTTTTTGCATGCGAGTAACACGGAAAACAATCTGGGCCATCAAGGTTGAATTTTTTCTCATCTGAAAACAACACTTTCTTCCATTTATCCACATCGCAAGCTTGATAATCGGAAGCAAATTGTAAATTGGAGGTTTTATGGCGAGGAAGAAAGCGAGGCCTCTGCAGCCGTTTCACGTTCCTAAACCTTTATTATTTAAATGTCGTCGAATTGATCGAGAGCTGCATTCGTCATCTGTATTCACTTCTATCTGATTTTATGCTAGGCTTGAATCTTTCTTAACTTCTCGCCTAATGCGTCTGCCTAGAGATGGTAAGATTTGATTGGGACAACCGCTTGATTTTTTAAAAGCATATGCATCCGGTTTTTTAATGAAGTCAGTAATGACAGTTCTGCTACGGCCAATTTCATTTGCAATGGCTCATTGCAAAAGACCACGTCTTTGAATTTCAACAATCCTGCTCTGTTCAAATTTTGTTAAAACTTTACATTTAAACATTTTAAAAACAGAAATTTAATACTGGAAATGTGCTAAGTAGATGTCTACATTGCCTGAAACTATGAGCACACTGACTAGTTCTAAAATTTTTCTCCAGTAATTTTTTTTCACACATGGTCTTTATCTTTATGACCAACCAAAAATACTTTTTCGATGTTTGTTCAAATTATTCAATTAAAAGCTTCAAACTTTCACTTGTTTGAAGATAAACTACATTTTCTAATTAAATGATAATGTTTCGCAAATATATTTGGATTAAAGTAACAGTATTTAATATTTTTAAACCTTTTGTATCTGGTCTTAAGATTTTGATCAGGAGTGTATTACAGAAGCATAAACATTTTTGCAAATGAATTTGATTTAGAATTAGAACAAGAAATAATTTTTACTTACCGCACTAAAATCACTGATTTTTGACAAATTCAAACTTAGCAGAACCTCGACTTTTAAACATCAATGAAATAGGAAGGTGCCACTTACAAACGAATAGACGCTTCAGTTTCTGAATTATGTGTTGTGTATCAACCTGCAACGTACATCAATTTACCCAGCTTTACCTTACTTCTGAAGAAATTGTATTCAGTGAATCCTCTGCTTGTAAATTGTCTTTTGTTTATTCGAAAATTGGGGAAATAAGCAATTATCTGAAATGATTACGACTTATTAATCACGACAAAATCTGGTTCAATTATTGACGTGAAATACGCTTTTTTCAGCATACTTTTTTAACATTTTCTTCAGGCAATTAAATAACGTTTACCTGGGTTCCATTATAAAAACGAAGAAAAACTGGAAACAAATATTTATCAAATGTGTTCGTATATTGAGAAAACCTTAGATAAACTTCGATAAAATAATCTGCTCTAAAAATGATAGCTAGCAAATTACAGACCTTGTGCATTGACTTAATGTTAACTTAATTTTTTCAGTCCAGTAATAATGATTTTACTCATGTTTGGTGATTAAAACGGTTGCATTATGAGTGCAGTGGATTCGTAGGAACAAAGAACGGTTTACAATGTTTATTTGCAAGGTAAGCGAGCAAATAATATTTGAAAAAATGGTGCCACACCGATGTCATTGTGCAAGAATAAATTAATCAGTAAATATCTGTATAAATCGTATATATTTATTTACCCCAACTGAAATAAAAATGCAAACATGACTCATAAATAAGTGTACAAGAAAAACCTTATTTTTAGATATAAACCACAGTATGGATAAAAAAAAACTTATAGACAGCTTCGCTCGCTCAGTTTGAATTCAATTTTTCCCACCCCCTGATATTTGATGTCTGTCACTCTCTACCATCGAGGAAAAGATTGTAATGCATACAAAAACTTCTGTGCTATTATCCACAAGTTCTGAATTATCATTCGCCATTTTAATAAGATGCACTTTTAAAATGTGCACAGAAGAAGATGGTGACATGCCTCGAAGATCAAAACACTTTCGTGTCGCATGCTGCTTTTGCAGAAAGCAAAAAATGGATGAAAGTAAAATGCTTCACCTCTGAATGAGGTTAGCGAGCTCATGTAAATAGCTTCTGCTAACCAATCGTGATTCAAGTTTCACTGAGTGGAAGGGATCGCATAGAAAAATATGCAAATCTATTGGTATGCTCCACTAATGGAAAACCAGGAAAGGGTCCACCAAATGTTAATAAAAGCAACTGACATTGCTTACCTTTATTTTAAAAAGATTTTTTGGTGTGGATGCTGCGTGTGCGTACATGGAGATTTGGACTTACTAAACTTTTATTATACATGCTATTTCGGCCTCTAAGATATAGCATACAAATCGTTTGACTCGAAACTGAATTCCTGAATTCGATGGTACAGCTAAGAGCTCACCTATACTTAAATGGCTCGATAAATCAGAGCTTATTTGCCGAATGTGCTGGATAAGAAGTCTAGAAGACATTCTTTCCCTGCGTTTGAGTGGCGGTGCCGTGTCTCAACAGCTTAGCAAGAAGGAAAAGTCAGACATCGCAGAAATAAAGGGAACAATACGAATTGCCTTTTCAACTGACGAATTCGTGGCCTACGAATAGCTTATGGCTCGTCATCAACAGTCTGGAGAGTCCGTTGATATATTTCTTGCCAACTTACGAAAGCTTATTTTACTGTTTTGGGGAATATTGGGGCAGGAAAACGATGTGTGCTGTTGTGGCAGGACAGTCGAACCATATGAAACAAACACTGCTAGCATCTTCGAGAATGGACGAGACGAATTTAAGCGAACTATTAGATAGAGCCCGTGCGATTATGAAATTACAACTAAAGAACCAGTCACGACAGCCACTCTTCCATTTGAAACGGACGTCGCTTTCACTAATTGTCATGCCAACATCAGCTGCTAAGGTTCTACGGACCTAATCATTATACCAAAGATTGCCAGGGGACGAGCGGTAGCTGTCCACAAAGGGCCCGTCAACAAGTCCGCTGGCTTCGATGCCAAGTACTAGGTCATGTTGCTACGCAGTGTCAGGCAAATGGACAAGAGCACAAGACGCCAGTACCGCTCCCCACCACACAAAAGAAAGAAATGAGGGGCTCCCGGTGATAAAAATGCTCATAGATGGGAGACTAGGAATGGCATTGGTGGATTTGAGTTGTTCCCGCTTTCACATGAATGACTCAAATTGTGTTGCTTGGAGCAAAAAGAATATGAATGTACTGACGGCCAAAAGAGAGATTTAAGAGTCAAGGATTTGATACCATAGAACCTAAAATAGATCACCTGAATCCAGTTAGTCAGTCCTGATAGTCGACAGTAAAATACTGAGATTCGACTTCATCCTGGCGATGGGCATCATCAGGAAATTGGATGGAGTTCGAATAACCAGTCCGGGCAAAGCTGTATTCTAGCAACGAAATATTGCTGATATGTGCAGCTTGTAATATCGCCAAACTAAACTTTAGCGCTTAACTTGACAAAATCATAAAAACTCTGAACTGCAACTTGGAAATGGGAAAATGGTCATTGACCAGAGTATCCCGTATCTAAACAAGTCAGAAGAATATAAACGAAAGTTGAATTCATAGTTAGACAACGGATGTTTGCGACCGCACCCCGAAAAAGAACTAGGTCCCCCAGAGGCTTAATCCTAATGATAGCAGTGGTGCAAGAGAACACAAGGAATGTACCTTTTGTGTTGGACTACCGTGAGCTGAACGAGTACGTTGAAGCTCAAACGGTTGACGCCGACGGGTGTGCGCAGTACTTCAGTGAGTTGCACCAAAGTGGTCTAATGCTTGGCCTGCAGAATGCTTACTTGCAAGTGCGCGTCCACAATTCCTATGTCCATTCCAGACGGTGATACTCAAGGGGTGCAGATAGTGTTTAATCGGAATTGGACTGAACGTTTCGCCAGAAATTATGAAATCCATCGTGTACGCAGCTTTTTCAGAAGACGAGTCAAATTGACATATTATGTCACTATACAAAGACGACGTGTCAATAAAAATGTAGGATCTAGGTCACGCGTACATCTCGCAGACAACGGTTTGACATGAAAAGAGACGAAATGGTTAAAAAACAGTGTTCGACAGGTGTCTATTTATACAATTGTCATTGCACTTTTAGTTTAATTATTTACATTTTTAATACACTGACCTCTCAAAAGAATGCAACACAATCCTTTCTAAATCGCTGCAACATTTTTCTTCTTTCTTCCCTTTTTAATCCTTTATTTCTCCTTTTTCATCTTCCTTTTCGTTTTTCTGATTAATTTCCAGTGCCACATTGCTGACTTTCATATTTTTTAATTAAACAAATGCGTAAATGTTCCAGTGTTTTTTACATTTTTCAATAAAATGGACAAAATTTGATGTAATTGTTACAGATTTTCACATTTTTAGTTAAGTAAACAAAATGTTGCATAAATGTTGCAGAATTCTTACATTTTGAAATAAAATAGACTAAATTATATGTTCATTATTTTTAATTTTCCCTAAAGTAGAAAAAATTTGGTGTAAATATTGATGTTCCTATTTTTCAATAAAATGATCAAACTTGTAGTAATTTTTGCTCATTTTCATATATTCATAATTAAATTTGCCATAAATATTTTAGTTTTTACATTGTTCGGTAAAATAGTTAAATTGCATGTAATTTGAGCGAATTTTTACAATTTTAAGAAAATAGAAAAAAATGTTTAAATATTGCTTATTATTCCATAAAATGGATAAAATATGCTGCAAAAAATCCTTATGTTTAAAATTTTCCTAAAATAGACAGAATTTGGTGTAAATATAGTAAATTTTGGTATTTTTCAAGAAATTGTCAAAATTTGTTGTGATTTTACTGCTTTAAGTCAATAGGTGAAATTGGTTGTGAATGTTGCAAATTTTATACATTTTTCAATAAAATTATTAAATTACATATACTTTTTGCAGATTTTTTTACATTTAAAGAGAATAAACATTTGTTAAATGTTTCAACCGTTAGGATTTCATCGAACTAGTTCACTAGGATGAAACACATAACAAATTGTTTTTTACAAAATTGTCATATGCGATATCTAAATACTGTTTGTTGATATATAAAATCATACAAAAATTATATCGATTATATGGTTATATCACATATATATATATATATATATATATATATTATATATATATATATATATATATATATATATATATATATATATATATATATATATGTATGCATATATATATTAGCTTAAAATCCGCCCTGTTTGGCGGAAATTAAGCTAGGTTCTGTGGAGCGCTCTTGATTGGTCTTCAGTTTGTTCAGGAGTTTGAGAGTCCCTAGGTCTTTGCATATTCTCAGCATTGGAAGCTCTCCCGGTTGCTGTTTGGCCTGGATTGTTATGTACATCGGACTTTGTTTTCCACTGCGGCAGAAATGGTAATGTAGCCTATTTTGATATTTTTAATTGAAAAGGTGGGAAAAAATGTGGAAATATATCATATTTCCAATTAAAGACATATGAAAGTAATGGAAATATTTTATTTTCATATTTTTCGATTGAAAAGATAGAAAGGAAATGGAAATATAGCTTATACTGATATCTTTTAATTGAAAAAGGTAAAAATCATGGAAATATAGGTGATTGATATTTCCCGATTGAAAAGATACAACAGAAATGGAAATATATCTTATTTTGATATGTTTCTTTTTACAAAATCTGAAAACAAATAGAAATATAAATTATTTCGATATTTTTCTATTGAACAGTATAAAACAAGAGATAATATAGACGGTTTTCTATTGAAATATAGAAAGCAAATTAAAATATAGCTTATTTTTATCTTTTTCAGTGGAAAAAGTATAAAACAAATGGAAATAAAGAATATGTTGATATTTTTCAATTGACAAGGAAATGGAAACATAGCTTCTTTTGATAGTTTTTATTTGAAATGTTCAAACAAATGGAAATATAACACATTTTGATATTTTTCAATTTAAAAGATACAAACAAAAGAAGATATTGCTTCTTTTCATATTTTTCAATAGAAAATTTAGAAAATAAATAGAAATATTGCTTATTTTTATGTTTCAATTTTAATGGAAATATTTTGATATTTTTCAGTTAAAAAGAGAAGGAAGCAAAGTCTCTATTCCTATTTTGAAATAGTAGAGAAAAATGAAAATATACCTCATTTTGAAATTTTTATATTCAAATGTAAAAAAATGAATATATATAGCTTTTTTTGATATTTTTTTTAAAGGTAGAAAATAAATGCAAATATTGCCTATTTTTATAATTTTTAATACAGAATGTAGAAAAGAAATCTAAATATAACTTTCAATGTTTCTATCGGAAAGTAGAAAAGAAATCCAAATATATATTATTTTGTTATTGTTCCATTCAAAAGATATAAAACAAAATGGAAATATATCATATGTTGATATTTTTGTATTGAAATGGTAGAAAACTAATGGAAATATAGTTTTTCCTTATATTTTTCTTATGAAAAGTTAGAAAAAATGGAAATATAGCTTATTTTGTTATTTTTCTATTGAAAAGATAGAAAACTAATGGAAATTCAACTTATTCTGAAATTTTTCAATTAAAATGTTAGAAAACTAATGGAAATATAGTTTATTTTGATATCATTCTATAGAAAATGTAAAAAAAAACAATTGAAAATACAGATTATTTTTATATTATTCTAAATATTGTTTATTTTCATATTTTTCTGGTGAAAATGTTGAAAACAAATGTATATGTAGCCTATTATGATATTTTCTATGAATAAAAGATTAAAAAAAAACAAATGAAACTTAATAATGTCATTTTTCTATTTCAAAGTATAAAAGAAATGGAAATATAGCTTATTTTGTTATTTTTCTATTCAAATTTACAAAACCGATGACAACATGCCTTATTTTTTAAATTTTCTATTGAAAAGATAACATATTTTGATATTTGTCTATTGAAAAGATAGCAAATTATTGGCAATTTGATATTTTTCCATTAAAAATGTAGAAAACAAATGAGAATGTATATTACATAAATATTTTGCTATTGCAAATGTAGAAAACAATTGAAAATATGGCTTATTTTGATATTTCTCAATTGAAAAGTTTGAAAACATAGAAATATAAAGTATGTTATTGTTTTTCATTTGAAAATGTAGAAAACAAATGGAAATATTCCTTATTTTTGTATTTTTCTATCTAAAAGCTAGAAAACAAATTTGTATTTTTCTAGTGAAAAGACAGAAAAGAAATGACAATGTAGCTTATTTTAATTATTTTCTATTGAAGAGATAAAAATAAATGGGAATATAGGTATTTATATATTTTAACAGATTTGAAATAAACACAATTTGTTTAAATATTGCTAATGTTTCCATTAAATGTACAACATTTTTGAAAATATTTCTTAATTTCACATTCTTAAATAAATCTGACATGATTAGGAGCAAATATTGCAGATTTTCCTTTTTTTTTCAATTTACATTGTCAAAATTTGTAATCGTTACCTATTTTCACATTATTTAATTAAATAAACAATGTTTGGCTTAAGTAGTGCAGATTTTTTTTTAATTTCAGTAGCATGGATAAAATGAGATCGGAAAATTTGCAACATTTACACCAAATTTTGTCTATTTTATGTAAAAATTAAGGAACATTTACACCAAATGTCATTTTCCATTTTATGGGAAAATTAGCAATATTTAAACAAATTTTATGTATTTTATTTACAATTGTTAAAACCTGCAACTATTACATGCAATTTAACGTATTTTATTGAAAATGTAAAAATCTAGAACATTTACTCTAAATTTTGTTTATTTAATTCAAAAATGTGAATATCAACAACAACAAAAGCAGGATCACTGTCATTTTCCTGTAGTGATTTTTAAAAGTTTTTGTTACCTTATTACATTTATGGATTATGTCGTTGTTGTCTGTCAGAGCCCTTTCTACAAGTGTGGCATATGCTATAGAAATTTTTCTCTTTTCGTTTTGAGATACTTAGCCTGAATGCAAGGTTAAAGGAGTCCCTTTCTTTTTTTGCATGTTCTTTGCATAAACTTATCCCTAAAGGTTCGTCTAGGATATTTTCCATCTGCCTGGACAATTATTTTTTCTCTTTCATTGCAGCGTCTACATCCTTTTATATCCTACTCGTCTGTTTTGAGCGGCTTTCCGACAAATTTCTGAAAATTTCAAATTTTCTGACAATGTTCTTCATGGTATCAATATCAAACTAAGCAGATAGATTAAAAACGTGCCAAACACTGAGTGATGGTTAAGAAGGAAGTCTATCAGAGGGAGCTTTATTATGTCTTCTAAAACTGTGCCATGTTAAGCATGTTGCAAGTACCAGGTGTGTCTATGTTAGATGATCCCTACAAAGATTAGAAATGAAGAAGTGTCATCGGCTAAGACAAGAATAACGAGAACAAAAGGAAAATTATGTCAAATTTATTATCGGCAAAAATACAAGGAAATGGAACAAAGGGGGCAGATGTTTTAACTACTCTGGTTAGTTATGCTTGGAGTTAAATTTTAGCCCGGGATGCTCCAACAGTGTGTAGCTCGATGATGAAACAGGGACAGCTTGGCTAGTGGCGAAGGTTGGTACGCAGTCGGTTTGTTGAGTTGGTATTAGCTGGCGGTCATATCAAAGGGTAGGCGGCTGAAACCACTGTGATCTATGAGATGATTGGTGAATCCTGAAACGCCGAGTGGCCTGGTAAAAGACTTGGTGCCCTAAAAAGAACAGTTGATCATTGCATATCATATAGTGAGAAAAGACTGAGTTTGTCCTGCAAGAGAAAATTTGTTATCGCATATTATTCCGCGAAAGAAAACTTAGGTTGTCCTGAAAAGGCGAAGGTGTTGTAGGTTGCAGTCTGTTTGAAGTTAGCCGGTGTGCTGCTGGAACAGACACTACATAATCATCTTCTTCGCAAGGGCCGGGTAGTCGTCTTCGGTACTTCCCACAGAGTCAGGATGCGACACAAGGTCAGTTATTTAAGTTGGGGATTTCGAACGTGTACACTCGGGTCATTGGTCAAAATTTAGCAGCCCCCGTTTACAGGGGATCGGCTCGAAGCTTGTCTTAGCTGGTTATAGCTTGTCAAGGCTGCGGAACAGATACTAGATTTTAATCATATCCTCTGGACCCCGACCGAGTAGCGTCTTCGGTATTTACCAAAGACTCCCCACTGAGTCAGGATGCGATACAAGGTTATTTATTTAATGTAATCAGGCCACTGGTCAAAATTTACCCAGCCCCCGTTTCTCGGGATTGGGTACAAACTTGCCGAGGCCTCTGAACAGATACTACAGTTTGACATAGTCTCTGGGCAGCGACCGCACTATTTAGCCAAGCCTCCACACCGAAACGCGATGCGACACAGGATCCGTTATTTCACGTGCGGAGCCCGAGCGCGTACACTTGGACCATTGGTCAAAATTTAGCAGTCCCTGCCTACGTGGGTTCAGGAAAAAAACTTAGTCGGTCATAGCTGGCCAAGGCCGCGGAACGGATACTACAATATGCCCATAGCTTCTGAACAGGGCCGACTTAACTACAATTTGATCATAGCCTCTGATCAATTTGATCATAGTCGACTGATGCTTCGATTTCAGCGTACTGATTTTATGATATGAGAGCGTTACAACCCACTTGGGTCATGAGGCTACTTCCGGTTAAGAATGAAAGTCGTAGAAATAAACCCAGGTTATGAAATATAATGCAACTGGGCATAACAAATCTAATAACAGGAAAGAAATAGTATTTGTTTTGGATAAATATCGCAAATTATCTCCAAAACGATACACATAATTAATAATCTCGAATAAATTGTTTAAGGTCACATTGAAAGAGTCCGTTCGCTGAAACAGAATAATAACAGAGTGACATGTCGCTACGATAAACTTAGTAAATATCTTTCATCGCCCATGAGTGAGAGTCAAACATTTCGTTATTTATTAAGCTTCGTCAAATGTAGCGCAAATCTGTATTAGAAAATGAGTGAAATGGTTTGGTTGTGTTGCGTCAATTTTCCATAATACCTTGAAAATCAATGACTTTTGATTAGGAGTCGAAGCGAAAATGCACATGTTACAGTTTCCTGTTTCGTTCTTTTGTTTGTAGAATGAGTTTCAGAATGATTATCAGTGACTGCTCGAACTGGGTTTAGAGCTTTTATAATGTAAGAGAAATAGTTCTTCTTCGTATATTCAGTATCTGTCTATGTTTCTACGATGAGGTATTATGTACACTATTTACCTAGTTCGAATTATGTAAATAGTGTTCTTTGTATATGTTTATCAAAACTGACCATATCTAAGTTTGAATAACGAGAATGAAGAAACCAAAATTTCCACTCAGTAATTTTTCTACAGAAGGGGCCCAGATGTTATCCAGTAAGCTAGGGGTCACATGGGTCATAATAGGGGACACGTCTTGTGAATACTGAACTTATTAGGAGTTATTTGCAAAATGAACCTCTTAACTGCGACATTGTGAAAGATGATCCTATTTGGGTTTCCTTTAAAAACAAAAACAAAACAAGAACCCCAGCCTTGCTTTAATTTCTGATAACAATACAAGTCCATTGTGACTTTCGCATCAACGAAGTGATGTCGGCAGGTGAGATGACTTGTTGCTCTTTTGCCAGTTTTACAAATATTACATTTCCGTCCATTGTGTTCTGAAGACAAAAGACGCCGGAGGTCGAATGGCATAGAAATCATCAAACGTCGCAGCCTTTTCCTCTTTTCTTCTCCGAAAGTGAATGAAAAAAGACACCTGCAAGAATTCTGACCCGGACAGAGAAAAGCTCCACACTCCATTATTTTATTTCCTTACTGCGTAAAAAAATGTGCTGAGACAAGAATTGATGCATTTATTATTACCGATAATGCTGCTGAAAAAAAGTCATACAAAACTGTACCGTATAAACTGTTCTGCTATTACTATTGATACTACGAATAATAATGGCGTTAAGATATTAGTAGTCGTAGTAGTATTTATGTTGTCGGGAACTGACAAGTTATATTAGTGCTAAGTGACAGTAAGTCTTTTACGTTTTCTAGATTTTCACAATCTTCGACAATTTATGCTATATTTATTATGGCTTTGCTGACAGTATAGTTCTTTCTGCTCCAATAATTATTAAAAAAAACACTGTATAGTCACCAGCCACTATGAGATCATTCTTTTCTAAAATCTAAAAAAACAATCAATTATCCGTTCCTAGTGCTGCCATTACTAAATATTTATGAAAAGATATTTTGCTACTCTTTTACATTAAGACTATTTTAACCTTTTTCTTATTTGAGTGTTTTTTTTCTCGTAACAATATGAAATTAATAATAATAATGATTCATCTCATAAATTCGGACAACTTAGTACTATAAAAGTTATTGCTGATAGATGCAAACAAAAATATAGAGTGTATAAAAAGAAAAAATAAAGAATGATATTGGAGTGTGTCCTTGTCAAAACTGCTAACTCTTCATACGTATCGGCTGGGTTCTTCAAGTTAATCGAAATCCCATCAAAGAATATTTGTTTATTTCTGTCCAAGCTGCCTTCTAAGCAATCCTAGAATGTGAAAACTACCTTTATGATGTGATAATATATGATAGTAGCAATTGAAAGATAACATATTCTAAATTTTAAAAAAATGTAACTGCTTGATTTTGTAAAATCTGGAATCTTCTCATGTATGTCTACTTATTTAGATGAAGAGACGAACGGTTGCAGAATTCTTTCAGTTTTTAATGAATGCAGACGACGTTCAATAGTATTGGCATGATTTCTTTAAAAAAGTTAAGCTTAATTTTTCAATGATATTTTATATATTTTCCAATGGCCAGGCAGATAATAACACTTAAAAAAGTTAAAAATAAAAAGGTATATTAATGCAAACAAGTGTAACCAATATATATATATATATATATATATATATATATATATATATATATATATATATATATATATATATATATATATATATATATATATATATATATATATATATATATATATGTTTGAAAATATTTTTAAAGGTACAAAATTTTATTATGTCGATAAAGGTATTCAGCTTAATATTACTAGACATATTAAAACGCGCGAAGCAACCGGTTTCGCTCCCGCTCATCAGGCTTACAACGGGAGATTTTAATTTAAAAAACAGAAAATGTACACTAAAAAGAATTGTGAAGGGGGAAAAAAATTAATAATATGAGCAAAAGGAGCTAGAGGCAAATGACAGCGAGCCCCAACAAACACTCACGTTGTTTACACAAGGAAGGTTTGCGGGACCCGATGTAAAGTGCCTCCAGCACCTTCAGGTGAAATAACGAGTGTGACCGAGTCCCGCAAACCTTCCTTGTGTAAACAACGTGAGTGTTTGTTGGGGCTCGCTGTCATTTGCCTCTAGCTCCTTTTGCTCATATTATTATTTTTTTCCCCCTCCACAATTCTTTTTAGTGTACATTTTCTGTTTTTTAAATTAAAATCTCCCGTTGCAAGACTGATGAGCGGGAGCGAAACCGGTTGCTTCGCGCGTTTTAATATGTCTAGTAATATTAAGCTTAATACCTTTATTGCTATGATATATATATATATATATATATATATATATATATATATATATATATATATATATATATATATATATATATATATATATATATATATATATATATATATATATATATATATATATATATATGCGTGTGTGTTGGGTAATAAAATAACAATATGGTATACAACTGATGTCGAAAAAGCATATGGATTTTATATTTAAAAAATATGGATTTTTTATTTAAGAACACTTAAATTTGTGGCGCTCAGTAATTATATGATGAAGAGAAATATTATAAAAATTTTATTCCCTACCAAATCTAAGTTAGTGTGTCAGACACAAAAACTTAGCTAGTAGGAATAGCAAGTCATAATAGGCACTAAATTGCAAAAAAAGACTCGACCACTGTGTAAAATTTTAAAAGGAAAACACATTACACAATTACGAAAAAGTACAAATACAAAGTTTGCACAAATTTTTCCATTTGTACGCCTATTATTAAGGCAGGATAACAATTTCAGATAAAACAAAGGTTACCATCGAAAACGGAAAAAATACAGTTTATGAAAAGACAAAGATTTTGAAAAAGACAAAAAGAAAAATGAATTCAAGAAGCCAGTAATAAAACAAAAGTGCAACCTTCTTTGAGAAAAATTTTTTTTACTTGCCCCATGAGCATCACTGGGAAATATAGCAACTTTTTGAAAAGTCCCTTTTAAAATCACACTTTTTCGTTCTTTGTTGCCCAATCACAAGAGAACTTTAATTTGAACTTCAAAGTCTCTACTGCAGCTGGCTGGTAATCTTGTGCCTTCTTGATGCTCTCGGCGTCAAAATGTCTTTTGCTCCTTGATGTTGATTTGGCCTGTCACTTTCCCGTCAAAATATTTTCTCCTTGCATCTGCTGACCTGAGCACTATATATTTGGAAAATTAGGCTCACAACCGCCCCCCCCCGCTGCCATTAAGGTTGTTACTAGAGCTTGAGACTATGTCTCGCGTATATTTTTGCTATTATTTTTTCGTATATACTATAATTATTTTCCATAAACTGGAATTGGATCCTTCACGAATTTTGGCGGTTTTTAACTACTGAGCCGAAAAAGATATACAAGTGTGACATATTTTTACACAAACTGTCTGGCCTTCATAAAAATACACTTCTCTAAAAAGAACATGTATTTAAAAATCAACCTAGACAATTAGATATTTATTCAGTGCTAACATTCTTAAAATAGTAAAAATATTTTTTTTATAATATATTGAAAATACTTTTTAACCTCCAATATCCTGGTTATTTCATATTTAATGCGAAACGTTTTATAAAAGAGAATGAACGGCATAAATAAACTTAATACAGCTAGACACATTCTATTACCTATCAATCACAACTATAATTAAAACATAAACTTAATACAAAAATGTTATAATTAGTACTGAAATTCTGAGTTAATAAAAAATAACAACCTCAAATCTGAAGCAAAAATTGACAGTAAATATTGTAAAAGTCCTAGAAAATAAATTTGTTGGAAAAAATTTGTTATGATGTGTTTCATCTCTTAGGATTTTATGATATCCTAACGGATGGGACAAGAAACTTTTTCCAATTTGTCATACTATTTTTGTAAACAAACACACACACACACACACACACACATTTATATATATATATATATATCCAAGTATAGGATTGGTGTATACATAATAAATTACAATAACCAAAAAATTCTATTCTTAAAAGAGTGCTCAATACAGAGTAGAGCAAATATAATTATTTATTCGAAAATTATAACATAAATATGTTATAAAAATAACTGTAAAAATACCCATTTTGTTTCAACACTTCTCGTGTCTTATCAAGCGATGGTGTTGAATGTAGAATAAAGCGTTTTAAAAGGTTCAAATCAATCAAATACCCCTCGCTGAGGGAAACGCTGTTATATAAGCTGGAATGACCAATCAAAATACAAGTATATGAGAATTCAAAAACTTGACAACGAACTTTGGTTATAATAATTATTTAATGCTTTAATATAAAGGTTAGACTTAAATAGAATTCATTCTAACTAATAATTAATTACATTTTACTATAAAATTAAAAATTACCAATTTTAAATCTTAAATTTAATCTATATTAAGTTTAAAAATTATAAAATTATTTAAAGAAGAAACTGAGGAAAAAATAAATGTTTTCTTATTTATTTTGTTTTTATTGAAAGTCTAAAAATTAAGTTGGAATAAACGTTAAAATCTAATGTTGTTCTGAGCTTCGTTACAACTTAGATACATTTGAAGTGAAGATATGGGAAGGGGAGGGGGAATCTTGCAAAAGACAATACATACACAATCAGATTATAATACACAAACACGTAGACATATTTAAATATATAAACACGCAAAATAGCGACGAGACAGGAAATAGGTGTCCACAACCCTTACAAAACGATACATATACATACAATGAAAGGCACATATAAGCGATTACACACACATACATTGATAAAGACATGCAAATATACTCACCAAGAAATATTCAAATTTGAAAGTGTTAGTAAACGAATTCTAACATGCTATTAGAATATAATTTGTACGGGCAAAGATATATAGATACAAATGGTTGAATAGATAAAATTTAATATGCCTAGAATAGAAAAAATATTATTGTCAATGAACAATATAAGGAAAAAGGACACTAAAATTTATAGAAATGGAAAATAAATAAATATATACGCATAAAAATAACACCATCTAATATATACAAGAAAACTCCTAAACTCATAAATATATATAAATATCTCATATATACATATATATGTATTAGTACACATACACCAGTGCAAATATATATCAGTATGTGAAAGAAAATAAAAAATACATACAGACGTATGTGTACACATTCTTCACTACAGATAGAAACATACAAAAGTATACCTACTAGCATCCAAAATAAGGACCACTGCACTTTCATACAGTTCGATATTATTGACTATTATCCCTCCATATCTAAAGATCTGTTCACTTTGGCCTTGGAATTTCGCTCGGGAATACTCCAATATTTCTGAGAATGAAGTGGATATAATCATGAAATGCCGAATTTCTCTTCTGGTCTACAACTAAAAACAGTGGACCAAAATGTCTTGCAGCGATAATCTTGACATCTAAATGGTTTCTTTGGATTCTGCAGAAGCTTCTGACTTGGTGGGATTATTCCTTTTATACAATTTAAGTGCCTTTGAATTCTGATAGTGTAGGATTATATAGCGATGATGGCTTATTAGTTGTTAAAAACTATACAAAATTTAAGGTAGACCGTATTAGAAAAATGATTCATAAGGAGTTTAAGGATTTAGGTGTTAGGACTATAGTTACAACTAACATTAAACAGGCAGATTTTCTGGACGTCACCCTAGACTTTACTAGCAGCTTTTTCCAACCGTATGTGAAGGTTAATTCTAACCCAGTATATGTACATCCCAATTCCAACCACCCCACTTCGGTTATCAAGGACATAGCCTCCTCCATTGAATTTAGGATTAGTACTAACTCTTCTAGCAAAAAGGTTTTTAATAAACATCGTGAATTTTACAATTCTGCCCTTAGAACTAGTGGATACAAGGGTACCAGTATTCAATATAGAAATCCTGTTAATTATGACCATAATAAGAAAAAAAGATCCAGGAAGATCATTTGGTTTACTCCCACTTTCAACCTAATGATTAAAACTAAACTCTGACATAAATTTCTAAACCTCATCAAAAACATTTCCCTGACCCCGAAACTAACCCACTCAGTAAAATATTGAATCATAATACCCTTAAATTAAGCTATAGTTGTGTGGATAGCCTAGAGAAAATAATTAAGAAACATATTAACAGTCTTCAACAAGTATAGAGACTCAAAAGACTTAACCAGGTTGCGACGAGTATAACTAAGTATAATGATACAAATAACAAGTGTAGGAATCCGAATAATTGTCCATTACGAAAAATTGTTTGACTACTTCTCTAGTTTATCTTAGAACAATTTCTACACTAGAAAACCCAAATATTAAAAAAAATTACATCGGAAGTACTATGAATTCATTCAAAGAACGTTGACGGGGACATGTGCAATCTTTCAAGAGCAGTAATTATAAGTACAAGACTTCATCGTCGAAGTGTTTTTGGAGTTTAAAGGAAAAAAACAAGACACCTACTGTTAAATTGAAATTAATCAAGAGAGCTCGAACATGTAATTCCCTATATGCCCCTTGTTATTTATTTCTTAACAAAAAATTTGAAATGATTAGATTTAAAGACAAGACACACTGTTAACGGTAAACAATGCTATAAATTTAACTTACTATAGGGTTAGCAATACTTCCGACGATAAAGCTATGTTACTGTAAGTTTAGTAGGTTATTACTTTTATTACCTGATAATCCTCCTATAGATGTAGATATATGTTGGTATACGTATATTTTGTTGTTTGTGTCTGCATATATGTCTATATTTTTATTGATAGATGTATATATATAAATATGAATTTTTATAAAATGCATATGTATATATATATATATATATATATATATGTGTGTGTGTGTGTGCGTGTATGTGTATATTTGTATTTGCGTATACTTGTGTATGTGTGCATGTTTATATGTATGTGTGTTCGGGTATATATATATATATGTATAGTTGAATGTGTTTCTATGTATATATGAATACATCTGTACTTGTAGTTAGGTGTTTGTGTATATATATATATATATATATATATATATATATATATATATATATATATATATATATATGTGTGTGTGTGTGTGTGTGTGTGTGTGTGTGTGTTTGTATTGATACCTGTTATATATGTGCTTGTTCATATATTATGCACTTTTACGTATCTGCATGTGCGTATGTGTATATGTGTGTATGTATATATATTTATATATATATATATATTTGTGTTTGTGTGTGTTTGTATATATGTATATGTGGATATATATATATTTCTATCATATATATATATATATATATATATATATATATATATATATATTATAAAGAGATAATCATATATTGAATCAATTAGCAATATTAATCCAATTAATGGCGAATTCTCTTCGCTAACAGACTTAATATAAGCATTAACATATAAACAATCCAGTGAATGATGCGATCCTTATGTATAAAATTGATGTCAGATGGATCTGGTGTATTTTTAGAGCAGCAAGTACTTTTAAAAACTTCATGTTTTCATCATCAGGCTGTAATTTTTTCCTTTAAAATCAAAACTCGAAGACGAAATAAATATGTTGTAGAGCGAATGTTGTTTTTTTTAAGAATGTGTTATTTATTAACGGATATATAATATTGGAACGTGCAAGTCGCAACGCTAAAGTTCAAATATTTCAATTGAGAATTTGTTTAATATGAATTTTGTAATTTGGTAAATCCACGAATTCGTTTGTTGTAATTGTTTTCCAGTTAACGTGACATGAACTAAGTACATAGTTCAATTAATAGACTGATATGTCTTAGTAGTTTTTTTTTCTCCGGAATTTTGTACTGTGGATCAATTGTTTTCATAAATGTATTATATTAGGCAGCATAAATTTTATATTATACAATATTACATATGTTGGTGTAATGTGTATATCTTCGTATATATATCTGTATATCTTAGTGTCTTGGAATGTATCATCAATGCTAACTAAAATCTACTATTGTTTGATAATTGTTTTATAATTGCTTGTAGATTTAATAATCAACAGTTGTGTCTCGTTACATTTTAATCTTGTATGAACTTTCTTTATCGTCACTAAGATAATATTGTTACAATATGTGTAGGTTTATGAATGTATATGTATGTGTATATATGTATATATAAGTGTATGTATGTATATAGATATATGTGTTTATGTATGTGTATGTATGTCTTTTTATATATATATATATATATATATATATATATATGTGTTTGTATATGTGTATATATGTATACGCCTGTATAAGTATATATATATATATATATTAGGTCATCCCATAAGTTCTGTCCGAATTTTAACTTTTTGTTAAAATGAACGGAATTTAAAGAGTATTTTATAATGTCTAATGGAGCTGAACATTATTTTTATGTTTAGATGCATTTAAACTGATCAAATTTTGTTTCAGAGAACAATAAAATTAAATTTTGTTTGATTAAAACCCCGCTAACATGGAAGTACCCAAGAATCATTTGAGGCACATAATGCTTTATGAGTTCAAGAAAGGAAACTCAGCAGCCGAAGCGGCTAGAAACATTCACTCAGTTATGGAGAGGAATGTGTGAATGAAAGAACTTGCAGAAGATGGTTTGCAAAATTCAGAGGTGGAGATTTCACCCTTGAAGATGAAGATCGAACCGGACGTCCAGTTGAGTTTGATGAAAAGCTTCTTTAAGCAGCCCTTGAAGAAAATCCTGCTTCATCAGTTGAGAAATTGGCAGTGGTTCTCAGTTCAAACCATACAACTGTTCATCATCATCTTCAACAACTTGGAAAAGTTCCTAAACTTGGAAAATGGGTGACTCATGAATTGTCTGAAAACAACCTCAAATCCAGAGTTGACATTTGCTCTTCTCTCCATTATCGCCAACTTGATTCACCGTTTTTTGGATAGACTTGTGACTGGCGACGAAAAATGGATCTTTTATCGAAATGTTAAGTGTCGTAGACAGTGGCTTGGTAAAGGGGAAGGACCCCAGCCACAGCCGAGAAAGGAACTTCATGGGCAAAAGGTTCTTCTTTCAATCTGGTGGGATTGCCAAGGAATAATCCACTTTGAATTCTTACCAACTAATGCAACAATTAACGCTCAAATATACTGTCAGCAATTAGAGCGTTTGAACCAAGCTTTCATGAAACAAAGACCTACTCTAGTTAATCGAAAACGGGTGATATTTCATCAGGACAATGCGCGACCACAAACAGCAAGAATCGCGTCAGAACTTGGTTGGGAGAAAATTCCTCATTCACCTTATTCTCCGTGACCTTGCTCCTTCAGACTACCATTTGTTTCGTAGCTTACAGAATCATTTGGAAGAAACAGATTTTTAACACAGGAAGAGGTTCAAACTGACATTTGTGAGTTCTTCGAATCAAAGGCAAAAGAATTTTACAGTAATGGGATTAGTAAGCTTGTTAATAGATGGAAGGAAGTCATAGATAATCAGGGAAAATACATTGTTGATTGAATCTGTAATTAAATGTAACATTTGGTCACTTGTTTTCTTTATTCAAAATTCGGACAGAACTTATGGGATGACCTGATATATATATATATATATATATATATATATATATATATATATATATATATATATATATATATATATATACATATATATATATATATATAGTTTATTTACTTTTTTATGTTGATGTGTATTTTGATATATTCATATTTATTTCTATGTGTATATATGAATATACGTATGGGTGTATATATATATATATATATATATATATATATATATATATATATATATATATATATATATATATATATATATATATATATATATGTATGTATGTATATGAGTATATGTGTATGTATATGTATGTGAGTAGGTAAACTTCTACCTGTAGTGAAGAATGTGTGTACGCATACGTCTGTATGTATTTTTTATTTGCTTTCACATTTTGTTATATATTTGTATCTGTTTATGTGTCCTAATACGTATATAAGTATATATAAGATATTCATATATCTTTCTGTGTTTAGGAGTTTTCTTTTTTATATATTAGATAGTGTTATTTTTATGCGTATATATTTATTTTTCTGTCCGTTTCTATATATTTTAGTGTCCTTTTTCCTTACGTTGAAGAATATTTGTTTTTCTGTTCTAGCTACATTAAATTTTATCTATTCAACCATTTGTATCTATATATCTTTGCCCGTACAAATTATATTCTAATAGCATGTTAGAATTCGTTTACTAACACTTTCAAATTTGAATATTTCTTGGTGAGTATATTTGCATGTCTTTATCAATGTATGTGTGTGTAATCGCTTATATGTGCCTTTCTTTGTATGTATATATATCGTTTTTTAAGGGTTGTGGACACCTATTTCCTGTCTCGTCGCTATTTTGCGTGTTTATATATTTAAATATGTCTACGTGTTTGTGTATTATAATCTGATTGTGTATGTATTGTCTTTTGCAAGATTCCCCCTCCCCTTCCCATATCTTCACTTCAAATGTATCTAAGTTGTAACGGAGCTCAGAACAACATTAGATTTTAACGTTTATTCCAACTTAATTTTTAGCCTTTCAATAAAAAGAAAATAAATAAGCAAACATATTTATTTTTTCCTCAGTTTCTTCTTTAAATAATTTTATAATTTTTAAACTTAATATAGATTAAATTTAAGATTTAAAATTGGTAATTTTTAATTTTGTAGTATAATTTAATTAATTATTAGTTAGAATGAATTCTATTTAAGTCTAACCCTAATATTACAGCATTAAATAATTATTATAACCAAAGTTCGTTGTCAAGTTTTTGAATTCTCATATACTTGTATTTTGATTGGTCATTCCCGCTCATATAACAGCGTTTCCCTTAGCGAGGGGTATTTGATTGATTTGAACCTTTTAAAACCCTTTATTCTACATTCAACACCATCACTTGTTAAGACACGAGAAATGTTGAAACAAAATGGCTGTTTTTGTAATGATTTTATACCATATTTATGTTATAATTTTCGAATAAATAATTATATATATATATATATATATATATATATATATATATATATATATATATATATATATATATATGTATATGTATATATATATATATTCTATTTCAGAAACTCAGGTAATTATCACATCTTTTAAACTTACAATATACTTTTTATTCTTTCCTAGTTGACGTTTCTCATTAATGTTGACATCTATTCTCGGCCTACTCATAAGATAATTAGAGAATAAAATGTGCTTTTTTTCTATTTCAATTGACTTATTTTTTCTTCACCATACTTCGATCCACAGGAACTGATATATTCTTTTCTATCCCCAGATATCCATTGATTATTGCTTTTAATCAAACCTTGTTTTCCAGGGCTTGCTGATGCCTTCGTCCCTCTTCATTGGCGTTTTATAACTGCACATGGTATGTACATAATTGCCGACCTGTATCTATGATGAGGCAATTACGTCGAGAAGTAGTTTTGAATACTGTGCTCCTTGGTTTGTCTCTGATTGCCAGTGGAATGACTTGAGTTGTTTGCTGATTGCTTTCAATTCGTTACCTTTGCTGTCGTTTGCCGATATTTATATCGTAAAATAGTAATTTTATGTGCTAAGGGGATTAAAACTTTTTGGTACTTCCTGAAATGATATAATGCTCAATAATGTGATGGAATCTCTTTATCTCTAATTAAATAATTGCATTTATTTATCCGTTCAAATACAAAATACTCTTTTCTTTTCATTTTTCCGGGATAGGCAAATGAAGTCCTAAAATGCAATTGGTATTTTTGTGTTTTTCCGAATTTTAAAATATGTCGTGTTATTTTATTAAAATCTTTTCGTTATCTCCAGACAGTTGTCTCCAGACATTTGTCACATGTCTCCTTGAGTCTCTTTATAAATCCAGCAAAAATAAAAAAAATAAAAAAAAGAAGATGATGACGTCATATCGTGACAAAAAGTAGCACCTGCTTTGTGAAAAGACTTTGAGTAGGAAGCTAAGATTTTGCACTGAAAACCATAAAGATTTTTTTTCTTTTTTCTTTAAATCTCAAAGAAGAACGTTCTCTGTGTGTGTGTGTGCGGGTGCGCGCCTATCGATAGAGTATGTTATTACTCTGCGTCTTTCAAGACCTTGTAGCCATATATGTACGTGTATGTGTGTGAATTTGTGCGTGTGTGTGTGTGTGCGCGCACGCGCGTAAAAACCGTCATATAGCCATTACAACTACAATAAAAATGGACTTGAAATCCATATATGATTTTGGAACCCAAATAAATAATTATCTTCCCCATCACAATTATCAACGCTAATTATGCTTCTTTAAGACTTTTACAAGTATTCCATTAATACTTTATACTTAAATCGTACTTAATTTCTAGAACTTTTAAAAGCAGAGTTTCTGTATACATTTATAGAATCTATGATAGAATATTAGGATATTTAAACTGAACACGTGGCTTTTCTTTTTTATTATATTAATGTAATCCCATTAATGTTAAGGCGAGCTTAAGCAAATTCATTCTCCTGTTAAATTTGAAATTTACGGGATTCAAATGTTTACTCGTTTTTAATAAGCAAAATTCATCGATGAGAGAGGTACATTGCTGATTTTAAGAATAAAATTACATTTACAGCCACTTACACTTTCTTTTTCTAAATGCAAGAGTAACATATTTAATAATGGTTTAATTTAAATTCTAAATGTTGTATTGCTTTAAAGACATGCATTAATGAATTATTACGTGTCACCTTTTGGTTCGGCAAATAGATGATCCGGTACTGTTCAGCAATGACTTGTTCTGAAAAATACATCGCAATATAAATATATACATTTATATTACTCGTCTTCAAACTAGTGTCCAAATATGACTTATGATATACTATAATTGTTACCTGTTTTTGGAATTACTTTTCCTCGAGAATTTGATTATATCTTTCACTTCCACTATCTTCCCGTAAAGTATTACTTCCGCTATCTTCTCGTAAAGTATCCAACCCTGTAAACTCGCACACCTATTATAACTTCTCTTCAACTCTACAAAATGTTCTTCAAATTCCGAGAGATCCCTTCAGTTTCATTATAGCGTTCTTTTAATTTCGTCAACAGCATTTCATTTATCTTAACTTTGGAAAAGACAACATGTCCTTTGTGTCACATTTATAGAAAATACAGAAAGACCAGAGCGAGGAATATGTCTGTTGAAATATGGATTTAAAAAAAGAACAATAAAGATTAGCATTATATGAAAATACAAGAAGGCCTATGCATATATCGACCGAAACGTATTTAGTCCTAAAATAATTATATGTAAAGGAAAACATAAATATTTCCGAACTTCTGAAAACAATCGTTATTGACTTGTTAATAAGTTTAAATATGAGCTAAATCGAATTTTAGTCATTTCTTTCTGTTCGAAAATCAATCAATGTCTATTATGGCCAGCATGTTTATTCAAAGAATTAACTGTTATTAGTGATTAGTTGTCATTTTATGACAAATCTCTTGGCTTTTTATATTTGGCTAAGATGTCTACTTTTACTCACTGATAATACACCAAATTATGGCCAGATAATATGTTGCTACAGACTATGGAAAATAAATAATTCTTGTACAAGTACATGCCGTGTTCATTATAAGAGGGGCGAGCATGACAAAAGAAGGTACCTTTACATGCATGAAGTTGGTGGATCAGAGAAAACCCATTTATTCAATATATTCCATGATTACAAACAACATTATGACATTAACAACTGCCTGGATTGCTATAGCTGCAACACTATTAACTAGAGGAAAAACTGATCATTTTCTCTCTTCAGTTTGTTTCTTCCTTTACCAGAAGAAAAGAGTTTGTTATGATGCACCTAACTGTTGCTAACAATGTAAAAACAGGGAAGGTATTCACGATCGATAAAACAACAGTTATTTAACATTGTTATGCTATGCATGTAATACGTACGCGCTTGCGGTTTATTACGGGAGTTTATATTCTGTTTGGCAGTAAAGTGTTGCTTGGAGACGCTTTTCAGACAAATTGTTCCAGTTGATGTAGTAGGCACTTTCAGAAATCTATCTCATAGATGCCATCTTGTTCTACAGCTGATGCTAACCGCAAAATGACAAGAGTTCTATAGATGGCTACTTCAAATTGGCAATGGCACTCACTCCAGCGTTCTTGACGAGGTTCCCTCTGGTGCTATTCATATTCCCGCAGCATGTGTATGTAATGGATCACTTGTTGCAGAACTTTTTGATGAATGTTTCTCCCGAAGAAATAGAAGAAAAAGTGTTGCTTAAAAATGCTAAACACTTAATTATAAGTGAAAATAGGCGAATCCACAATTGATATGAGCATAGATCCCGTGTCTTGTACAGTGAGGTACAATACACGGTAAGGTAAAGAAGGATAGTTCTTATCCTATGGAGTTTACAAACTCGCTTACATCTTCTGTCATGCCTCTCCTTCGACTTAATTTGAAAATAGGTGCCATCTTGATGCTACTGCGCAGTCTCACAATTACCCAAGCGTTGTGCAACGGAACACGCATGAAGATAGAACAACTTCACTAAAATAGTATAGAGGCGCCATGTTTAGTGGTCATAGAGGCTCTATAGTTTTCATTCTTAGAATCGAATTGAACAGCAGTGATGCCAACATTAAACAGGATCCATTTTCCTGTACGAATTTCTAACGCTTTGACGATAAATAAATCAAAAGGGAAAATTTTTAAGGAAGTGGTGATTTACCCCTAGCAGCCAGTTTTCACCCACAGTCAGTTGGATTTAGCATTTTCAATAGCATGATTGCAATGAAACGTTATGATCAGAGTGTTAATGCTAAACAAAGGGGACATCCAAGGACACGAGATATGGTGTTACATTCACTAGAAATATCGTGTATGACGAAGTACTGTAATACCAATTATTTGACTCTATAGTCGCACTAGTGGAACAGTCAAACCTACTTAGTTCCGCATTTGCAAAACCTTCCTGGGCTCAGGACCCCAGTTTGTTCCTGTATATGACTAGGAATTAGCGTGGTAACTTCTATCACTGTTTATCTTTAAATATTTACGAACCTATTAAGAATTCTATTCTTTTGCGTATGTTCTCATGTGATCTTAGCATGTGTACATATGTATATATTATGGACAAAATTATAACATTTATTTGTGAACAACTTGATCGCTTTTAATTTTTCTATCATCGTGTATAAAGCAATATAATATCATTACACAATTTTGACTTAACTCATATTCTATAAATCACTGTACATTGTTAAAATCTTTATAAGAACATCAATAATGCAACAATCTTTGGAATAAAACATTGCAAAGAAAAATTCATTTTTATTGCTGTCTGTCTTTAATGCACACATATATCTCCAGATTACATATGAACCAAGCCTCAATTGAGAAAAATTAAGACAAGTAAATCCAATATTATGTGATATTATTTCATGTGACGAGAATGTATATAATTCATATTTATTTCATTCCATTTTATGGAAAATGATTTCAGATTATTAATGAACATGTATGCCATACATTTCAATAATTTTAAGAGCGACTCTATCACCTTTCTTATGACAATTTGGGAATAATTATGGTTTGAAAAGTACAGAATGTAGCTTTAAGAATGATTAGTAAATCCGTATGCTATTATTTATTAATGATACATTAGAAAATTATTTCACTTTTCTTACCATGATCTGCTCTATGGAGCTATGGTCCAGAGGAGAACATTCAAGTCAACATAGCATAAACGACAAAAAGACAAAAAATAGATATTTTGCTGAAAACGTTGTTAATACAGAAATTGTATAAAGTTGAAGAAAACTTCTGCTGCATTTCTGTCCGTTCGGCTATTTTAAAAATGCGCTTTCTGCAATAAAAGATTATCTTTTTTATATAAAACTAATACTGTTGTTGAAAACCTGTCGTAAATTATTTCTTTCATTTTCTTTATCTTTTGAAATAGACCATACATATTTTGAACAGATTCATTTTCTAATTTCACATAACTATCTTCCCGAATGTTGCTTAAATTCTTAATGAAATATTTTCCTTATTCTACGAATTATTTCGTTGAGTATCATATTTTTTTTATTTATGTGTTTGTTTAGCGGCCTATCAACACTTTATGGGTCACTTAATGCCGAAATTTAATTTTGTTGGGAGCATTCGTAGTTTCTTTTACAAAAATGTATTGCTGGCATTTTTTTACTATAAAAATATTTATACTTTCATAGTGTTTTGGCGTTAACTATTTGCCCATAGCTGTGACACTATCATTATCATTATTCCTTATTACAAATTCTGATTCCTTAAATATTTAATGAAAGAAGCGTGAAATTCTATTACTTATTCCCAATTATAATGTTCAGTGAATTCCATATTCAAAGTTTAAAATGTTTCTTGTAGCTTCTTTATGACTTACATCAGGAAAAGACATTAGTAAAGATCCTTTTTTCTAATTTTGCTTGTAAATATAACTATCCAGTTTTGCATTTCATGTCGGTAAAGAAATAGGACCCTGAGAATACAATACCTTATTTGTTAATACATTTGAAAATGACTCCCACGGAAAATATATCACTCAGCCTAGTTAATGACAAAGTTTGTTTGCCATCAAGTTTGATTTTCTCCGAGTGCTCAACTAAATTAGTCTTGTGCCAGACTAAGCTAATCTTAGTATATATCATTATTTCCTTTAATACGTCTCTTTCTGAATACAGAAATTTTATGAATGTATGTTATTATATTAATCCAAAAGTGATATAATAAAAAAATCACTAAACATTGTGCAAATCACAACACAGCATCGTTTCTCCGGAAAAGATATTATTGAATCAAATGTTTTAAGTATAAGTTTTGCTTTCTAATAAAATTGATTATTTCAGTAAGAATTTAAAAGACTCTTGCTTAAGGTCAAAGATGTTGCGTCGAATGATTTTAATTGTGAACAAATTGAGTCAAATTCTTGAGTGAAACGTGATTATAGAAATACATTGAAACAGACGATACCCTGTTTATGAATCAATAAAACAGGAGCCTTTTCTTAATAAGTGAATGTACAAAGAAACTAATGTAGTGTGCTGTTTTGTTATTTTTCTACATTGTAATTTTCATTATTACTGAAACTACAGACATTGTCTTTTAAGTTTTCTTTGTTTGATATTTTATTCAAAATTACTTCGTTTTAAAAATTGAACAAGATCAAATATTTTTCAGGGACAAAATAATGTCGATATTTTTTCATTGGTATTCGTGCTCAACAACGATTATATATGAATCCGTCTCGAAGAACAGTATGATTGTTACTACTTGTCACTTAAGCATCTTAAGTGACAACTGGTTGCTCTCTATTTCAAAATATTTTCATGTTTTTTAAATAATTGGAAGCAATTTCCATCCATGCACGTTCTTCTTGTAAGTAATCTATAAATTTCTTATCATATAAAATACAATATAAGTGCTATGTAAACATTGTTAAATAGAATAACAAATTATTTACATTACTTACATTGTTCGGACTGTTATCAGCTTTATTGTCATGTTTACGGCGTTTCGACCGTTGCACGCTCCAGCCTTCTTCAGGTGATTGAACTTTTGAACTGAACCCTATCCATAGGGATATATTTTTCTAGTTCCACGTGCCATGTCTCTTGTTCTAGTTCCACGTTCCATGCCTCGGTTATCCCCCTTTAACTAAGTGTTTGTTCACCACTGCCATAGCCCGATATTGAAATCACAAATCAAGTCAGTGGATCCAACCAACAGTTTTATTTACTGGGCCATGTCTCCTTGAGGATATCGGTGTATGTATTTTTTAGGACTTATAAATTTAATGTCTCGGATACAGTTTTTCCAGAGGTCATATTGCATTTTTTTTTGTTATTATTGCTTTTCTCTAGCACTCCGTATTGCTAGTTCACATATTGTATTCATTTCTATGTCTGGACGGCATATAGAATTTTGTGGCCTAGCATATGTGATGATTCAAGTCTTCGTATTTTCCAGTGATATTCTCTGTTTATATTATTAATCTAACACTTCATTTCAGTTTAATTCATAAAAGAAAACAATCATAATTCGCTAATGTGTTGGATAGTAACTTATTAGAATCTTACTGTATTATTATATTAGTAACTTACTTTTCATTACATTTTGTACTCTGCATTCAAGCATAACTGACAATTGAAAAATATTACGAGCAGAATTTTCATTAAAATTGAATTTAAATAATAATGTTACAATAGATCTTTTACAAAAATGAATTGTATATATAATTTTATATTTATTTAAATTTTAATAACGTAATGAATAAAAAAGGTTTCCATGGCTAACATAGATTATAACAGGTTTCTGTTAACGACTAACAGGAAACAAAGCAGGTTGCCATCTTTAGTTGTAAATAGAAAATGGCCAATGGCACAAATGCAAGAGATTCCACTTCTAAAATCTCTTTGACAGTAGGCATGAATTCCTTCATTCTTTCTTTTACGTTCCCCAACTCCCTCTCTCTCTCTCTCATATATATATATATATATATATATATATATATATATATATATATATATATATATATATATATATATACACATATATATATATATATATATATATATATATATATATATATATATATATATATATATATATTGCTACAATTAATCGTATTTATGCCATCAGACGACTCCAGTGTCAGCAAAGGCAAAAACCTTTTGGCAATGGAAAAATAATTCAGAAACTTGGAAATGTCCCAAATAATCTTGCCAACAAAATGGAAGAACCGGAAATCTGAAGCAGAATGGAAAAGAAGATACTAAAGTCAGTTCGAATACTGGAGAGAATGGTAGAATATTGAGAGCACTTGCTGTTGGTTGTTTACCAGGCAAATCCAATGAATTTTAGTGCTTTGAAAACACAATTAATGTAATTCACGGAATAGTTTAAACCATCCAAGCGATAGCCTTAATAGATTCTGATAGAATGATAAGAAGGGTACAGGAATATTAAGAAGACATACAGTATTTCAGCTCCAATAATAACGAATGCCCGATATAAATGATACAGATAATGATAATTGTTGTGGATTCCGCGATGAATCCGATATCAATGAATAACAAACGCCAGGAATAGATAAGGAAAATAAATGTATTAACGTAATAATACAAACTGGTAATACGGGTTTGTAGATTCAGGAATGCGGGTTAGTAGCAATAATATATATACAGTCTTGGTACTGAAGTATCGCTGTATGACTCCTTACTGAATCTACGTGCTCGCTAACTGTGACTCTTGTGCTACCCTCCTCTATTACAGACTGTCCGGGTATTCACTGGTAGTAGTATATGTATACCTCGGTTGAGTCCATTTGTATAAAAAGGGGAGACCCCTCAATAATAATGATGAAACTAATGATAACTGATGAAAATTATATCGGATTTAGCAGTCACTCTAAATATAATTTTGCCTTGAAATTTAGGGATTGCCAAACGACATTCGAGAATCCATTAACATATTTCGCTTGAATTAACAACAATCAGATTCATTATGAGAAATATATGAAATCAATAAGCCAAAGATTTTTTGAAGCTGGATATGCAAACAGACCTTAGGGAGATTCTTCCCAATTGTGCTACTCATTTAACTGTATGAGTTCAGCTAAAAGTCATTATTTCCAATACTGACTTTCGTCGCTGCTAAGCTATATCTATTTGGTGTAATAAAATTCCAATTTGATGTTATGACATCATGAGCAAAACCCTTGTAAATGTTTTGTCATCTCTAATAAACGACATCTAACAATTCACGCACAGCAGTTTGCAAGTAGAGTGATGGCGATCCTTACTGGAAGCACAGATTTAGTAGCATTTTATATTAATTTTATATTAAGCTATTAATAACTATCTATACTATCTCTCGAATAACGTGAAATTGAGGCGAAAACCATCATCCAGAGTTCAAGCTCAGAGTCCAAAGAAAAAAATCATCCAAAACGAGTAAAAGCAACTACGTAAAGTGGAGCAAACCTAATATAAACCTAATATAAACCTAAGAGCCAGGCAAACCTACCTAGGTTTCACCTAAACGGATGGTCAGGGTAAAGACGGCTTTACCCTGACGATCCGTTTAGGTAAAACCTAGGTAGGTTTGCCTGGCTCTTTATATATATATATATATATATATATATATATATATATATATATATATATATATATATACGTAATAATCCGTTGGTATATATACATTTTTTTCAATAATTTTTCATCCATTGATTAGTTTGAAAAATCCTTGTAAATTTTATTTCAATTTACAAGGGGAAATGACCATTAACCTAATGTAATCTTAATTCCTATTGTATGAAATATTGAAGAACTCTGGAAAGTTCTTAAAAATCTTGGAGTCCCAGACAAAATGTTGAATGTTCTCATCTCTTTTGTCGAAGGGTTGAAAGCTGCTATCCCATCTCATAGAGAATTCTCTGACTCCTTTGATGTTACAAATGGAATGAAGCAAGGTTGTGTCATGGCCCCTTTTTACTTTATTCTTGTCAGTGATGTTCAGTTATGCTTTTGGTGACATGGACACTGGTACAAAATTTCAGTTTGGCTTTCCAACCATCAAATGTTCAAAGCTTATTCGAACTAGCGTCAATCTGATGATGCTGAATTTGTGGCAACATCCCTAGAGAAAGTCCAAGTGCTTGTCAACCGTTCTTCTGTTGCATGAAAAGCAAAGTTTTGGGGCTTACCATTAGCATAAAGAAAACGGAGGTAATTCACCAGCCGCCTCCTTGCCCGAAGCAGATTCAGAGTGTCATACAACCTTCATCAGTTTATCAATTACCAGAGACACCTTTACAGACTGATAGGAGGAACTTGAAGTATATCACCACCGCCTATGGGATGAGAGAGGTATAAAATCAGACACCAAAATACGGGTTTATAGAGCAGCCGTTTTGAGCACACTGTTGTACGGATCAGAACTGTGGACCCCGTGTAGGTACCATATCAATCAGCTCCACGTGATCTGTGGCTATCTTCTCGCAAAATCCAATTACTGCTGCAGTTACAACTTCCCTGGGCTGCTCATGTTTCAATGATGAGTGACGACAGAATACCTAAAGTCCTCATCTATATCCAGCTTGACAGTGGACAGCCATGTCTCATGAGACAAGTTAAAGTTTAACCTCTCAGTTGTCAATGCGCCTCATACGAACTTCGAGCAAGTTTCCCTCGATTGAAAGTACTGGAGATGTTTGTGACAGGGTGGGGTATCAGAAGTTTCAAAATCAGGCGTATTGACCGAAATGAGACAATAAAACGTATGAGACAAAAGACAACGAGTCAGCAAATCTTTATGCAGGTGACTAGCGGAACTGAAGTGTCACTTAGGACACAAAAATAAAAACTGAATGATGTTGTCGGATTCTCATATATGTGTTTGTGTGTGTGTTTTTGTACGTATTTCTGGCATTTGCATTTGAGAAATATATTATTTCCAAATAGTATTCAAAGATGAATAATCAAGGTCGACTAAGGTAGAACATTGGTTTAACAGGTTATCTTTGTTATTGATGCGGAACGATTTTTTTTATTTTGCAAATGCCAGATTACCTTAAAGCTATGTAAAAAGAGCATCTGCTTAATAATTGTCTTGGAAACCATTGTTTGTTAAATCTTTTCCTTTTACGTCTTTAACTAGTGCAACATTTGCTTGGTTAAGCATAACTAAGTAAATATGCTTGTTTACGTGAGCTTCATACTTAAAGGATGATTTTCTATTTTGTGCTAATTTAGATTATCAAACACATCTGCTTTGGAGAGGTGTTGCAAATTGTTTCTTTGTGCTTATTTACAGCAATAATGTTAACTATAAGGGCAATAACGTTTATCTCTGCGCAATGTGTTCTTTGTCTAATTAATAATCCCACTATTACAAGAAGTGTTAAACAATTTCTCACCACCATTTTTCTTTCCGACACTTTCTATTTTTATTGAATTTTTAATCATTCATATTAAGTCTAATTTGCTCTGCTTATCGAAAGCCTTGTAAGAATATGTTTGAAAATAGGTAAAATTGCCAAGAATCCAACACCGTTTTGTGTTCTTCGCCTAAATTGATTGGTCCGCATCAAGAGGGCTAGAAATCATATAAATACTTACAGAAAATATTTACGTCTATTGTAAAATAATATAAATATTACATAATTACTTCGGTAGATCCACTGTCTACAAAAGTATCGTTTGAGATTATAAAGATTTACCAGAAGAAAAACTGCACAATACTGATAACATTTAATCTAATCCGAATTGTAAAAACAACTACAATCGAACTATTAAAAAAATAAATTATTTTGCCTTTTTCCCTACATAGACAATTGGCCAAAATTGTTACATCTTTCCAATGTTCAAAAATGAACTTTGTGTTAATTCTCCTTAATTCTAAAGAAAAATGGATTTTCTATTAAAAGTTCAAACTTGGTACAGTAGACGAGAAAATAAGTTTACTGAATTTACAAAACAAAATACATCATGTCAGATGTTATTACGCAATCAATATTTTCAAGGTAAAATTTCTATTAAGTAAAGAATGTTAAAAATTTCAGTACATACATACACTTGTACAATCAATATATTTTATGAGACCGGAAACATTTCTCATGTGAAACACATCTGCGATGGTCCGTGTCATATGACCTGGATTATTTTTAATCAATGTTTCTATTTGTTCATCGTTAACGGTTGTGGGAAGGTTCCAGATCAAAATTTCTACCTGTGAACCTAGCAAACAACTTATGAATAGCACTCTCAGCTATGACATCTCAGTATAAACGGCACGTATCATTTTTGCTGTTTGTACATTTTTTTTCCTTCCCGGAAATCAAAAGAACATCAAATGACGAAAATGCATTTAATTTTCCTCTATTTGAAATTCATTATCCACACACTAATCATATAGAAAGATGCATTGAAATATCACCTTTCAGGATATGTATATATGTAATAAATGTGGGACACTTGGGAAACGAAATCGCTTATTCAAATGCCACCGTTTGAAAAACGCAGGCAACAGTGCAAAATAAATACCTTATAAATAAACCGAAGAAATGTAGGCCACAAACACATCTAACAATATCTTTTATACTTGAATAAATTAATACTGCATTAGTTCATATGTTAATATGTGCTAATTGATACTCAGACGTTCATTTAGTGATATTAAAACGTTTTATATTTGATATTCAAACGTTTAATTTAAAACTGATGAATGTAATGTTAAACATTACATTCATCAGTTTTTTTAGTATTTCCCTAATATGCACTTTAACTGAATATTGTTTGCCATTGTCATATACATAACCTGTAATGATAGACCATAAAATGTACATTAGATTAATATCTATTCCCAGCCTCTAAGGATATTAATCCAATTAAGCCTTTTTTTAGCAAGGTAATCATATAATCAGCTTTTCAGAGGTGAAGGAGTATCAGCTTGTATGAATATGCTCTACAGATTAAACTGAAAATTCACTTGTATAATGTTTCTCTACTTTCATCTTCATGCCATGCGTTCATGCCATCAAGATGAAAGCAGAAAAACATTATTCAAGAAAAAAACTCGTCCAAATCCTTACTCCACGTAACTTTATAGTTTTCTAAGGCATGTTCTTAACTATTTCTGGGACGGACTCAATTTCTAATCCAGCTATCAGGTCATCGAAAGTAGATCTGCATTTATCACATTAAAATTACTGTTGAGAAAACGGTTGATATGTAATTCTATCAATTCTTACGTTGCTTTTTATGATTTTTAATTGGAGCTGATCATTTGGTTGCTTTCATGTCTTTAGCACTAGTTCATCATATTCTGCATTTTTTATTATCGCTGTTGACATTTGCAACAACCTCTTCGAAAATGTACTTGCTGGTCAACGCATTTTTCTTATTTGTCATTCTAAATATAGTGCTGGTCTGGCATCTCGCCTTCAGTTCATTTCCCACCGCCGCAACTTAGCTTTCCTGCGCCTTTTCTAATACTTTCATTTTAATTGTTCTGACGAACTTACCTCTATGGTACCCAGTCTTTAAGAATTTAAGCACAGTATTAGATGGGCGGGAAGATCTTATCATTTTACAGCTGAAATGGTTGGATGCAAATTCTATGCTAACAGTTTTTTCTATCACACTTTTTGTTTGTGTAACTCTATTTCGGATTCTTGCTTTCCAGTCAACTTCGATCTTCAGAATTTTAAATGCAATATCAATCATTATCTGCTGTCTTCTTAATTTTTGTTATTTTAATATACTCTCTCCTTAATAGTATTTTTTTCACATACTCTTTAACATACGGTAACCCATTGCGTTTTAGTGGCTTTATTGCTTTGCTTGAGATGAGATTTTTTTAAATATTCTTAAGTTATTGTTTCAATTATTTGTAATCTTCGTGAAACACTTTCTGACATTCAACAATATTTTGTGTATCTATGTCGAGCCATGACTATATCTAAAGTTAAAAATAAATAACAATAACTATATATATATATATATATATATATATATATATATATATATATATATATATATATCAGGGGTGTATTTGCAATACAATCAACAACCCTTGATTTACATAGTGTAATGTCTTACGACCAAATAAATTATTGAGCATATTTCTCATAAAAAAGATGATTACATGGTAGATGTAACATACGTTTAAGTATATCCTACATTGATTAATATCAATTTTCTTTTGAAAACCCCCACATATACAATATTTCAGGGAAAAGATTATGACAAAAATATACAGAAACAGCTCGATTTGGATCTGGGAACAGACAAAGAAAATATTAATTGAACACCAAAGAATGGGGCGATACGCAGGAAAACGACAAAAAATGAAATTGAAAATGAAGTTGACTTGGTTCCAAGTGGTGACAAATAAATTCCGTACCACAAGAGAAACTTTTACAAATATTTTTGACAGTCCATTAGATAAAACAACAGCTCTTTCACGATGGCTCGAACAACATTGCATGTGCCCAAAGATAGTCGAAAATATCGGTGTCTCTATTCATGTAGATTGTGTTATTTTGGATCGCGAATTAAGATAAATGCACATAAAACTTCAAAAAACCTTCTCGGATAATACATCAAATAATTTAGTCGATAAAATGCGCTATAAATTTAAGTCTAAAAGTTTAAATTTATAATTAAATCTAAAATCGTTAATGTGCCGAGATAAATAAATTATTTACACTATTTTCATTGGTCGGACTATTGTCTTCATCATGTTGGCAAACTCACGACGTTTCGACTGCTGCACGCTCCGACCATAGTCAAGTGAATTTCAAACCGAACCCTTTATTTCGTCCACCAGGGTAAATTGTTCTAGTTCCGAGTGCAATATATTCCGTATATCTGTGTGTCAGTTGTCTCCCTTTTAATTCAACTCTCCAAGTTTTTGTTCACCTCTGCTCTAGTCATGTAATTAACTCACAAGTCCCTGAATTCAACGAACGGTTTTATCCACTGGGCTATGAGGATTTCAGTGTGTGATTTTTGGTGACTTCTAAACCTAATGTCTCAGTAACGAATTTTTTATCAGAGCTCGTATTACAATTTTGTGTTACTATTGTTTTTCTCTAGCATTCCATATTGTATTGTATTGGCCAGTTGAGGAGATTTCTCTAGCCTAGCATATGCGCTGACTGCTTACGTGTTCGTATTTTTCAGTGGTGTTCTCTGTTTATTATTTCAACCTCCCCTCACGGGGCGGGGGTGATATGTGGTCAGCTACACCTGACTTTTATATTTACTCTCGTTTTACGGCTTTACGGTGTTCCTGCAGTCTTAAGTGGGCGGCCTGTTTATATTTCTAACCACAGCTGCATGGGATGGTTCACATAGAGTCCTTAATCATATTCTCCTCTATGGGAGGTCTTACTCTGAAGAGGTATCTGCGAAATGTTGAACTACATTTGAAGGTCTTCCTGATGTTATATGGACCACATATCTTTTGTATTTTTTCCGATAATCCCTTCACGTAAGGTAGACAGACCGTGGCTGTTTTCTGAGTGTTGTTATCCTCTTGTACCCTTCTATCCCATTTTTTTGGTGCTGCTGTCATGTACCCGGGGTAGTTGTTACGGTGTGGGGTACTGCTTATACTGTCCATTTCTTGTTCATATATATGTGGGTCGCCAATTATGACTTTTGCTCGATATTGTAGGCAGCGTACGACCCCTTTCCTTACCGTGTATGGGTGGCAGGAGTTGAGGTATTGTCCGGTGAATATTGGCTTGTGGTATGTGGATGTCTTGAACCCACAATCTATTTTCGATATTTGTACATCCAGGAATTCTTGTTTGCTGTTTTCTCTCTCTATTGTGAACTGTATCGATGATCTTATTGATGATCTTACTGAGTAGTAATTGGACCTCTTCCTGGTGTGGCCAGAGTATGAATTGCCTTTAGGGATTTCTAAGAGATTTTGTTGAATTAATCAATGACCAGGCTCAACGACGTGTGAACATTTGCAAATCCTAAGCTGACCGTTTGGGGTGTCGATTGTAATTGGGGACGAAAAATGGGTCTGACTTATTGATCTTAATAAGATAAATCAGAAACTTTGTTCCAGCCAGGCTTCAGAACAAAGAAAGACGGTTTGAATAGAAGGTTATGTTATGTATTTGGTGGAATTTTGAGGGGAAGTCGCACTTTGTGCTTGTCTCGGATAGTCATTCTGTCAACCCTTAACCTAATGCTCGACAACTGCAGCAAGTATGATTCTTCCAAAGCCAGCTACCCGGCATTGGTTAATACTGATGCGCACCCGGTTCGGTTAGAAATTCCAATCACCTGAAGAAAGCCGGAGCGTACAACGGCCGAAACGTTGTGAATATGGCGATGCAGATGAGTATAACAGTCTGAATAATGTAAGTAATCATAATACCTCAACTCCGAGATATAGACAGATATATGGAGATGAAACTGAAAGTACATGCTGAGAATCTTTTGCCTCTAAACCAGCCAAATGATATAAGCGTGTAATTGAGCTTATGACACAACGATGGCAACAGACAACAGAAAATGATGGGATATACTTTCTCTGCAATCCAGGATATCAGTAGCTGAGGTGTAATAGCAGAGATTCACTATTCTGCTTCTAGAATATTGACCAGGACATTGTATTTTGATGAATAAACGCTTTTCATATGAAATTTGTTTGTTTGTGTCTCAACCTAGAAAGTGAGAATAACGTTGGCCTTATCTGCTATTATAGTTTAGTGAAGAGACATGAGATAAAAGCATAGTTATTGACCACCATCTAGATCTGTCTGTAATAAAAGTTTCCCTTTTTTATTGAACCAGATCATTTTTATAGTATTCTTTACAATTAGTGCTTTTTGCACGTCGTGATCCGAGAAGACAAGGTGTTATTTCTGGAATATGTTATTTTTAATGATTTTATCAAATCACTCTTACCTGAGGCAGAATTCTTAGGCGCGATCTTCTGTAATTTCACTTCATCTTTTGATGTCCTGGAGAGGTTATCAGAGGTGAGAGTTTGCAAAACAAGTCCACATCGCTGATAATATTTCTTTTCACCTCCGCAGAGACAGACTTAAATGCCGAACTCCCATAGGAGCCTGTACAGGCCAACAACAACAAAGATGCCATCAAATATAGCAAGCAAGTAAAGATATTGTTTTTGTAAGAATATAATAAGTAAAGAATAAATACATATTGTTTGATATTTAATGGCTTTATTTGATACAAGATCACGTAATGCAGAGATAAACATTTCGTAAATCTTCGAGATGAACTTGATTGTATGAATTCTATATTATGCTTTATATAAGAATACAAGCATTAGGAATTAGATTCTACAGAACTACACTAAACATATACTATGTAGACTGCATCACAAATCATACAGTGTGAGAAATCATCAATCAAGATACATACCCGTTGAGAAGAGAATGCCCGCCAAGATGATTTGACTATGTCATAAGGGTCAATAATAATTGCTCTACGATACTTTGTACACTAGGCAAAATAAAAAGAAAGCAAGTAGATGATTAAAAAGACTGACATTGTCACTGGATAGACTAGATCCTTCACAGAAACTCATATATTAACACGGAACAGATATATGGGGAGAGCTAATCATATGACCAGGTGATTAGCTGAGCAACAACCATACGATCACACAAAGACGCTGATGATGATGACTATGATCTTTGAATATATATGACTCAAGGATATAATAGAAGAACCTTCGTCTGTCATTATGAATCAATACATTTATAAGGATTTAAAAAATCATCACTTTGACAAATGATGGTAGTTTCAATGACGATATTTTTTCAATAACATTAGTAATTTTAATGTATATACAAGTTTGCTGAAACTTGTTGCATCAAAATCTGAGGTTGTACCCATGTGACCATATATAGTCTTGTGCTACCTTGACAGAATATTAAACCTTTTCTGCTAAATAATTCTAAATTCCCTTGGTTAATTATTACCTTTACATGGTCTGAGATTCAAGTTTGCGAATGCTAACTTCCAAAGCTTTCACTATTAATAACAACTAACAATAAACAACATTGAAGTAAGCCCTTGGTGTTTTAATATAACTAAAACACTAATTTAACAAAAGAATACCACATCGGTAATTACAAACCATTAAAAAATAAAATAACGTAATTATCGAAATCGTTTTTCTTTTTAGAACTATACATTCGATGATACCATGCCAACGGATGATACGCACTTAGTTTAAATTGATTACAAGAACTGCAATATAATAAATGTTAATAAACGGTAGTCATTAACTGGTGTAATAAATAATCATAGCTTTTCTTTCCTTTCTTGTCGCAGACTATAGCGTCGTGGGTAATACATTCATCTCGAAAACCAATTACTAATGTTTCATTTCTAAAGCCTTGTGGCAGATTTCACTATATTTGGCAAATTACTATAAAATGCTGACACTATGAACAGATACTGGGGTCTTTGAGAAGAAAAATGTTTTTTTTTTAATTCTATTTTAGTAAAGATGATTAAACACTTTAAAAATACGTTTATCTCCTTTTAAAATATTCATTTACTTTTAAGATCTAACGCGTTAAAACGACAAAGTTATTCCATCGCTAAAAGACTTAAAGCGTCATCTCACATTCTAATTACTTCCGGGCCGCAATGATTGCTATCACGTGACTGATCTACTTCCGGCAATGGAGTTCTTTAATCTCAATAGTACAACTTTATCACCATACTGCGGGCGTTTTTGTCCTCAGACAAAACGAAGTTGAATTGATATCATCTTCCGGTCTTCTCTCGGCTGAAGTCGTGTTAGCCAAAAGCTCACGACTTCTTCAATCATTTCTTATTGCCTTCTTAATGTCTTCCGTTGCTCGTCAGCGTCTTCTTTCGACTGAATTTATTCGATATCCATCCGCCATTATTGAATCTTTTCCTTCTACATTTGTAAGGATTTAAGGAAAATTTCTTTTATAACCTTTTTTTTAAAATGGCGGACATAATCATGTCTGGATTATTAGACAATGAAGTGTGACGTCATTAAATTTTACTTTGAACTTGGAAGAATATGTTTATCTATTATATCTGTTATCTATTATATTATCATCATTATTATTATTTTCTTGGATTTTCCTTATTCAGAATTAATTGATAAAATCTTATAATTAAAAACTAATCAAAATTGAAAATGTCAACAAAAAAAGGATTATATTTTAGTTCCCATATTTATTTTTAGTTTAGGATGTTACACATAATATCTTACAAATACATATGTATGCAAACACACGCGAATACATACACACATTTCCGTTTGCGTGTGTGTATGTATTTGTGTTTTATGGTGTCTGCTAGTGACCACAAGCATATAACATATTTTCACAGACTGAACTGAGCTTCTGAAAAAATCTCTCTAGCTGCTCTAAGGTTATAGCCTTAGACCAGACTAGTCTAAATGTATCCACATAAATACCTACGGCAGTTCTAAAATTTCACGAACACATTTACTCTCGTAATGATTTGAATTCTCACTGGCTTCAATATTTAGCCAAATTTAGCAAGTACTTTAAACAGAAAATTACTTCCATATGTTTTTTAGCTTCGAAAATCATCTAAATGTAATTTCATGTATTCCATGGCTTTCTGTCTCATTTCCACATATTTGGAATAAGATCTTCTCAATTGAATGCCACTAGTTGGAGCAAAGAGTGAACAAGAACAGGGTCAAATCACTTCCCCATAATTACCTTTCTTTCAGAAAATCCTCAAAGAAAAGAAAATAATTATAAGTATAAGTAACGGTACCTATTATTGTAGCAATATTTTAACATCTTTATTAAAGTGAGTTTTATATCAAGACGAGTATCAAAGAATTTCCAGAAAGGATTGAAAAAATCAACAAGTTTTCTGCTTCCCGTCAGGAGAAACCATTTTAGCCAGTTTATCTCAAGTCTTGAATTAAGGGTACTTTTTCATTATGATCAATTTTGTACTGATAATCAAGATTATCATTATTATCAGATTTTCATGATTCAAGTGGAAAATTCTGATGATCAATACAATTATCTTTCTTTCAAATTCTTCTTCATTGGTCCTGATTCGCATAATAAATTGAGAGAATCTTTCATTCTCGGCTGTCAGGAACCAAAAAAACGTTATATTTTGTATGAATTATATCTAAAAAACTTATGACATGCAATAACCTACCTACTATTGAATTTGTTGTGTTTTCCTATTTAAATAATAGAAATTAAGGCTTCAGAAAATGTTTTGAGTAAAAATAATAATGAAGATCATTCAATATTTATAAACATATTTTCTAAAATTGAGTACTCATAAGAAAACATATGTAAATCTTTTAGCAAATGAAATTTTACAAAATGGGAAAAAGATTCACTTTTTCCCTTTTTGTAAATCAGAGATTTGTTAAACTTTCATCGCTGTGAGGCTTCCTCTTTTAATTTGTTCTTTTGAAAAATCTGATTTCTACAATGATTTAAAAAATAAAAGAAGTAAGAATCAAAGATATTAAAGGTGTTCAGTTTTTGATCGGCCAATTTATCTTGATCGCGATGTGCGACAACTAATATGCTAACTGGAAAACTGAATAAAGATTAAACATTGTCGGTTGATGCGGATTTAATGTTTGAATGAATTCTGTGTTTGTTTTCATTTGTCTGTCTGCATATTTATATACTTTTTCTTTCTTAACAACGGTATATATTCTTTACAGCTGTTATCCCTGAAAGAACAGGGTTTAATACTGCAAAGATAATATACTCCTTATCTTTTTTCACTATGTTCCGTGACCTACTTGAAAATGTCCGGGAAATGGACCCAAAATTCTCTCTGAAAGAGGAAATTTTTGTTTCTAAAAAATGATGAATGAGACAGAAATTAAAGCGTGTTTTAAAACATGTCTACTTCTTTGACAGTTGTGAATTCAATCCCTCGACCTGGTAGTGCTGGTTCAGAGTACATATAAGAAACGTACAAGCGATACAAAGTCGAATAAATGTTATTAACTAACACGAAATCGATTCTTAAGTAATGTGGGTTAACTCCCCTAAGCAATGTCATACTCCCGTGGATTAATTAAGTTTCGGTTCAAAACTAACTTCGGGATGGCTACTGATCATAACGAAATACGTCTGAAGAAGGCCGAGGAATAGAACAACCAAACCATTGTGAATGCAACATCGAAGAACAGTATACTAGACCAAATACAAGATATATATAAAACTATTTTTTGTGTTTTATTTACTTAGATTTTCCATTTTTTTTAATGTAATATTGGTGACAGAACTGAAGCAATGAGATGGCACTTCATCAAGGAAGCTAATTTAAAGACGCCATTAGCTATCTCCTCTTATTTCTTGTTAAGCCAATGAATATCACTGATTTAGTTGTATTTGTCTTTTGCTAAGCACCTCTGAAATCTTGCAGAAATGACAATATTTTCAAAGAACCTGAATATACGGCGCTATACAATCTTGGCATCAACTTCCTTTTTATTTAATTATCTTTCTCAAATCTA
The DNA here is from genome assembly GCA_964036315.1 of Acanthosepion esculentum. NCBI lineage: Eukaryota > Metazoa > Mollusca > Cephalopoda > Sepiida > Sepiidae > Acanthosepion > Acanthosepion esculentum. Next base: position 29,426,290 of record OZ038504.1, on the reverse strand, counting down.
ACATTTTTCTATTATGTATTCATTTTTCGTGCATATTGCTTCTCTTTTTCTCTCGTGAAATTGTTACTGATCGTTTTCAAAAGTAGTTTCGTATATTATTAACCTTTTCTATCATCTTTTTTATAGAAAATATACATGCAGACGATACCGCAGTTTATGGGTGCACCTCCAAAAATCTAGATGACCAGAACCGCGCAGCTGATCTAGCCTCTGACTTTGCTCACACAGCTCAATGGAGGAACAATCGGCTTGCAACATTCAATATTTCCAAAACCAAGCCAGCATTGTTTCATCACCACCGAGGAGACGTTGATTCTACACCCAGTGAGACGTCTTTTTGGACGCAAACGCAACCCAGATTTTGAGGAGAACTTATATGTATGGCACAGTACTAAAGAAGTTGGCAAAATAGCCAGTTTCTTGTACCGCTTCCCAAAGTACCTGACTATTACTACCAAACTTTATATCTACAAGAGCCATATCAAACCAAAAATGGAGGATTACTGCCATATCTGGACTGGAGTTAGATAAACCTCCCTTTCCCGCTTTGACAGAGTTCAAAAGAATTTACACGGCCTTGTGGGTGATACTTTTTTCCATCTTATAACTTCATTCTAACAGGCAAAACATTATTGCCTGGCCGCTTTATCGTCAGTTTCATGGCAAATGTTAAACGAACTACATTCCTTAATTCTACCAGTTCAAACTTTCACAGCTAGAGCCCAACATGCCACATACACAGGATTGACGCATCCTTATTCCGTTAGTATTTCACTAGCAAGGAGTAAGTTCATCTCAGACAGCTTCTTATCCAGAACTGTTACGGAATGGAACATACTCCCAAGAGGATATTTCACGTTCACGACGATCTTAACCTCTTCAAGTACAGGGTTAACTATTATCTGTCCTATCTAATATTCAAGGCAGCTATATATAACTATTCTCATACTAGGTACTTCTCATGCCCTCCTTTTTCTTCTTACAACAACCTCATTCGGTAACATCCTTCTTTAATGGGGTCATGGTCCTTGTATTATTTCTTATTTTAGTTTTATCGCCTACAATTCTGCTTATTCTCTTGCGGTTGTCACAACTTTCAATCACTTCCTCTTTTACTATGTTTTACTCCTGATTTTTGTCAGCATCTTCTCTCAATATGCACGGGATATATCTAAGGAAGCGTATGTTCCATTTGTCCATGAGAGGTGTGCGGTCGCCTAAAGTTTGAGAAAACGAAATGAGCTATTCGAGTTCGATATTCATAGATGGTCGTTTATGGCTACTTTGTAATAACACTCTTATTTTTAATTTCTTTATTGTAAAAGAAAAAGGGTGAAGTTACTTTTCCCATCATCATGTAGCTTAATATGTTTCGTCACTGTCATGTCATAATGAATGATAAAATGTCTAGTTAGTACAAACCATTACTTTCTCAAAACTCCAGTCTTAGTATTAGTTATCGCCATTGTCACTCCTGAGAGCGTTCAATCATTAATCTTCTGGAAAGCATGAGTATACGATTCCTTAAAATCTTTTTAATATGTCATGAAAAGAAGAATAGGTAAGTGTAGCTACGTCAGAGATTATCCCCCTCTTAATAGTCTCTTTTCGGTGCAGCTGGACGATTAGCCCTGCTTTTCATGAAGAACAACTCCATTATGGTATTGTGAAAATGTGCAAGATGGACGAACCATCAAACTAATCCCGGAGAGTGAAATGATTTTTTCTAACGAAATGTGACATTTAACAAATCCATCATGAAGATTGATTAACCGGTTCAATGAATTCAAGATAGGCTTAATATAAATAAATGGTTCAAATTTGTTGCTGATATTATTGTCTACAGGCCACTGATTCTAGAGCTTCATTACAATCCAGTTCACAATACTAACAAGATTTTTGTCTTTGGAATATCGGCACTAAATAGTCTCCCTATTTCACTGACAGAAGTTTTTAAAGTTAAATAATAAACACAAAGTAGAAATATATAAACTGATATACTGTAAATAGTGAAAGCAAAGCAAAATTACATTTAATTGTAGTAAAAACTACAGAAAATCCCATCTGACGTAGTCCGATTTTTATGAATCTAATCTCACAAGACCATTTCTAATATAGGTTTATTGATCACAACGCCTAATACTGTTAGCCTGCAACTTGATCTCGGTAATTAAATAACTATTAAAACTTTAAAACAGAAGACTATTAATAATAATTCATTTGCTCTAAATTTCGTAATTATATTTCCCGATGACTATAGAAAACATGAAATTGTGAAGTATTACAATAATTTAAATCCGCAACTCAGCTGCGAATCAATAATCGGAGGAAGAATCAAATAAGAACTGTCATTGCGCTTCCTTCATGAGAACACGAAACCAGTTTAATATGTGTGTCCAATATATGGCAGAACGTATCATTCCAGTCAGAATATTCTTGTATCATTTAATATTGTCTGAAGATATGGCATGAAAAGATTGTTCTCTTTGGGGCTTAATATTTCAATCTTTTATAGTTTCTTATTAAGTTTCGTGACTTGCAGTGTTCAGTTGTTGTTTCTCAAATAATACTAAATACGACGTTTGTCAGGAGTGTTTAGAATCATTCTGAATATCTGCCAAACCGATCGTGTGACTTTGATGTGACACAGCAACCAATTAGAAAATATATTACATCGCACGCCTGATTAGTCACTTTTCCATTGTGTTATTTAGTCGTCAGTGACATGTCATTGATTGAGCTTGCATTACACTGATTTTAGCTTCGCTGTCACAACGAGTGAATAAATTTTCACGTTCCCTTCAGAGGTTTTCGGTAAAATATACCATCTTCAGGTCTGTAAATCCATATTTAGCCGCCCCCAACTCCACTGGGTATTATAGCTTTTCCAGAAGCTAAAATGTCTGCTGAAACACTGTGAATACGTTTAACGAGAATGTTACGAGACAGCTGATGACTATACCGTAATAAGTATTTGCAGAGAGTTTTGAAAAATCAAAAAAAAAAATGGTTGAATAAAAGCATGAAATCTCAAGAGGAACAAACTAAAACTCCATATTTTTCGGTAAGCGGTTGGATATTTTCCGGAAAGATGTATTTTTATTTTTGTCAGTCTGTTGTAAAGTCTTGTTAATCACGACAGAATGATCGGGTAGAAAGAAATAAGAATATTTTCCTATGAATGCGATGTTTTATAAGACAAATTCTGTTCGCCTTGAAAGTATGTCTCCAATCATGAATATTTCTTTGACATCCTCATATACAACATATTCCAATTTAAAAACTCACCAATGCGGTGATTAAAACAATAAATATTCTTTTAATTTAAACGATAGATTATATACATTTTCTAATGGCTGGTTTATCATGGCCGACTTCGTTGTTTCGATTTTCTAATCCTTCGAGACCGTCTGCTTTATTCTTTGTGGTTGCATGTAACAGGCAGGTATGTTGCTTATACGAAATTCTGGAAAACTGAAAATACTTAATTTCAAATTTTCGGGCATGCGTGCATATATATATATATATATATATATATATATATATATATGTGTGTGTGTGTGTGTGTGTGTGTGTGTGTGTGTGTGTGTGTGTGTGTGTGTGTGTGTGTGTTTTGAATGATATAGACATATTATATATATTTATCTTTATAATAATCCATTTTTAACTCTCTAGTTATCTTCATGATGTTAGGTTGAAATTCACAATGTAAAGCGCCGTACTTCTTGTTAACCCAAGTACTCTCGATCTCATCCGAGATCATCCATGAATTCAGTCACAGGACAAATATTTAGTAACTTCTCCATGACTAACCTTGGGAATAAGATATTTAACAATACTAAAATCATCCATCGACCTAACATATGTAGATGATATTCTCATCTTAGTTAAAACATAAATGCAAAACATCAACTACAAGAAATCATTAAAAAAACTCCCTTCTTAACTTCACATATGAACTTGACAATAACAATAAAATTCCTTTTCTTCATGTATTGATAAAAAACTAATAATAATACATTTATTACCTACCCAAAACAACTATCATAAACGCGTACACTCTAAATTATTAAACAGAATGGCCTAACTATTACAAAATAGGTATTAAAAAAGTTAATAAACGGTGCAAAATTAAACTCTTCGACGAAAAAACATTGCATTAAAAACATTAGAAATTAATTATGAAATTCTTAACAACATCGTTGATGAACAAATTAGACGAATCATTAGAAATATTAACATTAATGAAAAAGAACATAATACTCCCTCAAATAACCCTAAACATGACATAACTACTATACCGTAATCAAATGTATTCTAAACATAGACAAGATGAAAAAAATCCTAAAAAATACATGTACTAATATATTATTACTGATCTCTGTAAAAAAAATAAAACTAATTATATACTATACTAAAATTAACACAAACAACTTAATCATACGCAATAACTATTCTTCAACTAGTGTTTTGGAAAAGACCAATACTGTATATCAGTTTAAGTGGCTTTTGGGAGATTGTATCTCTGACAAAAATGTAAGTACATATGTTGGTTTGACGACCACGACATTGTCAAGATGTATTTCACTCCATTTGTCGGATACAAGTTCTATCGTACAGCATTTAGAGACACATTTCTGTACGCCTTCACAATACAAGAAAATACTTGTTGACAACAGCAATGTACTATACCATGAAAAATAATAAATAAAAACTTCAAAATCTCGAGGTCCTTTATATAAAAAGTAACCAACTAATATTGAACAAAATTTATTACGAGTGTAGTAGCAATGTTTTAAAATGTATTTGACTAACATTTAACGCCATGTTGCATTTTTACCATCGCTTACGTTGTGGACACTTGCTTAAAAAAGAAACATCGTAGCTACAACGGTTAAGTTTAAAATTATTATAACAGCACGTTCACACGTGTTTACAAAAATCACCATCACAACGATCACAGTTACATTAAGTTTGTTTTAGCAATTCACCCCTGACGATGAAGATAATTAGAGAACTGTAAATGGGTTATTATTAAAAAATATATAAATAGACATATGTCTATATTATTCAGTGAAATATGCTTCAATGAAGATGTGCTACACACACACACACACTCTCTCTCTCACACACACACACACACACACACACACACATATATATATATATATATATATATATATATATATATATATATATATATATAATGTATGTGTGTGTACGTGGTGTGAAAATGTAATTCACAGAAAGACACCAGAGTATCAGGTCAGTAAATTATTTCTACCCGATTCCGCCCGGTAATGTTTCAGCCTCCACTTTCTTAGGCGAATCATCCGTTACTGATCAGTAGACAAAGTTGTACGTGTGCATGTTATAAGTTTGGCGAAAAATGAATAAAAGGAACATGGAGAAGCAGATTAACATCAATCTTTTACGAATATAAGTAAAAGAGTTCATGAAAAGTTAGTTCTTAAAAATTAGTTTTGGCGAAAATGCTCGGAAGAACTCGAATCAAGAGTTTCAAGAATGAGCGAAAAGATGATGCAAGAAGCGATAACACAAATAACAGATACCTATGTGGTGCATGTGCAATCAAAAATTAGGCGCGTGTGCAATCAAAAGAACTAAATCGATAACCAGTCAACTTTAACTGAGAATTTAAGAATGAGAACAATTTCCTCAAATATGCTGTTTCGAATCTTGAATGAGGAGAAACGCCATTAGTTTGATGTTTCATCCGATCTTTCGAACAATGATCCTTACGGGTGATGGAATGTGCTGCATTCCATACGAACTGCAAATGTAACACCAGGTCATGCAGTGAGAAACCAAGTGTTCATCCCAGCCGAAATAAGGCACGCATGTCACACTCGCATTTCAAAACTATACTGGTGTGTCTCTTTTATCAAAATCAGTTTCTTACAAATTCGTAGCTCAAGGACTAATTGCCGATCAACATGCTTATTTGAAAGTGCTAAATCAGTGCTGATCGTAGGAAAGGCTCTTAATCCTGTTCGGACAAATGGATTCTCCAAGAAGAAAATGCTCCTAAGTAGTTCCTAGCGAGAAAATCCATTAAAAAATGGGCTATTCACTTTATTCACCAGTTCTTACGCCCTGTTATTTTTGGTTATTATCAAAATTGAAAAATACCTGTAAAGGACAAGGACTTGCTGTTATCCGTAACATTCTGCAACACGTGACTACCTTACGGAAAATCATTCTGGAAAACAAGTTCCATGAATTTCTCCCCAAAATACACCATCATCTCGAAATGCATATTTTCAGAAGGGGAATACTTTGAAGAAGACAACAGCCGGAAGCAGGTAAGCAAACTTTGCTTTCACAGGTCATTCTGGGCATTAAATTGTCACTTAAATAAAATTGTCATATATATATATATATATATATATATATATATATATATATATATGACAATTTTATTTATTAACATGTCAAATTTAGTCCGATGAAGTCCTGCAAGCCAAACACGTCGCAAGTAAACGTTTTTCAATTTGTCATACAATTTCCACAATATAGTTCGTCATATATAAAAAAAATATATCGTTATCTCATGTATACAGGGTGAGTGAAATGTAAGTCCCTATTTTATGCATTAATGTCCAGATAGGAGTCCTGATTTAACACCCATGACATTCTTCTTTAGGGCTGGTTAAAGGAGCCAATCTACTATGACGAACCAAGACTTTGGAAGAAATACAAGAAGTTATATCTTTCCATTACCATAAACGCCAATGGTGAAACCAATTGACGTGATTCCTGTGCGAGTCGAGAAGCTGGTTGCGAAATCTTTTGTCCATATCGAATTTTAAATAAAACTTCATGCTAAACTCTTTCTTTTTATATCCATTTCTCGTAAAAATTATAGTGAATGAATAAATTATAAGTATTTTCAAATGGGGAGTTTCAATACAATCATTTTATATACATACAGATATATATAAAAATAAACGAACCTTACCACAACCACAATAAAATTTCCACCACTGCCAATAGGGAAAATTTGCAATAATGATATTTCCGGATAAAAAAAAACAAACTTTAGAACCAGAGATCCGAAGTCATGATCCGTTGCATTCATACAAAAATTCCTCTTAAGCTTATGAGGCTGGTTAACAAACTATGCACATTTCAATTACCCACCTTCTTTTTCTCCTCCTCCTACCCTTCTTCTTATTATTATTAAAATCAAAATCTGATCATATATGGATCGGAATCCGTAAGAAGGTAGATAACAAGTAGGAAACGTTTATCAATCTAACATGTTTCACTTTTATTAAAGTTTCGTCAGAAATTGACAGTATATGTTTGTAAAAAATCTAATATGCCTAAGCGTGCATCGGATGGTAATGTGTATTCGTAATTGTGTATCTGTCTTGTAGGTTGAGTTCTAATATTTTTACTTTTGTGTGGTCAGTCTAGGTTGAGCTCTTTGGTTTGAGGCGTGAGTTTGTAAACAGTGACTATTTAAGCTAATATAGCATGACTCTTCGGCAGAATTGAGTCACTGTCAGTCACTGTGTGTTTATCTAAATCTAAAAATAAACACGCTAAAATTCACCTTCATCGCTGCCGTGAGCCGACGGCTTAGTGGCAGAAGTTCCGACTGACACCAATGTAAAACAGCGAAACAGACTGTCTGTGGATGACAATATATATATATATATATATATATATATATATATATATATATATATAGAGAGAGAGAGAGAGAGAGAGAGAGAGAGAGAGAAATTAATAGAAATTAAGAGGATTTGAGATAATCATAATAAAGTAATTCATCGAGTCTAGAAAAAACTTCAGAGAATGCAGAAATCCTATTTTTGGGACTCATCAGCAGTGCATACCGCATATGAGGCAAACATGATACCAGCTGTACCAACGGGCTTCGGCGACGAAGTGGTAACGAATTGAACTCAATATAGCGTCGCTCGATCACATATTCCATGGTGGAACTCACCCGAGTATCCCATACCCATAGGATTGTGCCCCCACGATCCACGAAAACTATCACCAATCCTCTCCAACTGGAGTATTAGAGACGGTTCAAGCAAGCATATATAAGTGCTTGTATATATATATATATATATATATATATATATATATATATATATATATATATATATATATATATATATATATATATAAGGATATATATACATATATATATATATAGGATATACATATACAAGGTTATATAAATATATATATATATATATATATATATATATATATATATATATATATATATATAGGATATACATATACAAGGATATATATATATATATATATATATATATATATATATATATATATATATATATATATATATATATATATATATATATGAATCTGTTTGCAATCTTTCTTCAGTGAAGATTTTTATTTAGATATTCAGTCAAGTCGATATCGTCTTATTAATAGAAACATGGTATTATTTGCATTCTTTACGTTCAGCCTAATGTCCCCATCTTCGTTGTTATTGTGAGTTTAATCTCCGGCTAGGGTATTACATGCTTAGTAGCAAACATGCTGAGTAGAAAACATAGTGAGTGACCATGACCAGTACAAAAAGAAGAATAAAATATGAACAGCAGAAGAAGAGAAATCTACCTTCATAGATTAAATAAAGGTTTCAGTTCGGAATTTTCTGAACGTTAACCGGTCACCTGAAGAAAGTCGGAAGGCACAATTGCCGACATGTTGTGATAATACAATGAAGAATAAATCAGTCATATAAATAAAGTTTTCTTTTTTATTTCGTATTACGGAATGTTATTAATCGGACAGACAAGTTATATTACTTTTTACCTGGTCTTCTATGATGACAATTTTTCATTATTCTATAAATTGTTTGACTTGTTTTCGTTTTCATACAGCAAAATTTATTTATACATGTCTAATATTCGCGGTAATGAGATTTTGGTCTTGTACGAGCTCCAGAAAAAAAGAAAACCTTTTCACAGTGTGCATGAGGAATAACTAAAGTTTTTGTTTCATGCAAATATTTTAGACTCCCATTTTAGATTTTCATATTTGTTTTCTTCACATATATTAGCATTCTCGGATTATTTGTGGTTAGACTCTTTTGCTTAGTGTTTGACTATCTGCAATCTGCTCCGTCGCCCTCTACCTAGTATCAGAAGGGAGTAATCGCTATGCTCTGCCTAGGAATAAATTGTCCACCCCAGACTCTCTCTCTCTCTCTCTCTCTCTCTCTCTCTCTATATATATATATATATATATATATATATATATATATATATATATATATATATATGGTCATCCACATACAGGCTTGTTTCGCTGTATCACAGTTCATCAGTTTGACTAGACATCCGGTTGCTTCAAGCCGGGATCGAAATCCAACCGATTTGGCATCAGTCGGAGATATATTCTTTCTTCAGATTATATAGCATCAGACAAAAGATGTAATGCTTTATTGAATTATTATATGATTTAGCAGAATTCCATATTAGAGGTCATGAGTCTTTGTTCCGAAACCCGATAATTTCCAAGTCTTAAGACTAGATCTACAAGAAAGCTTTGTATTAAGAAGCAAAAATACATCAATACTACTAAAACTTGTATAATTATATTGACATTTGGTTGCACAAATGAAATCACGAAATGACATGTTTTGAAAGCTCAAGTCACAATAAAGGTCAAGTTCTTTTAGTTATAACAGTGGTCAGCCAGTTCATTTTCTTGACACATTCGCTAGTGTAGGGATTGTGATTTTCACTGGGTGCTGTATATTTCATTCATTACAGATATTGTTACAATTTTCACATGAGCGGCATCAGATCTGTATCTGGAGTATTCTTTTTCGGGGATTTCTTTTTTAACGTTGGAAGAAAACATTAGAAATGATTTTAGAATACTAAATCCTAAAATAACTAATCTTTCAATATTTACATCTTATTTTGTCTTCGTCGTTTCGAAGATATTTTGAATATCTGATTTGAAGAGCTGACCTAATTTACATAATTTGGAGTAGTTCCTGAAAAAAGTATAACTCCATGAAGTTGTTTCCATGAATTCTGAAAACTCATTCATAAAACAAAACGGTTAACTTTTCGTCTTCAGCAATTCCGTCGTATCTGCTTGGTGACTTGTAAAAATTTTAATGTCACATTGAATATCATTAGGTTTTCTCTTTACCTGAGAAAAGCGACTCTGACTATAGACTCAAAATAGAAAGTTTTCTTTTATAAATTACTGATTAGACAACAAAAAAATAAGCAAATAAAAACACGGAAAAATCAGTTTTCGGAAAAAATAATTAAATTTGGTTTCTGCAAATTAGACAACGAACAAAGCAAAATTGCGTCAACCGACAAAAAATTATTTCTTGGAGACAAAAAGGAGAAAAGTCAATATAATTATCGTGAATAACCGCTTTTGTTTCTTTGTTTTTTCTCAGGTCAGAAATTGAGTGTAAAGACAAAGTTTCTTGAAATGAATAAAACCTTTCATGGTTTTTTTCTTCAAATTTTTCTCCGATTATTTTATTACTATTCTTATTTTATATTAGTTTTTCATTTTTCCTTTTCTCTTCTACTTAAAAAATCTTCCTTTTTTTCTTTTACTTCACGAATTCATCCTCCCTTTTTCGATGATGTCTTCTTGATTTTTTCTTTCTTCTGTATTTATCTTCATTTTAATATAAATATTCATTCTTTTTTATCAAAACAATTCCCATTATTTTCATCTTATTACATTTTTTCGTTCTTTATCATAATCTTTTATTTATTCAAACTTGACCATATTCCTTCTTTCACTCTTTCTTTCTTTGAACATTATTTCTATTTAATTCGCACTCAAATGTTTAATTCTCAACTTGTTCTTCAAATAATTTCTTTTTCTTCCTTATTTCCCATGATTAAATCTTTCTCCAATTATTCCTGTCCATTTCATTATTATTTATTTATTGCTTCATTCTTAAAAAGCAACGTTATATTTCTTTCCCATGAAAATGTACTCTTTCGGATGCAACAAAACTATTTGAAAATAGTTGACAGAAGCGATTTTAAATAGATAATTTTTGGAAAAAGAATTGTGTTTGAGGATTTCTATTATCTTATCCTACTAGTGTCCTTGTTGTCTCGAGCATGGTATTTTGTTTACTTTGCATCAGATTGTGTTATGCAAATCAATTATTTTCAGATTAAAATTGCTATTAACGAACCAACGTTGTTAAAATTTTCAGGATATACTAGAGTTAGTCAAGGGAAGGTAATCGCCGTTCTAAACATAAAAAAGTAACGAATCCAAATCTAGATATAGTCACATTATAACGTGCATTCCTGCCTTGTCGTATGTTCTTGTCTGTGTGAGTTCAAAGGGGTCACAGTTCAGAGATGCAGGATGCATGAGGAAACGTAGCTAAATTATGTATAGTTATTTGTTATCTGAACTAAAAGTTCCTGTGCTTGGCATCGACATGTTGCAAAAAAACATCCCTCATCTCCAAATAGGAGACAGAATTGCCAGTAAGGCCATTTGGCAATGTTATATAAGAATAAAGTGTCGCTGCCGAGAATTGAATTTAAACATAGATTGCCAGTGAGCAAACACGGCGATCCTATTATTGAATTAAGTAGATCATTTGACCATAGATGAAACGCATCTCTGTAGGAAGCAGCTGACGAATAACGATTGCATTTCTAGTCCATCCTCTATTACTAAAAGAATCTCTACTTCTACTTTATCCTCCATACTATACGGACCGCTATTCTCTACTTTATTCACTATACTATTTCTCTATTCAGATTACTATACGGAATACTATTCGAGCGAGTATTACTGATCAAGTACTATTAGTGCGAGGGATACTCGAAGGCATCTGACATCAGCATTGTTCAACGGTGTACCATAGTTGCATCTGCGATCACGAAGTCTCTACTACAATGAGCATTATGAAATTGGCAACGAGTATTCGTTGACATCACAAAAGTGGCAACGAGTATTCGTTGGCATCACAAAAGTGGCAACGAGTATTCGTTGGCATCACAAAAGTGGCAACGAGTATTCGTTGGCATCACAAAAGTGGCAACGAGTATTCGTTGGCATCACAAAAGTGGCAACGAGTATTCGTTGGCATCACAAAAGTGGCAACGAGTATTCGTTGGCATCACAAAAGTGGCAACGAGTATTCGTTGACATCACAAAAGTGGCGACAAGGATTTTCAAGGATTCGTAAGAATTCCTTGAAGTTACACGACGATTCAGTACAGCAACATGGAAGTACTAAGACTATCATGGTTCAAATGTTGGCGCTACAGAAGCAAGAACGAGAACAAAAGTTGTAGTAGCAAAAATTACAACAAGAACAACATTTGCAGCAACAAAAACGACGACACGAACAGCAATTACAATAGCTACTAACAACAGAAGTTTTTGTGTTGTTTAAAAGAAAAACTTCAGATTCATTCACTCTAGATGCTGTTTCTAATTCAATCAACGGATTTGTGTACAATCAAGATGAAGGGATAACTTTTCTAGCTTATAGAAGATACGAAGGGGTCTTGAAAATGGATTGTTTGTATTGGAATGATGAAAAGTTCGTTTATTATTAAGGAAATTGTCCCCTGCGGAACATGAAAAATATGTGAATTATATTTTTGCCGAAAAAACCAGGAGAGATAAATTTTGATGAAATTGTCCTAAGTCTATCAAAAATTTTTGGTGATAGGAGTTCATTATTTAATACACGATGGCAATGTCTTAAATTAGTAAAGTCCGACGATTAAGATTCTGTCACTTATGCAGGAGTCGTGAATCGAGAATGTGAGAAATTCGAGTTAAATGAATGAACTCCTGATTTATTTAAATACTTGATATTCCTACTTCTAATAAGGACGCGGAGATAAGATCCAGGATACTTGCTAAATAAGAAATGGATTCCAATTTAACTCTCCAGGAAATAGCGGAAGAATGTCAACGTATGGTGAATTTGAAACTCGATACTGCAAGGATTAAGGAAAATACAATTCGCAATTACATAGTGACCCACCATCTAAGAGAAAAAAACTACAAACGTTTTTCAACTCCTAACAGGACAAGAAAAAAAGAGGATAACTCCCCTCAACACCTAATACTTGTCATGGCTGTTGGGGTAAGCATTTTAAAAGTGTTTTTCAATAACAAAAAAATGTTACGAATGTGGAAGATTAGAACACAGACGTACGTGTTGCAGATTCAAAAAAGTGAGAAAAAATAAAACGTATATGAACATGATAAATACATTGAGTAACGATACGAAACCTAAAAGGGAAATTAACGAGACATCTGAAAAGAGGAAATTTGTTTTGTGCAAATTAATGATGTAAAAATAAAATTGCAACTGGATACAGGATCTGATATCACTATCATAAATGAACAGATATGGAGAAAAATGGGTAAACCCAGTTTATTGACTTCTGATAAAGTTGTGTGTAGAGTCTCAGGAAAGAGATTGAACTTTTTGGGTGAATTCAGCTATAACGTTTCTTTTGTCAGAAAACCTAAAAAGCGGTGGTGTTTGTATTAAAGAATACTTCTAATTTGTTTGGAAAATTTGGGTCCTTCCAATTAACTCTTTTTGCAACAAGATAAATGTTGTTACGACCAGTACTAGTGTGTAACTGAAAATTTGAAAAATGAACTGAAAAAGAGTTTTCCAGAAGTTTTCTCAGAAGGTCTAGGGACATGCACGAAAACAAAAGTTAAGTTTGAATTAAAAGCGAATGTAACACCGGCATTTAAGCCAAAAAGGAGTGTACCTTTTGTGGCCTTAGATCCAATTAATAATGAATTAGGCAGACTAGAAAAAATAGGTGTTATCTCAAAAATGGACTATTCCGAATGGGCATCACCAACAGTCTACGTTAAAAAATGAATAATAAAATCCGCACATCTGCTGATTATTCAAAGGGATTAAATGAAAGTTTAAAACAACATAACTACCCGTTACCAAGTTCAGAGGAAATTCTTGCCAGTTTAAATGGTGTTGAATTCACATAGAAAACTATCTGAAAATTTCAGATTGATTTTCATCTCGTAAAGGAACATGTTTTACTGTCTGGTTTCCACGATATAATTGAATAAATAAGCGGCTTGGATACCTTCATCCCAAGCCGATAGTCTGCCCACATTATAATATTCGTAGGGTAATTTTAGAAGTGGCTTTGATGGAATAATTCTTATACTAAGAAAATATGGTAAAATGGGAATTATTATTAATAATTTGCAATCTTCGATTCACTCTATCTGGTATTCGTTGACCTTGTTTTTCAGAATATGCTCTTTTCTCCATCACTTTAGATCCTTTTCTCTTTGGGTACCGAGCGGCCTCGGGGCTTTATCAGCCCTACAATATATAAATATAATAACACTGGAAATTACTCGGAAAAACCATAGTGTTAGACAATCTGTTACCATATCATCGATTAGGATCCAAAGCAAGGCAGTTCACTGATCAATAGCGTATTTGTGGCTATTTGGTCAACTTAATTGGAAATTGTGACACTATTATCTGGTTAATATGCAGAGAAAATGCTTGAGGTCTTCGAAAGTAAGGTCGGCTTTGTTTGCAGCAGCAATACGAGCCAAAGGCAGTGATGAGACGGATTGGAAAATAGGTTTAAATCAGTGAATTAACGAAGGGGATTAACGAACAGTGAGTAGGCAAAAGATATCTGCAAGTTTAAAAAGTAGAAGAAAATTACGGATTAGATGAGAGGAGATAAATGCGTCTTGTCACTACCATAGCACGATAATAAACAAGATTCAGTCATATTTGTAAGTATCAACATAAAATAATTCTCTTTATAAAAAATCTTTACAAAATAAAATATACTTTTCTGACAATTTATTTGAAAACAATTAGCTGATTTAAAATTTTAATTATCTTAATTGAAATAAATATTACTTTTAGTTTAAAATATCACAGAAAAAAATTTTTAACCTGGCGGTGGATATTTTATATTGTGTTGACACATTTATCGACAGCCTGATGTATAGAAAATTTAAGTAAGGAGATAAATGTAATAAAATTATACGATGAGTAAAACTTAAACGCCTTTTATATGAATTTTTAACTATCCAGGAGTCTTAAAATATTAAAATAGTTTAAACATTCTAATATTTTATTGAATTTTAGTTACTTTGGCATAATAGTTTTACTTATGAAGACGCTTGTTGAGGAAATATTAGAAAATGACCAATAAATTTTAAATTTACTATAGTTACTGCCCTTATTTTATGATGAGGTTCTGTATAGACGTCCATATTTATAAAGATCTACACATTTATTCACAAATAAAATAAATTCAAAATTCTTTTAAAAATCCTAGATGTCACTGAATTGTAATGAGCTTTACCATCTATGATTAGCAAATGCAGTTTCAATTAAATAATAATAAAACTTGGCCACTACAAATTAATACAGAATTTTAAGCTTTAAAAATTTATAAATTATTCTAATTAATTTTCTTAAAATTGAAAACAATTCTTATAAAGAGATAATAGTGTCCATGGTATATTTATTTACAAAAGCAATTGAAACTTTTTTAATTAATATCTTAGTTTTATTACATTTTTTTATTTTACGATTCAGAGCAAATTTTCAGTAACTGGAAGTCCTGTTTGACGAAAAGAAATTCATAATTTAATTTCTACAAGAAGTTGTCCTTATAACTAATATAAATATTAAACGATACTAAAAAGGATTTCTCGATGTTTCATGAAATTAAATAAGTTGCAATGAGCTGGTAACAGACGTAAAAATGACTAATATTTTCTAAAATGAATGATTTAAAAAATCTTTTAATTTACTTCTAAATTTTCATTAATATTCGGAATTTATCGGATTTGTGCAAGAATTCGAAAATTGTGATGCTACAACTCCCCGTAAAAAATTTATGATCCCACATTGACGCCAGAAAAAATAACGAAAATTTCGAAGATTTTAAAAAGGATAAAAATGAAAATACGGAAAATTATCCTTTGAACTTTCATTTTAATACCATAAAGTTTTTGACGATAAGATTCTGTTTTTATAACTTTTTGTGTATTTCTTTCAACACGTATCCGTTTTTAGCGAACATTGGATACGTACGTAAAGCAGGTTGATTCAATGATTTTTTATTTTATTTTAACTGATGATTTTTGTCAAACTGCATATCCATGTCATATCATTAATTTGATACAACTTGTTGTCCAATCATTGCTAAATTTTTTTATCCTTTATTTTTATCTATAACATATGAAAAATAATTGTTTCTTCTTTATTTACACCTGTTAGAATAAGCGGTGAAAAATTGCAATACACTTTAAATTATTGTAGTTGTCACGTATTTTTCAATTATAATTTCATTATTATTATTATTAATTATACACACACACACACACACACACACACACACATATATATATATATATATATATATATATATATATATATATATATATATATATATATATATATATATATAGTAGGTGGAAGAAATATTCGTAGAAATACAATTTTTTATTAATGTTAATTCCAACCAATGAATAAACATATTTTTCATTTAATTAACTATACAC
This sequence comes from Acanthosepion esculentum, assembly GCA_964036315.1. Classification (NCBI taxonomy): domain Eukaryota; kingdom Metazoa; phylum Mollusca; class Cephalopoda; order Sepiida; family Sepiidae; genus Acanthosepion; species Acanthosepion esculentum. Next base: position 29,409,697 of record OZ038504.1, on the reverse strand, counting down.
AAATGCATAATAACTAAATATGCATAGAAAACAGAAATACATTTGATTTAATGGAGATAAACCCCATTTATCCACTTTCATGTGTGAAAAAGTATTTGTACAATACAACAAAAGAATACATAATCTTCATTTAATACTTTGTAGAATAGCCATTATTCACTTCTACAGAAACCAAACTCTTCTTGTAGTTCTCAATTAATGATTTGCAAACGAAAAACTTGCATTTGTCTGAGAATTAGCTAAAAATGCACCAAATGCAGATTTGGAGATGGCATAAAACTTTCAAAGCAGAAAGCTGTCTATGCAGGGTAAAAGATTCTGGACGACTCCCAGTATCGGAAGAGATGGTCGAGCGGGTTCGGCAAACAGTTTTGCGAAGCATCAAGAAGGGCAAGTCTGGAAATCTCAATTCCTACAAAGACAGTTGACGTGTCGCAAGGAAACGATTACGATTGGCACCTTACAAGCTGCATCTCGTTCAGGCCTTAAAGAGAGATGACAAGCTATTCTCTGTCAATATGCAAAAGAAATTAAAAAAAAAAAACGAGTTTGAAGATCGTCTTGTTTTCAGTGACGATACCACATTTCATACGAATGGCAAAGTCAACATGCATAATATTGGCATTTAGGCCGAAGGAAATCCCCCGGGCGTCTTTGAGAGGAGATGGAATTCCGACTTGCCATACGCATATTGATATCTTGTGGAATCATTCATGTGATTCATATATCTTTGAATTTCTCTTTAAATTTTGTTGAATAAATCTGATTTTGTTAAACAATATTCCTGTACAGTGGCATTTGACTAGACTATGTAGGTACTCAGATATCTACATCTCAAATGATATCACATTTTTGAAACACTCTTTATAATTGCTATACACATATATGACTGGACTCATATATATATATATATATATATATATATATATATATATATATATATATATATATATATATATATATATATATAATACGCAATGTTATCTGTATACACTTTCTCTATAACACATTCTACGGAGTTCACATATACTTCAGTTTTATTCAGGGAAGAATTACCTGGAAAGAACATTTGTCTGAGTGAATACATATCCTAATCTTAAGCATCTAAGTATCATGCGTCGTATGGATCTGCTGTTATTCTTTACGAAACATTTAGAATATTAATATAATACACAGACGCACATAACGTCATGTGCGTGTTCAGAACACCCTTCATTTTCACGTGGTTCTTAGTTTTATATAACTTAACCAAATATTTTGATGCATGTCTATGTATAATTGAAACGTCAATATCATGTTTTTTTCAAGCTACTTGAAAGAGTCTGTTTTCATTTTTTAAATTTATTTCAAGCTTTCTTATTCTTGGTGTCTTATTTTTTACTTTCCAATTCTTTTTGACTTTTTAACTTTAATTTTGCTTTCCTTTCACCTACATTTTCCTGCCCCTGACAACATTTTTACTTCCATGATGACGACACATGAGTCATCGCTATATTCATCATCATTTATCTTTATTTTCATTGAGAAAATCTATCTCTCGTCTGATAGATGAAAACTTTTCAATATCTGATAAGTATGCAATAACAACTCTCTTGTTCGTCGAGTGGCTAACGTACTGGGCGCCCTTTTGGCTAAAGATAAAGACCTGTCAGCAGACTTATTCCCATCTAACGATTGCAGACGATAGGCGCTTTTTGCTAATTTCAACTGGTGTCAATCAGTTATAGTCACTGAGACAAAATATCACGTGTTTAGAGGCAGAATGAAAACAATGAAGAGAAACATCCAAGCGAAGTTTATTGACTGATACTGCCCCTTGTGATCATATATTTGATGAAGGAGAGAACAACCAAGGTAATAGTGAAGTACTAACAGTGGTCATGAGAAGACTGGTCAATACATTTGTCATCTAATAGAACAGTGGTGTTATACTATCATATGAAGAAGACTGTAGACAATTGCATAATCACATCAATAATCATCACTTAAAAAATTACACAAACACACACACAGACATATATGTATATATATATATATATATATATATATATATATATATATATATATATATATATATAACAAAGCTGTTACATACGGACAAACAAGTACTCAAGACAAACATGCGTTTTTTGTATCGTTGCGAATGCATCTCGACAGGTGCGGATCAGTTCCTCACTGTGATGGTTAAAAACGATTCTATTTAAAAATGCTACCTATGAAACATCACCTTTTTTTTCATTATTCAATTTTTTTAAGAAAGACATAAGGAGAAACAGCATAAAAAGAAAAGAAATATATAAATATTTAATAAATATATATTAAGATTTTGAATAATAGTTAAATCAAAGATTTGAAACTACTGTTTTTTGTAGGCACGTTAAAGATCTAACATTGCAATCTTCCTAAACCTTTAACTTTATAATTCACTTCTCTTCTATTAGTTTACCTTCTTATATACATATCACTTTTACTTTTACTGATATATCTGAAATTAAAGTTCTAAATTGTTTTGTATAAGTATACTACTAGTAATAATATTAGATAAAAATAGTTTTATACCTATATTATATTACAAGTTATATAGTTTGATAATAAGTTTTATTTTTTTAAATTTATATTAGTATTCTATATTTTCTGTCTTTTTATTTATATTTTAAATTTTGAATAAAATTTTTTTATGTATTTTTAAATAGTTTATTTATTTTACATGTCTAATAATTTTTACTTCTTAAGAGGGTCTTTTATTTACATACTACGTTTAATTCTATTAAATAATATGTTTGCTTGTTTAAATAATGTCAAAACTTTGATCGTTGCATAGCATCAAGAGAGTTTCAATGTAGCAAACATTTCCGGTTAAGTTTAAATCTTTCGGAAAGTTCTTGCATTGGCTGAATTGTTATCTACAACTCATATTGTTTTCCTTTTCTACTTCTTTCGTACTTTCTTTTTTTCTCCTTTCTTCCGTTTTTTCGTATTCGTGTAGATCTTTCTTCTATTCGTTTTTCTATTCGCTTCTCTTCTATTCTTTCTTCTTTTTGTGGGGGGGGGTATGACGTCTTGTCTTTTAATTTTTCTCTTTCTTCTTTACCTTTTTTCCTTTAATTAAGTTTTTTTTCCCTCTTCCTTAAATTTTCCCACTTTTATTACATCCTGGTAATCTATTGTTTTTAACATCGGTGGTTGATAATAATTTTTCTTATCAACTTGTTTGTTTTATACTGCCGACGATAATTTTTCTGAAGTGTCGACCGAAAGGCACCTTAAATCTCCCTTTTTTCTTAAACGAGATATTTATATGTATATATATATATATATATATATATATATATATATATATATATATATATATTATATATATATATATATAAGTATATATATATATAAGTATATATTTATATATATATATAAGTATATATATATATATAAGTATATATATATAAGTATATATATATATAAGTATATATATATATATAAGTATATATATATATATATATATATATATATATAAGTATATATATATATATATATATAAGTATATATATATAAGTATATATATAAGTATATATTTATGTATATATATGTATATATATAAGTATATATATATATATATATATATATATTATATATATAATACAGGCTGCAATGTAAAAATTGTCGTCTAAATTACGCAGAAATGAAAATAACACTGACATCTCATTTCAATTATATTTACCAGAATTACACAAAAAATATCTTGAAATATTAAAGTGTAAATTCATTCACTAAAATCGACATTGGTTTCAATCACGGCCTTCTGACAACTTCGGAATCTCCTGCAACTCTTCTAGGCTGTCGCCTTATTTCAGTTGGTGAATACTGCATAATACTTGCCTTCTGTTCATCTCTGGTGTTACAAGGAGTTTTGTTAGTCTCTCGCTCAACCTCGCACCACAAATAATATTCAAGAGGATAATTAGGTGACCAGAATTAAGGGATAATGTGGTCGAAGAAATTGTCTGGCAGTCACGAATGGGTTCGCCTGCATGAGTCCTGTTACCAGACATAGAGTCTTCCAGCAGGCACTCTCTTGATACAGAACAGCATTGCCTCCTCAAGTCACTTGATGTAAGCTTTCGTCTTGAGTCTGAGGCCCTCACCAACAAATTTGAAAGTTCTTTTTTTATCCGAAATATCAGCGAATTTTCTGGGCCTGTCGTACCTTCGTAATCACCATTAGATTCACTCAATTCTTTCTGAATTCCCTGCATTGTCCTCGGAGTAACACTCAAATACTCTAAAATGTTCGTATTGGAGCGTCCGGCGCGAATGCCAAGCATTACAGTACTTTCTAAAGTTCTAGCGGAGTGAAGTGCGTCATGGGTTTCTTTTTTCTCACAGACGGTGTCCAACTGTGCATTCGACAAAATCAAAAACAAACAACACGCGCAAAATTCAATAAAATAAAATATGGCGACAATTTACCTATCGTACTATGTATATATATATATAAAAAATTCAGACTTGATTTTTTTGTAATATTATATGCTCAAATAAATATACGAAAAATGTATATATATATATATATATATATATATATATATATATATATATAATGTGCGTGTTTGTGTACGTGTGTGTGTGTGTGTGTGTGTGTTTCATTGAATAATATAGACGTATTGTATCTGTTTATTTTCATACTGATTCTTTCCAATTCTCTAATCAGATTGTTGATGTTAAGATGAAATTCAGCAAGGAAGATGCCGTAGCTTTTTTTTTCTTTTCTTTTATCCCCGTATAATATATGGATAGCATTGCGTTAACGGCGGCATAAATAAACTGCGAGCTGAATTACTACTGTTGATGCTTATAAAAAATTCAGACTGGATTTTTTTGTAATATTATATGCTCAAATAAATATACGAAAAATGTTAGGAAATAACTGTGACAATTTCAGTTTTGTTTGCATAACAAAGAATCGAACACCCTGGTCAAAGATTAACTGAAAAAACTAAAATAGCGATCTTAATATTGATCAAACATCGACCCGAGAAAAAAAACGAAAATTATATTCGTTAATCTCAAGATTATTGGTTAATAAATAGTTTTCCAATTTTTAAATTTCCATTTAAAAGGAAATACTGGAGATTATATTCTGAAGTGATCCTCCCAATTTTCCTAGCTAACAACAAATCTTAATCACCTGGAAATTAAAAGAAAAATCAAAGTTTCTCATATGACGTTGCTAATGGGTTAATATACGAGGGTCATTCAATAAATAAGGTGAATTTTTCAGTATAAGGACTTCTAATACAGATAGAAGCATACTTTTTTGTTATTTTTCAACGTAGTCTCCCAGCACTGTCACACACTTTTCCCATCTGTGCACAAGCTTCCGTATTCTCTCAGCGTAAAGATTTTTGGACTAATGTCTCAGCCAGTCGCTCACAACACTTTTGACTTCATCGTCACTTTTAAACTTCGTGCCTCTCGTGAACGCTTTCAAGGGACCAAACAGGTGAAAGTTTGATGGGGCAATGTCTGGGCTGTAAGGGGGATGAGGGAGCAGTTCCCAGCCCAGCTCGTTGATGGTCTGCACCGTTTGGGCTGCTGTGTGAGGCCTTGCGTTGTCATGATGCAAGATGACTCCTTCTGACTGATGACCCCTGCGTTTGTCCCAACAGATAAGCTCAAAGTCCTTGCAATGTCATCCACTGTTACCCTTCTGTCAGACTGAATGAGGTCATTGACTGATTCGATCACCTCAGGAGACATCACTTCTGTAGGCCTCGCAGGCCTGTCTTCATCCTCAACACTGATCCGTCCTTCTTTAAACAATTTATCCCACTTGTAGATATTTTTTGGCTGAAACATGTGGCACCATAAACAGTTGACATTCTCATATTAATTTCAATTGGTTTGCACTCTTCATCAACCAAAATCTTGATAACTGACCGCTGTTCAATCCTGGAGCATGCTTCTTGGTCGGCCATCTTTGTTAATCGCCAAAACTCTCAAAGTTTTTTTTTAATCTGCAAAATAAATTAAATCCATGTGAAAAAGAAGTAAAACAAAAAAAAAGAGTAAGCGTCTATCTGTATTAGAAGTCCTTATAACGAAAACTTCAACTTATACATTGAATGACATTGAATAGTATCCAATTTCTACAATCTTGAAGACTGCTGTTGTTGTTGTCATAAAATTAATATAAAATAATAAGTTGTATTGCTAAAATGGAATTAATATGAACGTAGCATTTTACTCAGAAATGACTACATCTTGTAATAAACGATAATAATGTAAATAACATAATTTTCAATTTCATTTATTTGAGATAGATCGCGGAAGCACATTTTGAAATGAATGCAAGTCTTACATATTATCACATAAGATACTTCGTATGTTTGCGATTGAAATAGTGTCCACTGATGTGTAACCTCAAATAAAATTCAATTCAGGAAGGAACCTTAGGAACCTGGGCCATCATTCCATTGCGCTGATCACTAAGCCAAACATGGAAATACGCTTTACTGAAGTAAAGGCAAAAATTATTGCCACCCAGTAAATTTACAGAAGTTTTCATATTTGATGCTACTTCACAGTTGAACGAGTACAACGCCCCGCGTCTACCTGACACCTCGAAATAATACCAAGAAGATTTTGCGAAAATGCGACGTCGAATCCAGCCATGTGTCACACATCAGCAGCAATTAGAAGAAAAGTTCGCAATTTCTGCTTGGGTCTGAATCAAAGACAGCAAACATTTGACAATAGAAAACTCCAAGTAGCGACATAGAATCCGCTTGGTTGCTTTCAAGCAGTGAAGAGGCTTAAAAAGACCTGGGATTATCAGATCGGGATTGACGAGTCGAAGAAAGGCACTTAGGTTATCTGGTGGCCGGCCAACTCGACTGATGTACATGCGCATCGAAGTCACCTCGAGATTAGTGCTTAAGACTTTTCAAAGAATTTTCTGTCCATTTGTGCATCGGCTGATTCAACAAAAGTGTACAGGCTTCGGCAAATGATTCTCTCAAAATTTGAACAATATCAGAGTTCGAAATTTGCACAAGTCTCCACCTGACCAGTTCCTTAAAAACACAGGACTTGTTTCAATGTTTCTTCTTTTCGTGAAGCTAAAATAAAAATTCGTAAACTGTCAGAGATTGAACTCACAACCATTATGTTATCAAATACAGAAACTAATACTTTTAACGACTAGACAAATTTGCTGCATTTAACTCAGAGCCTTAAATCTAGTTTCTGATTAGGTTGCAAAAACGGCTGCTGCTACTGTCATGCTTTGACTGCTGCTACTACACGATTTGATTACTGCTGCTCGATTGAAAAATTACTTTCATTTGTCCTTCTTTATTAGTAGCTCCCATATTTTATCTATTTCCAGGCAAAGCCCACGAAAGAGGTCCTCATAGCCTAGCATATGCGCAGATACTTTCAGACGTTTAACTTTCCAATTTACCCGATTTTATAGTCTCACCCACTGATTTTCGGTGTTCCTCCAACCTTATTTTGATAAAGCAGTTTTTCCACCTTCATATTCTTTGCTACAACAGCAAGGAATAAAGTACACACAGTTCTTGGTCATGTTCTTCCCCGTGTTAGGCGTTACACAGCAAATATTTTTTTCCGTAAAGTGGGCCGACTTCTTAATACTGACCTGATGCTCTATCAACCGCAGATCTTCTGAATCTTTTCCTGATAAGCTCTTAAAATAAGGTAGAAAAATCGTACCAGTTTCCTGGCCAACTGCCTTGTCCCTTCTGTTTCCACATGTTGACGCTGATGTTACGTTTGCAAGCTAGTTGTTATTCTGAAGGGTACACTTGATACTGATCATTTTTGTTGGTATGTGTCTGGATCACCACTTACTATTTTACCCGGTGTTGTAGACATCGAACGATACCTCTTCGCGCTGTATAGATGGTGCTAATGGAATTTGAGGTATTGTCCAGTGAAGGCTGGCTTGTGATATACGCGGATGTTTTGAACTCATTCTGTCAGCGTTTTATTAGTGCATCCAGAAAGGATAGCTGATTGTTATTGTTTCTTCCATTGTGAACTGGATCGAAGGTCTTATTAAATTTACATGCTCCATCAGTATTTGTACAGCTTCCTGGTACTGCGAGAGTATGAAGGTGTTATCTACAGATTCGGCATAGTGCTGGTTTTAGTGGTGTTGTTTCTAAAGCCATTTCCTCGAAGCATTTCATGTATAAGTTTGCCGTCAATGGAGACAACGGTGAATCCATAGCCAAGTATATATATATATATATATATATATATATATATATATATATATATATATATATATAACAATCATTATTTCTCTATTTCTCTGAAAATCTTTTATTTTCCATTTTGCCTACATTCTTTATTTTTCACTGGCCTCTTTTTCTTTATGTGTTCGACAAATATGTTTTTATCTTTATATCTCCTTCCAATAGTGCTGACAAAGAATCACTTATCTCTTCATATTTCTCTTCTAAAATTACTTGCACCAATGTCCTTTCTTTTGTTTTTATTCACAGTATCAATTCTTCACCTTTGTTTGCGAAATTCTATTTCCGAGTATCATTTCTATCTCGCCGTTGCTTTCCTCTGGTTATTCTGCTACAAACTTTTTTTCCTTTTGGTATCTCTCTCCCTCGATTTCCCAAATGTCTATTTTATGTCCCTTTCTTTTTCTATTCACATCTTATTCGTTTCTTACCACCACCACCACCACCACCACCACCACCACCACCAGAAAACAAAGAAAAACTCCACCCATAATCTCACCTCGCGCACCTGACGTTGGATAATGAAACACATGACTTAATTCATTTCATGTTCAATTATTGGGCAACAGTTTTCCTCGTCTTAAACTTTGCACACATGCGATTCTCTAGGAGTTGAACAAACTCTACCCACTCCAAATCGAATAAAAAAGAATGGCTTATCTTGAAAATTGATGTAAAAACAGATAAATTAATGATCAACACGAGCGTCAAAGATATTAAAAAATGTAAAGCATTCAACGAAGAAGCATTAAATTATGGGGAAAAACAATTCATTTCCTTAAAGAAACGAATGAAAAATAACGATAACCAAAAAGTAGAAAAATATCAAAAGAAAAAACTTCATTGTGCGCCATTTTTATTTCGTGCAATTTGATTGGTAGGTTTGTGCGTGATTTCTTCCAATCGTTTGATGGATTTGAAAGCTCGTAAACACGCGACGTGCTTTTGCTTAATTACAAGCAAAGAGAAATGAACTCCTCCGTATAAATACGCGTAAAAAGATGATATATGATTATTAGCATACCGGTCACACCTGTATATGTGTGTATTTTAAGGCTAAATAAGCATCTGCGAATACGTTAACATAATTATATTCTTGTATACATATTTATGTAAATTATGTGTATGCATATATATATATATATATATATATATATATATATATATATATATATATATATATATATATATATATATATATATATATATATATATAAGTCATTCGCAAAGATTGTTGTTTCGCAGCTCTTCAGTGCGACTAGACACCCGAATGCCTCAAGCCCGGATTGAAACCCAACCGATTTGGTGTCACACAGAGTCTCTACCATTAAGCTACCTTCACTCGACAGAATGAGTCAGCCAAATCTAGCGAAGTGCTCCATTCATTTTACTGAAGAGCTTCGCATTAACACAGGTGGCTTTTGTTTTTAGAAATAGCTTGTCATTCAACAGTGCTCAATTGAAAATATATTTTCAACAGCTAAATTATGTTATATATATATATATATATATATATATATATATATATATATATATATATATATATATATATATATAACACATAAATGTGTGCTTTTGTGTACGATAGCGGCGTGGAAATTTGAATTGGCTGAATTTAAATTCCAGCCGTTGCTGTTGTGTTCACTTGTCACTTGGGAAGGGCATGAATACAAATCATTTTACCAATTTATGTATTGAATAGCGGGTAGGTTTGTTTCTTTGGTAGCTTAAGCAGTCACGAGGAAAGGAGAACTCTTCTTTTCAAAATTGTTAGTAATTTCTAGGCACTAATCTCAGTTATTCAATCTATTCAATCTATAACATTTGCCAAAATTGTCTTCCTTTCTACATAAAACATTGTAATTATTAATCATTTAAACGAATTCACTGATAGCTTTAGACGTAAGCATCAAAAACCAAACAGGAAATATTAGTTACTTAAATATTTTGAAAATTGAGTAAAGTCCATTAAATATATAGTGACTGTATCAGAGAAATTTTACAAAACAAAATATAAACTGTTCGTTTTCATTCGTTTTGGATTGATAAATACAAAGCTAATACCCGAGAAGGAGAGAAGAAGAGATACGGATAGGAAGAAAGCTGATTCATAAGAGTGACAGAGGGGGGCGGTAGATACTTTTACATATGTTCAAGAAATATCATGTGCAATGTGCTTGCTGTGCAGGCATGGTCATCAAATAAGGTTCACCAGCAACAACTCGTGAATTCTATATTGTAGGCCTTCTGCCAACTGATATAAATAGAATATTTTTTTATCGCTCTATAAGAGCGATAGTCCGTCTCCAAGGCCATTTTAATCGGTTTGATTATATCCTGCTATCCTCTATTCTATCATTCAAGGAAACTAAACTCAACATAATAATGGTTAGCAAAACAGTATCGGTCGTGAATTGAGTTTGAGTCTTACTGGGCCCCGAACTCATATTACATTGTACCAAACAAAGGTCAATTAAAATGTTACAGTAATTATCAAGGTCGCTGTTGAAAATCGATTATTTATAATTTGGTCCATATCCTCACAGGGTTCCCAACAATTCTTGCCCTGTGATATAGATGCGCGCTTCAGGTAAAAAAATAATCTATGAATGTAGAACGAGAGATAGATGAAGTGAGACAGAAACAAAATGGATGCGAGAGAAAGCATGGCGATAAAGTGAGTAGGTGATATATGTAGTGGAAGTAAGTGAAAAGACAAGAGAAGAGAGAGAGGGATAGGCAGTGAAAGAGAAAATGTTAATATGTGCAAATGCGTTTGTTTTTAAATCGAACGATAAGCAATCTTCTTGTCAAGATTTGATGATTTATTTTAAAAAACATAACATTTTTGCAGCTCAGCAAAAGACTGCGTTGTATAAACAGAAATTCTATTTTCTTACAGGCTGAACAGAAGCAGCGTGTCATCTTTTACTTCTACTTACATCTTAATAAATCAAACTCAATTTACTCTCGATATTCCAGCTTCACTTTTATTTTTCTGTTTCTATTATATTTTCCAAACTCTGGTGCCAATTTTTAAGATCCTATTCCAGTTTTTATTTTCGCTTTCAATGAACGCAATTTTTCACCTGGTTTCACTTTGCTTTCGCCTTTCTCTTGATTTATTTATTTGATTGTTTTCTTTATTTTTATTGTGTTCTTTCCTTTGACCGACTCAAGATATATTTTCTTTTTTTATTTGGAAACAATCCGTTTTGGTCGCTTATGTTTATCGATTTCAAGATTTCTGTTAGAAAAAATATTACATAATACATAAATTCTGTTCATATATATATATATATATATATATATATATATATATATATATATATATATATATATATATATACAAATAAAGAGAAAGAACAGTCAGGTTTAGAATCCACAGTTCTTTAGCATTAATCTTTTTGTAATTGGTGACACGTTTAAAAATCACGGTTCACCTAGACAAGTTTGAATAACACACACCCTAACCTCTAACTTACATTTTTTTCTCTTTTCTGCTTTAGCTTATACCTATAAAAATTTTGAAATCTTGTTCATCAGTCGTCCTTAACTCTTAAATAAACTACTATTCTGTTTTCAAAACCAAATAATTTTCATCAAAAGTTACCCAACATTGCTTGATAATGGAACAGATTTAAGTTCCGAAATATAGAAATGTCCGTGTCGCGGTATAAAATATTATATATATATATATATATATATATATATATATATATATATATATATATATATATATATATATATATATATATATATATATATATGGAAACGTTTCCTGAAATAGATTTCATTGAAAATAGATTTGATAATGCATTTCACCATTCAAAGCTTCATCAGATCCGAAAACGGAAGAATGAAATGTGTGTATGTGTATTTCTGTGGACGTTTAAATAATGAATCTTAGGACTATCATTTAGCTGTCGTTTCTCGTGATTAAAAAAATGTGTTGGGATTTCTATATCCTAATATATATATATATATATATATATATATATATATATATATATATATATACATATATATATATATATATATATATATATATATATATATATATATACATATATATATATACATATATATATATATACATATATGTATACATATATACATATATATATACATACATATATACATATATATATACATATATATATATATATACATACATATATATATATATACATACATATATATATATATACATACATACATATATGTATATATATACATACATATATATATATATATATACATACATACATATATGTATATATATATATACATACATATATATATATATACATATATATATATACATATATATATATATACATACATATATATATATATACATATATATATATATATATATATATATATATATATATATATATATATATATATATATATATATATATATATGCATTTACAGAGAATTTTACTTCTTGATTTCATGTATCTGGTTTTCAATGTTTTAAACCTTTATTAGATCAAAATAGTCATCTAAAGATATGTTATATTTTCACTGCTTTCATCCTCCTCGTTATGTTAAATCAAGATGGCTACGCGGAATCATTATGGCAAATGGAACATGGCTTTTCCGGACAAATCAACCTAAAGAAATAATAAAATGGGAAAATAGTTATTCAAAAAGATAAATTCTCATAGACGGGGAACCTTCTTCAGTCAAGAACAGAAGAAATTAGCGTTGCTTACAAATGCTTTGGAATGCGATATTTTCCAGTAGTAAGAAGGTGCTAGTTACAATTTTTTTAATGTTAATTTATTTAATATATATCTTCTTGCACGAAATCATTACCTGGTTAGGCAGTTTGTGCTCACGCAAGTTTTAATGCATTATAGCTGTTATGGAATACGATCAGTTGTAGCCAATCCCTCACAATGGGCAGTATGTCGATTCTCTGCTACTCATAGGGTCACTGGAAATCAGAAACACCGTGTTAACTCACTGCTTGATTTCGCAAAAGTCACAATATGCCTGGTGATAAAATTAGAACGTGATTTTCTTGGATTCTCGTTTATATAAGGTTCAAACTCCTATTACCTCCTATTGCCTATAGGTCGTGTGTCAACGACAGCGAGCAGACAGACACTAAGAAGACAGGAAAAATAAAGAACTATCTAGCAGTAGACTTGCAATGGCTGCTGCAATTGGTTGTTCGGCAGGTGTTACAAATCTATAGACAATTCGAAGAGTGTTCAATCTTTCAGTTTTATGAAATTTTGAAGTATACTGAACTGAACAAGAAATTCTCAAGTAAAGTCTCTTATGCACGTAAAACTTGAAGTACTCACTGTAAAATGAGATGTTCTGTAAAGTCAAAGAAATACTTCTACGATGATTAGGGATGTTTGTGAAATCATTGACCATGAATGATAAATAGGTTATTTTAACAATTCAATATGCATTTTCTGAAGACATAATTAATGCGACACTAAAGGAACAAGAAGTAATTTTATTGAGCCTTCGAAAGGAATCTAACCCGCATCGTATTTTTTTATTAGAGGAACTGCTTTTTAGCTAAAGAATGTTACTGACAGAGGAAAGTTGGGATTACCAAAAAGCATTGCCTGACAGAGTAAAGTTGGAATTAATTCTTAAGGGAAAGTACATTTTTCGTTGAGAACTTCGAAGAGTCTATATCTGTTAGCTTCAGATCCGTACTTGAAACATAAATAACAGTAATTTTTTAAAGGCTGTTTGATCCCAGTTTATTTCCTATTGCAATGCAATTTATTAATAGTAATAGCACTTCAAACACGTAACCACTAAAAATAACGTTTATAGCAATAAGACACATGTGAAATAGAATTATTTAAAAAATCACTGTGGTTTAAGTTTCGGAGAGATAAATTCGTAGATTTGTACTTTTCTTAAATAGGTATTTAATAAACTTCCTATTTCAGCAAGAGTATGGTATCAGCACGCGCTGGCTAAAGAAGCGGTTTCCTTAATGCAAAATGCGATGCAGGATCGGAGGCATAACTTTTCTTTAGCTTGACTTCTCAATCTAAATCGGTTATTAATGTCCCTGTTTAAGAAAATTAAAAGCAGGGATGGCAACTCAAACACGTGTAGTGGCTAAAATAACTTTTATAGTAAATAAAATAATGTCGACGAAAAAGAATCCATCCATCCATACATGCATCCATCCATACAACGCTGCATGGTTATTTTCTGTTCTACACTTCACTTCGAACAGCAAATACTTCTAGACTGTGTGAACTGTTTTTTTTTTATTAATTTAATTTAAATGATTCATATAAGGCGAAAGAAACCAAAGCGCTAATCATGCACAAGCACCGTTAGATCTAAGCAATGAAGACAGTAAAATCATAAATGTTTCGTCCATGGAAGCCATGATTAACTAAATGAACGCCTTTGGTAGATATTGACCATGGGATTTAATACACAGGCTGTCATTTCTCTTAACTTTCTTCTCTTTTGAATGACACGTAAAAGAATTTTCTTTCAAAATTAAGTTCAAATATTACATTTAAGAAAATGTTAAAATCGTTAAATACGTTCCAGGCGCCAATTCAGATTGAATTCATCGTAATTGCCTATTGAAAATATCGAGCAAAACTTTCGCTTATCGATTACAAAATGCATGCTTTTCCCGTCTCTAGAACGTATGTTAAACGATGCCATACATTCGGATAGTCTGGCGAGTATTTAAGAAAAAAGTCTTCATCTTTCCGTGTTTTAAAGCGTCATATAGATTTTGGACAGGAGGGGCATGAGATTAGGGGTGTAAATTATGGCTGTTTGATACAACCTCATTGCTGTAACTTAGGTGAAGAATATGATGGATCCGCTTAACAAGCATTCTGTGCAGACATAAAATAGGCCAGTGTTAGTAAAGGAAGAACTGAAAAGTAATACAAATTACTGATTATTCAGCAAAATCGGTAGGACAGCAAAAGAAAAGGAACATTATCTGAAATTGCTAGAATGTGTGTGTGTGTGTGTGTGTGTGTGTGTGTGTGTGTGTGTGTGTGTGTGTGTGTGTGTGTGTGCTGGCATGTAAAATTTGGGGTCAACTACATAAAATAATTATATACCTTTACGTTATTAAGTAGTTAATATTGTTTAGCCGGATGCTTTTTTCGATAGTGTCTATGGACATTGAGGATTGGAAAATAAATTGTTGCGTTTTTGTAGGTTACATGTTACTGAAGGTAGTTCGCTTTAAGCAGTTTGAAATTGAAAACAGCCATGCAAAACTAATGGGCCAATGAAAGATCTGAGATGATAAATTCATGATAATATGAATATTTGTAAGTAGGAATTGTTCCATTTTATTAACATGACTGTAAGGGCCATTGGAAAGTACGTTTATCTGAAAATTAGCTTGATATTTTACACTAAAATTATGACTAAAATTTCTGCTGAGACAAAGATCAAGGTTATGACTTTGAAGGAAAAGTTGTCTCAAAAGTTGCCTGGTAATTAGGAATTTCAAAAACGATCAAACTATACAAAAAGATGTTTTCTACTACTGGAAGTGTTTTAAGGGCAAAGAAAACCAGAAAACCACAAAAGTTAGACAAGAAAGATGAAAGAAAGATTCTGAGAGTGTCAGTAATCAATTCAAAGTTAACAGGGAGACAAGTGAGGAGTGAATGCAGTCTTAACAGTGAGGACTCAGTTGATACAGAATGTAGAGTATTGCAAAAATTAACTCGAACGGAGAGACATGAGACATGAAAGGAAAATTTTGAGAGTGTCAGTAATCAATTCAAAATTAACATGCAGACAAGTGAGGAGTGAATGCAGTATTATTAAACAAATTGAACGGATGTATAGCAGCAAAAAATATCATTAACATTTGAATAGAAGATTGAAGTGGCCAAATAAAATCTACAATGGAATACTGAAAGTGGTAAAAATATTTTTTAATGATGAATCCAAAAGAATGAAATTCTAATGCAAATAAAATATGTAAGAACAACAGTGGGTGAAGGAATCAATGTAAAGTACCCAACAAAGATCGCGAAATTTGGCAGTGGACACGTAATGGCGTGGGGCTGCATCAAAAGGGGTGGTAGAAGAAAATTCTATCTATCTATCTATCTATCTATCTATCTATCTATCTATCTATCTATCTATCTATCTATCTATCTATCTATCTATATCTATATCTATCTATCTATCTATCTATCTGTGTGTACATCTATTGATCAACATATCTCTAGACATATATACATGAGTCATTTACACGCAAATCATAGACACACGTATCTGCTTATAATTTATCTTCATTTCTAGCCAGCAGCCTCAAGATTAACGTGGGTGATTGGGAAAATTAGTAAACAAGCAATGAATTTTTTAAAAATGTATCAAATATGTTATCGACATTTGCTTTCACCAAACAATGCATCACTTCAACAAAATATTTTTAATGAAAAATCTTAATTTCTAAGAAAGAACACAAATGATATTTTATTTGCTTTTCGTACAAATGTCTCTTACTAAATTCATATTAACCAAGCGCTCTAGAATTCTGATCTAGGAATTAAATTCCTTGTAATAGAGAAAAATAAATTCCACATGGTTATACTTTGACGGATTTGTGAGAAGATTTTTGTTGATAAATAGAACGTATATTATTGCATTCTCTTAGAATTATAAAATTATAAAACAATTTTCGTATTTTCTTAACGTTTATACACATGGAATCTTTTCCACCAATGTATAATAAACACACGTACATTATCGTGAAATAGGGTCTTATTGCGTGTCTCAGTACAGTGTGTTTTTGAAATGTTCCCATATCGTTCCACTTACCAAAATCTGACCAAATAATCAAATATTAGATTTTTCTTGGTTTCGCGCTATTGTATGCTCCTTATTTGTCTTGATTATGGTTCGTCCCATATTACTCGAAATTTATTGATCGAAAATACAACACTTGTGGATTCGTCCTATATTGCTCTATCGATTGTTGCAAAGGCTAAATTAAGATGGGATATCAACTGAAACATTGGCAAAATACAAACGTCTACTTGGACTCTTTCCTCTCAATTGTATTTCTCACCAACTAGACAGACCACCATGGCTTCGAGTGTCGATTTTAAAGCTAGGCAGGCTTGTGCCACTTAGAAGATTCGTGGCAAATAATTTTCCAATCTTGAGTATCCTTGGGCCAGACTAAGCTCACCCGAGTAAAGATCTTGTGATAACAGGTTGAGACAGAAATGCAAAAGGAAGAAGAAAGAAAGACTGGTAAACAAAACAAAAAATCAACCTTGAAATGTTTAATGTAGACCCTGATAAACAAAGACACATTCTAATTTGAATGCATCAAATTGGAATGGAGAAAATGGAAAGAACATAGCCAAAATCAATAAAAAGAAATAAGATTAAAGAATTTGGTTAGTTGCTCGAAATGAAAACGAAGAGCAAATTATGGAACCAAGAGATTAAAATCTTCTCCGTCTTCGCCAGATAAAAACAGGAATGACGCAAAGTCTAGACAGTAAAATTAGCCTTTTGCGGTTCCCTACTTTTTACGAATGTCAATGATGATATCAGACGGGAGGAATTGGTGGTAAAATTCAAATAGCTCAACCATGATATTGGCGAAGAAAAATGTTTTCTTTCAGTTGTCACTGTAGTATTGGCAACTTTTACAGATCATAAATGTTGGTTGATTTACTCTTAAAACCTGAAAAATATCTACTGAATGGTCTGACTTGTTTACGAGACGGGATGTTTATCGTTACATGGTAAATTATCTTTTTTAATTTATGATTTATGACTTGAAATTAAAATTAGAGTTACTTTAAATGCTTCAGCTATATTCAGATATGTGAAATTCATGATAAAGTAAGTAAATCCAACTCTACCTCCGTCTAGTCTTCTTACTTCTTCGAATGGTTATTTTGAAATATTTTTTGACTAGACATTTATTGTTGCAAAGGCTTTTGAACCTACATGTTTGTTTTTTTTTATCACATCATATCTGGTGAAGAATACTCCTGTCTTCCGTGAGTTTGTTAGTATGTAAGAATATTGAATATTGAAGTAAACCTTTTATTTTGCCGATGCTGTACAGTATATTATTCTCATTCTTAGATTTACGTTATATCTTTTCATCATTTTAATCACATCTTTTTTATCACCTTTTTCCATCATCTCTGAAGTTTACCAAATAGACAAACATCATAAAAATGTTCGAACTTACAGTGGTTGAAATTTTATCTCCGATTCCGCCCACTAGTGGCACCACCGGGGTTTGGTGTCATCCAGTACAGTCAATCACGTGTCACCGCCAGAAATATTCATTCATGCCAGGCCGTACTGAATCCTTATTAATGTGTTTGCGATGTTATGCAAGATGTTAATAGATGTTAATATTATTGATTGGAACGGTAATATTACTGATCTAGAATTGTCTTATGCAAATCATTCAGTCGTTCTTGATAGCTGGATCCCCAAATCTTTTCTGAAACTTTGGCGTTGTAATATGGTTTTTAGTTCTCCTCTATAACAAATTTATTGAAAGAAGAGGAAAACAAAATATTTAATATAAAAGTTTATTCGATTTTCTTAAATTGTAATTAGAAATAATGTACAAATTACGTTTGCATTTGTCTGTCGTTATTGAAATGAAAACCAAAGGAAAAATCAAATTCTATTAAATTAATTTCAATAAAATGTTATCTACTTACTTTACTTACTTTCTTAGTTACTAACTCACGATTAATAACGATTAGTTTATACACTGAGTTTTGTTAACATTAAATACAGATATTTCTTAAAAGAATTTGAGCAAAAAAAAATGATTTGTACAATTCATACGAATATTCGTTTAAAATTTTGTTTCATTTTCGATAGTAAATAAGAGCGATGCCGAATGATAAATAAAATTAACTGTTTGTTAATTAACTGCTTGTCTGTCTATCCGCATAGGGTTGTCCTTCTACACAAATCGAGAATCTAGGTATATTCAAATTCTTGTACAACTGTAAATTTACCGTCATGTATATGTATCTTCTGTTCCTATCTACCCGACCTAAGACTTTTTCTTACAGGAATTTTTCTTCCAAGAAATTTATGTATAAAGAAAATAGAAAAACAAAAAAATCTTTCATTGCATCGGTTTCTCTTTGTGTGTTACAGCTACAATTCCACCGATTTTCTACAGAATTGTAAATTTCTTTAATTCTAGTATCCAATTCTCTTCCGCTTGGAAACTTTTTTCTTTGTCTCTCTTTCCTCCTCCCCTTCCTCTCTCTTGCTCTTTTTGGGTATCTTTCTCTCACTCTCTCTCTTTCCTCCTCCCCTTCCTCTCTCTTACTCTTTTTTGGTATCTTTCTCTCTCTATTTCTCTCTCTCTCTCTGACTGCTGGCTACCAACGCCCACCCACAGATTGACGGTCTTACTGTTTTACGCCTTCCTAAAGCGGTTCAAAATGAAAACAAGACGGCCGAATATGCTGGTCACGAACAGAAAAGGTCTTATACATCCTCTTAGGCGAAGAAACACTTGCACAAGGGGTCGAAGAAAGAAGGGAAATAGAAATGAACGCCAGTGGATGGATGTGCATTGATGTGGGGTCTGGGCAGATTTGGCGATGAGATTAAATTGAGGTGGCGGGAGAGTTGCGCGGGAATATGGTGGAAAAGTATTCAATCGAAGAAATACACCTGGTTGTCGCAAGATTCCATCAACCAATTCTTAATATTTTTGTCTGCTTAATTTATATATATATATATATATATATAGTCACGTAATCATATTTTTCTAAACTGTTATATATATACGTAAATGAAACTTCGCATATACACAAAAAATATAAGTATACATATATATGTGTGTGTGTGTGTGTTAAATTTAAGATATAACAAATATATAAAACTACAATATATATCTGTAAAAGGACAATATGATTAAAGAAAAAGGAAAACTTATTTTAGTCGACGCGTTTCGTTATCAAGTTTGGCAAAAATGGTGTCTGACATGACAGTACGATACTGTAAGAGGTAAGTCAAGCTTGTCATTTTCAATCTGAATTAAGCGCCGTTGAACGTCAGTGGATGAAAATATTTCTGCATGAAAGAATCTAATGACACATTTAGGGTTCGATCGTGGTTTCATGTCAGACACCACTTTATCAGATTTTGTTCTGGTTCTATCTGTAATAAGGCGAATAAGTATGTGTTAATGGCGGCAAATAGAATGCATTACTTTCTTTGCTACCCACCATATATATATATATATATATATATATATATATATATATATATATATATATATATATATATATATATATATATATATATACCCAAGTTTAGGATTGGTATATACGGAGTGAATTCCAATAACCAACAATTACTATTCCTTAAAGAGTGCTCAATACAGAGTAGAGCAGATATAATTATTTATTTGAATATTACAACATAAATATGTTATAAAATCACGACAAAAATAGCCGTTTTGTTTCAACACTTCTGGTGTCTTATCAAGTGATGATGTAGAATATAGAATAAATGGTTTTAAAAGTTTTAAATTAATTAACGATCCTTAGCTAGGAGTAAACCCTGTTACATAAGCTAGAATGACCAATCAAAATACAATTAAAGGGTAATTCGAAAAGTTTGACAACTAAGCAAGGTTATCATAGATATTAAAAGATTTATAAAATTTGAAATTAAAATTAAAAGTAAAAAATTAAAATTTACCTATTTAGAAATCTAAATCAAATCTCTATTAAGTTTTTTGTAGAATTACCGAGGAGAAAAAATATAAAAATAAAAATAAAAGATGTATATGCTATTTAATTTATATTTTCATTGAAATTATGTTGAAAGGGATGTTCAGAACCCCAGACAGAAATGTATACACTTTCGTTTCATTTCAACATGTTAGTCGCCTCTCACGCGAAATCATTCGAACATACCGCAGGTTATAATACATAAGCGCTCAGACGTATTTAGATATATACACACACATACAAAATATCTACACCACATACAACCACACGTACGCAAATGCACTTTCCTTACACATAGACATCAATACACACAGGCATATACATCTACATTCATTATGATCTAGACGGTCAGATGTCATAGCTAAGAGTGAACATATATATATATATGTAAATATATATATATATATATGTAAATATATATATATATATATATATATATATATATATATATATATATATATATATATATATATATATAATAAAAAAGGCTCAAACACTAATATTAAATAGTTATAATTTATTACATTGGAATCGTAATCCCGATACAATTCCTCAGACCTACAAATTCAAAAAGAAATCGGAAAATATAACTCCGAGTATAAAAAATAAGATTTTAGTGAGAGTGTATGTGTGGGAGTGGGAAACAAGTGTGAGAGAGAAATGTCTGAAAGCTCTAGAGAGAGGATATATATAAGAAAGAAGAACAGGAAGGCCTAAAGGCGAAGGTGCGGATTAAAATTTAACAGTGAGAAGTTTTAAAGAAGGGAGTTAAATAACGCTTTAAATGAGTGAGATACAGATAAATATGAATTATTTTTCGATACATAATTCGCTACTGATTCTCTGACCTAAATTAAAATTAAAAAACAGACAACGGAAACGTGTGGATACATTTGTAGTGACACTACGCACAATAAAAAACAAAATATGATCTAAATTTAAAATCCAGAAATTTAGAGAGAGAGGAAAAAATGGCAGGGGGGGGATATAAACGAAGGGGATTTATATTTTCTTGATTACACATCGGTTCTCTTATAAAGTTCGATCCTCACCGTATGTCCTATTCCTGTGAGTTGTGCAAAGTGTAGTAAATACTTTCTACTCACATTTCTTTATATATACTCCTAGTCAAAAATCAGAGCATTTCTGAGAAAGAGTCATGATAAATGACCGTATTAATTTCGCACATATTCAATCTCATTAGATAATATGTCATATATATATATATATATATATATATATATATATATATATATATATATATATATATATATATATATATATATATATATCACATAATAATTCATCGAGTTTAGAAGAAGAATCCTCAGCAGAATGCAAAAATTACTGGACGGTAGTTTCGTCCTTTTTTGGGATTCCTCAGCAGTGCGCACCCACTACCGAGAATCGAACCCGGACCTTTACGATGCAACATAAGCGTCATACAACTGGACCAGGTACCGAAAAGGAAATTAATTAGCCTCAATATAGCGCAGCTACTCCTAATTCCGGTGGTGATACTGATCCAAGTATACATACCCCACTGGAACCGGCCCCAAGAACCAAATTTCTTTTACTTAATGAAGAGAGTAAAAGTCAGCAAGAATATGAGTCAGTGCCAAATAGCTAAGGAATTTGAAATTTTAAGAGATTTTCTCAAAATCTCAAGGCTCTGGAAGTGTTTCTCCTAGATCAAGGGCGGTAGCAAATTGAAAGATGCAATATAGAAAGGTCAGAAAAATGGTTATGACAGCAAAAGTTCAGTCAAAGACAACAGTAAGAAAATTGATGGATGGACCCAATTTGGGGCTATTATATACCAGTGTATACTGCAAAAATATGAACTGAAATGGTGTATTTTAGTCAAGAAAACAGCATGAAAGAAAAAGAATTTGAAGCTAAGACTTTGTTGTTCAAAGAGTTTGAACTATGGGATGTACATACAGTGATAAAAATATGATGGAACTGCATTCAGCAAAAATTAGTCAGAAGGCTGACAAGGAACCGATACGGCCCACGTTACATGAAAAACAAATGAAGTTTTGCAGCAAATTTGTGGGTACATACAAAGTGATGCTTTGAAAAGAAACGTCTAAATACTTAAAGACTTAAAGTCTTACTTCTGATTATAATCCGGTGTGTGCGTGTGCGTGTGTGTGTGTGTGTGCGCGCGCGCGTGTGTGTGTGTGTGTGTGTGTGTGTGTGTGTGTGTGTGTGTGTGTGTGTGTGTGTGTGTGTATTTCCTCCGAAATTTAGTACAGGAGATAATAAAATTGAACATAGAATAAATTGCGGTACCAGTACCAATACTACAAAATACTACAAAACCCAAACATAAACCTGAAAACTCGAGTTATGTTCTTAAACACCTCGCCAGATCGAGACTTTCACATGGATGTCATGCATGGGACTAAATCGTCTTCAGAAATATCTCAACTGTCAGTTGTATACAAATGGGTCGAATAAAGTCTATATATCTTAGTGAAGACTATTGAGCTTCGACCCTTGCAGACTGGCGTTACAGAATCATAAACAAATAACTACCAAATAGCAGATACCCTACCACTTGAGTATTTTCAGTAACAACAACTAAAAATTTCATAGCAAATGTAACTCGATGAGAAAATAATGACCTAATCAAGATGTTGACAATCCACACAACTTCAAACAAAAGGTTATGAAGAAATCTCGCGCGAAAGAGCGATAATACTAACTAAACTTGAGAAACCCATTTTCTTAATACACTGGCTCCTCGATTGATAAATGCCAAATGTTTCCTTATAAGGAAACGACTAATATTACAATATATTTACACATCATACCATTACAGAGAGAGAGAGAGAGAGAGAGAGAGAGAGAGAGAGAAATAAAGACAGACATAACTGTTTCACTAACTGAAAGATTAAAATACTGAAACCATACAAATCTAAACTATATTTTTCATTTCCGCCTGCGGCCAAATTTAGTGGATTTTTTACTTTTGAAAATAAATTTGAGTAGTGATCTCTTGCAACGACGGTATATATATATATATATATATATATATATATATATATATATATATATATATATATATATATATATATATATATAGGGGTTTTACAAAATTATTTGGAACAGGTGCAATTTACACTCCTATATTTCAAAGACCTATTATTTTAAGAACTTTAACTAAAACTTCGTAATTGCAGGTTATATATATTGTAAATACGTTTATTTATCTAATTTACTGTCTTTACCTTATTTATTTTTAGAATTTAGTAAAATTTTTAAGCCAAATGCCTGACCTCTCCGAGTTCGTAAAAGGGTAAATTGTTGGAGCTCGAATGGCAGGAGGCTCGATCCCTAAGGTTGCTGAACTGTTTGGTTTTTCAAGAGCTACCATATCAAGAACTATGACGAAATCCGAGAAACAGGGCAAAACCTCTAGCAACCGTAGTAATTCGGGTCGACAGGGACCGACGTGCATTGAAACGCAATGTGGCAAAAAATCATCGGACTACTGCGGCCAATGTGACTGCTGAGTTGAATAATCATCTGAATAGTCCAGTTTCTACTAAAACTGTTCGTCGTGGGCTCCATAAGGCTGCATATCATGGAAGAGCCGCCGTAAAGAAACCTCTTCTCTCCACTCGCAACATTCAGAAGAGGTTGAAGTGGTGCAGAGATCACAATGCGTGGTCTGCAAACCAATGGAAGCAAGTCATATTCACAGACGAGTCCAGTTTTCTTCTCTTTTCCCAACTTTAGGGCGAGTTTATGTGCGGAGGCAACCCAAAGACGCTTATAACCCTGACTGCCTTCTTCCAACAGTGAGGCATGGAGGTGGATCAGTGATAGTTTGGGCCGCCATATCATGGAAATGTCTCGGTCCAATAGTTTCCCTGCATGGTAGAATCAACAGCAAAGATCACCTGAACATTTTGGGAGATCATGTTCATTCAATGGCCCAGACTTTATTCCCTGATGGTGAGGATAATGCTCCAATACATAACGCTCGAGTGATTAAAAATTGGTATGAAGAGCATGAAAGTGAGCTGGAACACATGGAGTGGTATTTCCAATCTCCAGATATCAATATTATGAAACATTTGTGGTGCATTTTGGAGCGACAAATTAGGAGCCGCTATCCTCCACCGTCGTGTCTTAGAGCTGGGGCAGGTGTTAATGGAAGAATGGCTGAAAATTCCTCTGGATGAAGTCAGGAAGCGGTATGCTTCCGTTCATAGACGTATTAAAGCTGTATGTGAGGCTGAATTTTCTTTGAATTTAACAAGTGTTTCAAATATTTTGTCCAACCCCTGTATATATATATATATATATATATATATATATATATATATATATATATATATTATTTCTGATTATTTTATGAAACTTTTTCAATTTGAAACAAGAAAATTGTTTGAAAAGCTTTCAGGTTTTTATTTCAAGCTGATCAGGCATCCCAGAACAAAAACATTCGATCTGATAAATTCAGTGATTGGGAGACTATGCATTTTACATACTCCTAATGGTTAGAGAGCCACGTTTTAATTTAATAATATATTTTTGAGTTGCTTGACTTTAAGGTTATAATAATAACCTTAAAATTGAACAAATTGAAAATTATGAATCATTATCTGTCAGTCATATTTAATAAATAACTTAAATAAGCCGAGTGAAGTACGAACAAAATTTGTGTAGATACGGAAAGACATATATTGAAAGGAAGGATTATCTTACTCAGTGAATATATATATATATATATATATATATATATATATATATATATATATGGTGTGTCAAAAATACTTTTACAAACTTTAAACATATGTCCGCAAATCCTTAGTTTTTGAGTTATTAAGTTTAAAGAAAGTTTACGGTACATGGAGCTGTGTTGTCATGTAAATTAGGTTACTTTGTCATTCGTGTATTTTGGGGGCTAGTCTGTCATCAACGTTTAACATGTGTAGTAGGGAGTTAACTGAGAAGTGTTCAGTTTAACAATGGCAGGATATCCATATCATGAACAGGCAATATGATTTGTACATACAGCCACGCGAATGTTAATGGATGCGAACCTGTACGGCTGTATCAGATTGCGTTTCCAGATCGAAACCAGCCTAGTCATCCAAACATTGCTGCTGTTTGTCGTCGCGTTGCTGAAACAGGATTTGTGGCACCACAAACTATAGATCGAGGAAGATCGAGATCCTCTCGTACTAGGAAGAACACATTCTCCAGGCTGTTGGAGACGATCCAGGTATAGACATACGCCAAGTGGCCCTTGCATGTCATACATCTCATCGTATCGCATGGAGGGCACTTCAAGTGCAGCTCCTGTATCCTTACCATTTGTAACGTGTGCAGGGTCTTTCGCCCTCTGATCATTCAACACGGGAAAAATTTTGTTGGTTTATTACACAAACTATCGATCAGTTGTTTGTCTCTTCAGTCTGCTTTATGGACGAGGCAACATTTCGAAGAGATGGAATGACCAACATTTGTAGGCAAATCGGAATCTACATGGTATAATACAGGCGAGACACCAGCATCAGTTTATGATTAACATGTGATGGCCTGCTAGGTCCATATGTTCTCCCAGCACATCTTACAGGGGCTGTCTACAGGAACTTTATTTCAAACACACTGGTTCATGCATGATGGGGCTCCAGCACATTTTAGTCACATTCTTCCCGATGCACAGGCTGACATCTACCATTAAAGATGGATAGGTAGGGGAGGACTTTGCCTGCACATTCCCCTAATTTTTATCTGTGTGGCCACCTTTAACAATTGCTTTATGCAGCAGACATTAATAATGCAGAGACGCTTCATGAATGTATCATGGGAACTTCGAAATCATTCGATACCGTATGGAATTATTATTATAGAAACCCGCCCGAAAACTTTGATACACCATATATATATATATATATATATATATATATATATATATATATATATATATATATATATATCACTTTAAACGTTGCTATTATTGGATACTCGTATTTGAGTAGACGCTCCGTTTATATATTAAACAGTATACTTATTTATATTCACCTACCAGCCTGAAATTTCGAGAAATCTTATTAAAGAAAATTTTGCGCTCTTCGTAAGGAATAGAACCTGCATCTCTCAGGGTAGAGAGAGCCACCGTTTAGTCCGGTGCTTGAAAGCATAAATTTTAACTTCGCCCGGCCGTCCGTCTCTTCGTAGCCAATAAGGGCACCGCTCTAAACTGGTCCTTTCTTCCCTGATCGATGCTGGTTTTATTCCTTCTCGAAATATTGAATGAAACCTTTTATTCAATCTCAATGATAGATTTTTTATGGCAGGGGAAGGGAATGTGCGGTCTCCTGAGTCATCATGTGTGGCCTGCTGCAACTTTTGAGCTGGACTGTGGAGCGGGAAAATTTAGAAAATTTGGAGCCGAAGCTGAAGCCAGTAAAAAAATGTACTGGAACCAGCTACTTACGCTAAAAGTTCACAATAAGTTTTCTTCGTTCTCAGCAATAACTAAATTTATCATTCTGAGCTTGGGTTACAGGTGATCAAAAATACATTAATAGCGTGGTTTGAGTTGGGTAAATATTCATCTCTGGTGTTATCTCGGAGCCATTATTTATAACAAAATTATATATATCAGCACTCTAATATCATTCTGCTTGTAACAACAGTTCCGTTAGTTACTGACTTAGTAAAGGGTCTTTTGATTAGCCTTGACTAACTTTTTCACCTTCCCCTTAGTAGCAATTCTTCTTTTTTTCTCTATGATATAAAAAAAACTTGAAAAAACATTTTAAGCAAATAAACAAATTCAAGAAAAGAAATTCGCAACTAGGTGTGAAGTAAATATTAAACCAACTTTAGGGAAACTAGAGAAACAAAGAAAGAAATTCTCGAGACTATATTAGAAATAAATATTCAACCACTGAGAAGCATCGTTTTGGGAAATTAGAGGAAAAGAAAGAAATTCACGAGCTGGTGCGAGAAAATAATCTGGCTTATGTTTATAAGCCAGATTATTTTCTGGCAGAAATGCTACAGAATGCTAACAACAGACAGAAGATAATTGGGCATAGAAGGATGTAAATTTGACAAGCAGTTGGCTTTTCAGAACATTGATGACAAATTTATTTCTACAACTCACAAAGAAAAACCTCTACTACACAAGATGAACTCTAACCGAACGAAGGGCTGCTGTAATCTTTTAAAAAATCGAATTCGTCTCCTTCGACCAGCGAAAAAAGCTTTTTGGTAAATTTATACGTTATCTGCTACCAGATTACTTACTTCTTCTCAACCTAAGTAAATAAATATTTTCAATGTTGACTCTTTTCATCTATTACCCATCAATTAGCATTCTCACACCACTTCAATTAACCTTATATAGTTTTTAACATTATTTGTTCTTTAGAATTTTCACTGAAACAATGAACATATAGTTAATAAAGGATAATTGTGTTGTATCAAAATTGTTGCTAAATCCATATTGTTATTAATAATCAGTTATTGTTTATATTATAATCAGTAAGAGATTAAGAAAGGCAGAAGTATATCCATTACAATTTAGCTTAATAGCTGTCTTTTATGGTCTACGAATACCAATGAGCAATGTCTAACTTCAATAAGGTATATTAATCATTACTGTGAGACTAGCTAGAGAAAGGAGCTGGAGCCGGAAATGTCAATATGTTGGAGCTGTATCCACTAAATTTCAAAAACTTGGAGCCGGAGCCGGAGTTGGAGCTG
The DNA here is from genome assembly GCA_964036315.1 of Acanthosepion esculentum. Taxonomy (NCBI): domain Eukaryota; kingdom Metazoa; phylum Mollusca; class Cephalopoda; order Sepiida; family Sepiidae; genus Acanthosepion; species Acanthosepion esculentum. The sequence goes on along the minus strand of OZ038504.1, from coordinate 29,380,925 downwards.
AAGATTTAGATTTCAGCTCCACATCTCTGCTTTTGAGCAGTGTTGCCAGGTTTCCGCAACCATAACTCCCTGGGTAAGCCATCAAAATTTCCCTTTACAACATAAAATTTCGCTTTCTAATTTGAAGCTATAATACAACTTTTACAACTTTAATAATGACGATGCCCGCATATTTTATCTGCTTGATTATGTATACTGATCTCTGATACATGATTTCAAATAACAACGATGCATATATAAGCCTACTTCTTTGTGTTTGGTAATTGTTATGATCCAATATCCTCGCACCACTGTAATTGTCCAAGGTTAGGACCAAGGAAGAACAACACGAACACAAGAGTAGTAATAACAAAGATATATTAAAAAGAATTATAATACAAGAATTTGAAAGGTGTTAGTATGACTGTCAGTCTGGTTTAGAGTGAACTACTATTGTCTCGACTCGCTCTGTCTCGACTCGTTGCACTTCGTTCTCTCGACTCTCTTGAGAGGCGCAGTCTTCATAGTGTCAGGAAGAGTTCATTATCGTTACAGGTAAGATCCCATAACAGTAATATTATTTTCCCTATTGCTAATATTTATTTAGTTATCTTTTCTTTATCTTCTCATTAATCCTATCTTTTATTTTTATATTCTTTATCTTGACTCATTAATAGAAGAATACAGCAGAAATTTCAGTGATTTCGAAAGGCATAGCGTCATGCTGGAACTTTCTTCTCAGCTTCATCTTGTTAACGTATCAGAGACTCCAGAGGAGTTACAAATGGAGCTTAATGAGTTGTCTGAAGATAATATCCTGAAAAATCTGTTTGACAGCAAGAACTGCCCTATTGAAATCTCGAAAAGGGCGGTAGAATATCCTCACCTTCGTGAACATGCGCGCCGATTCATTCTTCAACATACAGTTGTGAATCCGCATTCTTGTACAAATAAAAAATTCGTTGAGAACACAGTTGACAGATGAGCATTTGGAAGATCAATTAAAACTAAAAACCACCATGTTAGAATCTGCTATCAAAATGCTATCTCAAAAGAAGCAATGTCAATGAAGTTATTAATTTGTCTATAATGTGAATAAAGTATTTGTTTATTAAATTCCATTTTATCCATTATTTACCTAAGATTTAAAATGTGTAACTGTAAAACAAAAATCACTTGGTGAATGCGGCTTCAGTGAGGGATGATGAATATTAATGTGGCCGTCATGCCCAAGAAGTTCCCTGCCGCTGGGTCTCGTCGCTTGAATAGTTGGTTGAAACATACCTTATCTTTCTCGTAGTTTTGAGTTCAGTTTCTGTATCTGGTTGTGCTAAAAAGCCACATATTCTTTTTCGGTGGAAGAAACAGATAAGCTACTCGGAGAAAAATGACAGGTGAGTTTTAACTGACATGAAATATCCACGAAACAGGGAAAATATAATGAGACACTTCCCTTTTTTCCGTTTTTTTTATTGTTTTTATTCATATTTCCCAATTATGCTACTTCTTTATTTTCCATTTCCGCATTTTGATTTTTTTTTCTTTTTTGATGATTTTAAGAAACTCTTCTAATTCCTTTCCTATCTTAATTTATCCATTCATTCGTTGAATTTTTCATTCACTTTTTATTTCTTCTTGATGAAAGTCTTCATTATATTCCTTTCTGTTATGTCATATTCCTTTCTGTTATACCTTTCTCCTTTGATCTTCTCTTTCAATGTCTTAGCGTTCCCCACCATCAACACAACTATTAGCTTAAATATTCGCGTCATTTTCACCAATAACAACGGTCATGGTTCAGTTCTGACTAAAACATTTGTCCGCACCTGTTTGCCACAATAAATTACGTTTTTTCTCTTTTAACGATTTTCACTCGTTTATATTTTCCATTCAAATTTTCCTTTCAATTTGAATTTCTTTTTCTTGCTGAATCCATTTCTTCTTTTTTTTTCGATTTTTTTAATGTTTTCTTTTGAAGTTTTATTTCATTGTATTTCTTTGAACGGTTTATATTTTGAACGTGTTATTCCATCCTTTTTTGTTTCCTTTTCTGTATTTTATTGATTCTCCTTCCTTCACTCCATCATTCCGTCTTCTGCAATTCTCCTTTCTCTTTCCTTCACTCATTTTCCCCTCTCCATTCTCAAATTGTTCTACCATTATCTTTTCTTGCAGATCCGTTTGCGCAGCTGTGAGTGAAGTGAAGAGTTTATTGTAGTAGTTATTTCCCTGGACACACCCTTCGCTAGGGGCGTTTGCCAATATACTTCTTCACATATACCCCTGCTCCTTCTTCTCCACCATTCGAACTTCCCTATCGAAAATCCAATTTCATCTTGAAGCTCGACCCCATCTTGCAGCCACCGCCCAAACTGATGTAACAAAGAACCACATCAAAATAACGGTACGCAATTCTCACGCTTTCTTTCATTTTACTCGAACCACGTGAAGACCGAGCCGACAGGCTTTCTCTGCACAACCGCATGTACTTAGTGCCAGTTCCCCACAGACAGGCCCCAGATCATTCGCACGTCATGAGATGAACTTATGTTTTTTCCGACTTTCTTATTCTTCCTACAACTGGAAACGATTTATGGCAGCCTGGTAACTTCGAACATGGCCGCGATGGGTGTAGAAGAAAAGAAAGAAGAAAAAAGAGGAAATAAGAGGAGGGAAAAGGAACTTTCCAAGTGTGGAGGAGGCGAAGAATGAATAAGGGGGAGCCTTTCTTTCTGGGTGAAAAACACATTATTAAAAAAAGAAACAGGGAGAGGGGAGCGAGTGGCACTTGGTTTAAGGGATGGCAAAGTTTCAGTCATGCTGATAAATTCTGAAATTCACCTCGCGAAAAAGCCGTTCGTGTTTTATGGCGGAAATGCAAGCTCTCATTTCGTTGATTAGATTAGCGTGAAACACCGAAGAAGCTCGAACTCCCAGACAATGACTCGAAGGAATTATCTACCAGATGGCGTTCTCCAGCAAGTGGTCAATAAAGAGGTACTCAGATATGATCGAGGCAATGTATTAGATATTGCTCTACTGCAAGAGTGTACAATGATATTCGTTACTTTGAGATTAGTCTGATACAAGCTTACAATTTGGAACGCCTGTGGAAGTTGATAATAAGCGATGAAAAATGTTTAAATACTGAGAAAAGAAGAATTAAAATTATTCAAACAATTTGTTCTCGGGGTTAAATAATTATCATTAATGAAGGAAAGAGTAGAAAAGTAAAAGATACTGAAAATGAAAATATTCATTCCAAACTCACGTGGCATTAGTAACAGCTCGTATGCGTATGCTATTGCAATAATGTGGTTTTACCATCAAGACCCGCAGTGTTTTATTTATATTTACACGTCGCCGAATGAAGGAAATGCACGTAATCGGATCAAATGATTCAAATTCAAATATTATTACATGGTTTATTATATAGCATTTCACAAGTTTTCCTTAAAATGAGCTTTATCAAATCTCAGTAGCAGCAGAACTATTCTGTTTGTACCTGTGGTCGGAAATAGCAGGACAAAGTTGGTTTCTTGTTTGATTGAACCTTTCACTCTAACTCCAATTAACATTTAAAATAAAACGAGAATTCCTCAAACAAGACTAATGTTGACACACTAGGATATCGACAGTTTTACTGTTAGAGAAATGGGATCACTGGCCTATAAAAATTGATTCGATTAAAGTGACCATATTACCTTATATTAATTGTGGTTCAACCAGTAATTGCGGATACCACGCAGATTTCTAATACAGGCCATTGCACTTCATAATGTAAGGTTTAGACAGAAAGCACATATAACTCGTGGGAAATAATATCATTCCCGCGAGATTTATAAGTAACTGGTTGGTTGATGTTTGCTATTACATTTCTGGCAACTCGTTTTGAATAGTTCTCTGCCCGCTTTATTAACCATCAGTTGTCCACATTTTTCAATTATTGTGTTCTCGGTGCAATAATTAAAACTAGTTATGCCTCCAAATTCATTTTTATGCTTATTAAAAAATGTTTCTTAAGGACACAAGGAATCTATCTACTTTTCGTAAAATTTGTATGCATGACAACAGGATGATAGTCGCTAACAAAAGCATAAGAAAAAGAATAAAATAATCGTGGAAATGAAAGAGAGAAGTACAAAAAAAAAAGAATGACATGGCGTTTAGGTAAGAGAGTAGAGGAATTGAGTGCAATGAAGAAGTCTATCTGGGGCAGTCAAATCAATAAAATAACAAAGACAAAGACATGATTGACAGAATAACTGTTTGATAGAAGCTGAAAAGAGAGAACGTTTGCCTCCACACCTATTTGCTTAACTAATCAATGGAAAACGTCTAATTCAAGTAAAGTAAAATCGCAGTTTTTTTATCAAAGTAAAAACACGTGAAATCAGCTTCGATCTGCGCTGTACCGAGTGACCGATCATTCTTTTTTCTCTTTTGAGAATAGTTTGGCCAATGGTCAGCTTATTTGAACAACAAGCGATACAACGTAGTAACAAACACAATATAAAGCAGATACAGTTGTACACGTATACACACGCACGCGCGTAGACAGCAAGAGAACAGAAAAATAAAAAGTAATTTCTCACATTTAATTTATAATGAAGAACTTTCGAAACAGACAATGCTTATAATTTTCAACTTCGGTGATGCTACACAAAATACATATAAATTATCACCTTTGAAACATTTTTAAAAGTGACACTTTATGTTAACATTTCAGGTTTCTGTTTTCTTGTTTCAGTAAGGCTTACGAACCTGAGTTCTCTTGCATAAAAAAAAAATCACAAGTCACATTTCAGTGGCATAGGCTAAACGTGACATATGTCATTCGAGGTTAGGGAAAAACAGCACCCCATTTACAGCGAAATGAAGCAATTTTTAGCAAAACGGATTTAGAAATTAAGATTTTGATTTGGCGTAGAAAAATGCTTTTGACATCATAAATGGCACGGCGGATAAAAACTCAATTTCAGATTCCGGACCCCATGATGGAGACTTGCATTAGTCACACAATAATTCTTATTGTGTGACTAATGCAACGAAACAATTATATTCTCAGAGGTAAATTGTTAAGCTGCTAAACCGCCTTATCTTTCTAAGTCAACAGAAGGCAAAATAAGTAACATACTGAAATTAAAGTTTTGAAAAACATTTTTTCTGTCACTAAGAATTATTTTCAGAGAAGAATTCTAAATTTATCACTATTAATTTGATTTTTATGCGTTTAAATGTAAGTAGTTCCGCCAAATAATACTGGAACTGCCTGTGTCTGTGAGACAGATACGGATTCGTTAAACAATAATGCATTTGAAGAATATATTTTGAGGTCGGCTCAAATGTACAATTCAGGTGTCTCTTGTGAGTCTTTTTCTTACATGCGTCATACTTCTCCGAAATGTCTAACTTTCAAGGTGTCTTCAGTGGGACTCTTTCAGCTACATGCCTCTGAAAGTGGACAAATCTAGATGGGAAAAAATACTGATCATCAGTCTCAGTAATCCCAGAGGATTAACCCTTTGACTTCAAGCAAATAACAGTTTCCAGTGACTCAAATTTGTCATTATCATTACGAAGACAAGGAAATATCGGAAGGTGCATAATGTCAACCTGAATCTTCCAATGATGAGTTTTATGTCTCAAGTTTGGACCCTTAAAGTGTATGTTTTTCACTCAACATATACGTGGCCATGAGAAAATAACTATCATCTTTGTGTTTAAAATGACAAAATAAATTAAAATAACATTATTTATTGTGCCTTGTCGTCATTCGGCGATGTGTAAATATATTTTAGGAACACTTTTCATTGTGAGTATGATTTAAAATAGCTTGTTCGTGTTAAATTTTCTGTCACACGAGAAGAAATAACTTTTACCCAGAGATTTTTCCAAAATTGACCTAATTGATATTTTTTTGGTATTGCGTTGAGAGTGTAAGCAAAAACCTTGTGTTAATACAACAAAAATAAAGCTTCTATTTGGAAACATCTGTGAATTTGTGTAAAGTTGATGTCTACCTCAACAAAAGCGAATGTTTCTCTCATGGTTACCTCTAGGTAAATACGGTGAGACGCGGAAATTCAAGTGAACTTAGCATAATGACAAAAGGATCTTTAGAATATTCTCTTTCTAAAAATATTGTTCATACAGGAATTTAACAGAGTTAAAAAGAACATATCTTACAACTTCCTTTCCTTTGTTCTTTGGACATGCATTCTTTTAGTAATGAAAATAAATATTGCTGCAGTCTGTCATTCAGGATTAGACGCAGAAGGTGACCAATTTTGACAAGCTTATTTGACAATATCGACCATGTATAATGATTCCATTCATCGCATAGACGGTAACTCACAACACTGTGTTGAAAATGTGCTCCCCTACTCTAATCCATGTCAGTGTAGCCAATAGTTCTGTGAATGAAAACGGTTGAAACTTGCTGTTCGGTTGCTTTTTTTAAGAAATCTTCTTCTGAGTCAGCAAACGAATAATATGCAAGAGAAAGAAACGGCGATTACTATAGTGACAAAGAGAGAGAGAGAGAGGACAAGGGGAAAATATAAGGGAAAACTAAGGAGTGCATCTATAAAGAATTTCCAAAAATTCAGAAAACGGGGATAATATTAATATTTTGAGGGCTGTGATATTTCTTTATAGAAACGAAACGTAAGATTCATCAAAGAGATTCATCTTTTATTTAACAATAATTAAATCAATTTTTAGGTTATTAATAAATGTCACACGTTGACCTAAACATGGATTTCACCCCTCGCAGAAAATATTACGATTTGATCAAATTCATTTTAAAGATGAATGAACTCAAACTATTTAGGAATTTTCTATTAAGCAACACTCTTACGTTTTAAGATAGTTTCCAAAGTAAACCAGGTAACAATATACATTATGAAAACATCTTAATATATATATATATATATATATATGCGTGTGTGTTTTCTGTGTGGTTCTGTTGTCGAACGATGGACGTTCTTACAGACATAAACAATCTAGCACCTTCCATAGTATATATTAAATGTATGTCACGTGTTCTTCAACTGTTGAAGCAATAGTACAAGAGCTGTAGATGCTATAAAGGAACGAGTCAGACATTGTTCCATCGTGTACCATATATGTTCAGCGGGGAACCACCCTAGCGATCTTATTGAACAAAGATGTCGTAAATCTTGCAGGAAATGTTGACTATGAGCCTCATGTAGGTTAGCATTGTCCCGCTGGAATACTACATAATCTCTGTTGCAGAAATAGCAGGAAGATGAGTTATCTGCCCCTGTTCATATTTACACAAAGACCTAAGTGTTAGCGAGTGTGTTAAGTTAGGTGTCCCCATACGATCTTATCAGAGGGTGGGCCTGTGTGTCATGGGGGAATAAATCTGTCATATCCCAGGACGAACTTACACATATCAGCTGTCTTCATGCAGGAGATATTCTTATAATTGAAAACAAGAGATCAGCGTTAGAAACCCTTATTTCCTTATGCGACCCATTGACACCACTGAAGATGGGCACAACTATTTTGTGCTCGTCTGGAAATCTCGATGAAAGCACCCATACCCGTTATCCTTCTGCATGTAAATGATTCCTGTTGACATTCCTAGGGTCAAAGTTACACTAATATTTATAATGGAAGGCGTTAGATGGTTTACGTCTGTCAGAACGTTCATCATTTAACCACAGTTAATAAAACCCACCGATGTGTTTCAGTCAACATGCACAATACTCTCTGAAATGGCCATCCAGCCTCGTCAAAGTACAAATACTTCAAACAGCACTAATTTAACGAAAATGGCATGACTACGACTCTGTTGTAAGCCATCTGGTTATTCGTAACACCAAAAATTATCACATAAAGCGTCACCATCTGAGGTTAAGACACAGATTGTGCAATGTTATGGTGTTACTACATCACAAGATGTCGAAATATTTTATCAGAATATATTGTACACATGTCGAATTCAGCGTCTTCATTCTGGATTGTGAATTCTTCATTCCAGTCACTATATATATATATATATATATATATATATATATATATATATATATATATATATGTTTCATTGCAGACGACAGACAAGGTAATGTGATTAAGTTTCTTATTTTTTGTATTGGAATGAATATTTTCTTTCCTGGACACAGTGTAGAAACTGCCCAAATGTTCTGCAATTTCGAGAGATTTCGGTTATATAAAGGATTTCATATAATGATTTCATTTTTGCTTTTTAACTCTTTGTATGGGTTTTGCGTATTTTTCTATAGTTATAGGGATGTTTATTTTCCGAACACAGCACATTGTGTCCGTGTTCTTAGTTAATATTATTGAGTGTTGGATTTCTTTTTATTATTCAGGCGTCCATTATTTTTAATCTTTTTTAACATGTTGATGAGGTTATTCTGTTTGTATTTTCTACTAGTATGTTTTGGATAGTGTCCGATAAGTTTGTGTGTGCGCTTAAATTGGTTCAAATGAAGCTGTGGCCGGATAGGCGTAATGTAAGACGTCTAGATAGGTATGTAGTAATGTGACCGATGTAATTATTTGTCAATTCGCTTTGATTAGGAATACAGTTCCTTAATTGGCATTTGAACTCATAAATAATGTATGTTCGTTGAAATTTTGATTTTGCTGGTTTGTTGTTATTTTTTAGGATAAGGTTAGCTGTTTTAAATTTGTTGTAGATAATTATTATGTTTTTTGTTTGTTTTGTTTTTTGGTAGTAGATAATTATTTTGTGTTTTGGTTCGGAAACAATATATATTGTTTACCTAAAATGTTCAATTTATATATTTTACCCTGTAGCATAACCTGGATACGAAACCCGATTGTACGGTATTTGGAAACATACTTTAAACTAAGTTCTTATTTAAATATAAAACCCAATGATAATCACCACATTAATATTCAACTGCGAGAATAGCTCAGTATTTGCAGCGAAACATGCGTTCGTTGTATTGATAAAAACTGCTTCCTTGTTTTTTTTTATAAATATATAGAACGTGTGTTAGACACCGAATAACACCTAAAAATTAATACTCCCTGGAAAATATCGCACACATCTAATATATTAAGGTAGTTATTTCGGACTGATCTTAACTGAACTTTGTGATTTCATTGTATTTATCTGCAAATTGCTAGAATCAGAATATAATTAAGTCATCGTGTGAATGTGTGTGTTGATATGAAGGCGAGTGTTCATCAATTAATTTCATTCCAACTTCACTAAGTCACTCATAAATAGAATTCGATTTCTTAAAAGTATATACCAGTGTAAATACAAAGAAGTTATCAAATAGTAGAAATAATAATTAATTAGATTAATAATTAGATTAAACATTTGATTTGAACGAAATTCAGGTTTTAAGCCCCACAACGTAAATGTGTCATATACAAGTTTAGCCCTAACAAACACACATACATTGTCTATAATAACGTCTGTAAATATAAATGTGATAAAATTAATTACAAAAAATGAACAATAATTGTCAGATACTCCATGGCTCATCATTAGGTCTCTGTTGTTAGGCTAAAACGTTGATTCTTGTGCTATTTTTTTCTTGAGATGCCAGTTATTGTTCGTTCTTGCTGAACTGTTATCACGTGTTGCAGCACTACCTGATCTAGCGATTGAACTTACAAGAATTGCATTGCAGTGATATATGTTTAGCCAATTCCTATATCCAATACTTTAACATGGTGTATTTTTCTGACAGTGATATTCAGTGTCAGATAGTTCGACAAGTGGCAGGTTCATACTGCATTTTGATAATTTTATATTGTATGTTTTAGATGAATAATTTTAATATATTTTAATTATCTCAAGTTTTTCTATAACTAGCATAACAGGGACAAAATCACACTGTAATCAAACGACATCTGCTGTCAGCCAAAAAACAATGGGCTCCTGATGATGGCCGGAACGTTGTATCTATAATAACACCTATAATAACATTTAATAGCAAACAAGTTGGGGACAATACTTCGAAACAAGGTGTATTGACAATTACTCATCTCAAAAATGAAATACAAAAATAAACAAATATAAGTTGCGATATAAGAGGTTGCTCATTAAATTAGCTGGAAGTATATGACTGTTTATTTTGGTATAACAATTCAAGAGCCATACACTTCCAGATTTAATGACCATCGTCTTATGTTGCAACTTCTTGAGGATGACATTCTTATCTATCGTCTAAATTACTGTTCCAAGAGCATTTGGCTAAGTATTTAGGCATCTTCAATGGGTTCGTTGTTAGTATATAGTCTATCATTACAAAAGTCAGATCAGGGCACAAATTGCTACCATATCTCTTCTGGAGATGCCCAGCGTGTCAAAACTTTCAAATATGTTTACGTGACCTTGTGGACGATAAATTATTTTCAACGCTACAATCCTTTCCAACATATGGAACTTCGTTCGCTAATCGATCAGTTTCCATAGTAAATGTTCAGACTAACTCCATTCTATAGTTCCACCAGAGAAGAAAGTTCCACTCTAAGCGCTTCTTCTCGAAAACCCACACGTTAAGGAACAGACTTCCGAAAGGATACTTTCCTGATTACTACAATCTTAATTTTTTCAAGTCTAGGTTCAACCGTTATCCATCCTATATATTAAAAATCGGAACTTACTTCTTACCGTCATACATGGACTTCACAAAATAACACTACACATTGAGCCTCATTGATGAACATTTATTAAAATATTTTTCAACTAGTTTCATAGCAAATAATGTTCAGTGTAATTCTATAGTGTTTTATCAAAAGTGTTCCCTTCTTTAAATGTCATTTACAAGTGTATTTTCAATGACAGTATTATCTACAAGGATTTTTCTTATGGTTACATGAAGTTGGATATGTGAGGTTAAGTGCTTCATTATTGAACTAAGATCCCCCAAACAGTTTGCCTAATGTCTTACTTTAGGAGCTTTTTGTGTGACCAATGTATTTGGCAAAGATATTGATACATTAAATTGGTTGTCTTAAGTTTGGATTACCTACGCGGGTTGTTAGTGGAAATTATGAGGTTAACAATTTTTAATTGCTGTCCTTGTAGATAGTACTGGCTTTTTCAAAATTTTCTAATTTCAGAAGACATTTAAAGAAACTGGAAACAGCTTTTATGAAACATTAATCATCATTTGCTCTTTTGAGATTAATGGAAATATATCGGGTGTTTTGAACATAAATATTTCTAAAGTTATTTCTAGTCCTGTGTGCATATAAAACATGTTTTTTCTAATAATTTTAAAGAAAATCTAAAATTGCTATCATTGTATACAAGTGATACGTCAATATTCGGTAAAGTGAGTCATGAAAATGTTTGACTTCAACGTCTAATTAAAAATAAACTGTTTGCAGTAATCAGCTACTCGTTTACAAACGATTTCACAAACCTCCAAAGGATTATTGGGCGAGCTGTTGAAATTATTACTATAAAGTTTTGGTGTCTACCAAACATTGCTTTACAGCAAAATTTTTATGTTTGGTCATTTGGAAATTTGGGAAGATAATATTATTAATTATTTTATTTCCATAGTTAATCATACTGAGAAGTAGGAAGTTTTGGGGAATTGCAGCAAATATTAGACATGGTATTGTTAGCAACAGAATTCAGATGAAGATTTTTAAAAATGTCTACCAAGTTCTGTATGGGCACCTAGTACAAGCGGTGACCAAGATAAGATATATTGTAAGGGAAGCAACAACAATCTATATGGCGTCCGCAGCATATGTTTTATTTTCTGTCAGTGCATAGAGTTAATAGAATTCTATTTCTGTGAATGAGATACGTTAGCGTTTTTGAGTTATCACGTGTTATACATACGTAATTTTATGTCTTTTCCTTCGGACATGGACTCCTCCTCTCTTTCTTTCATTCCCCGTCACATATATGCGTGCGTGTGCATATGTATGTATGTGTGTTCTTTAACGCTACAGCCAAATAGCTTCTATTGTCGAAGCTTAATTTCAAAATTCTGGCTTTATTCCGATTCAAATGTCAAAATATCATTTACCTGTACAACACATTGTTTAATTCGTTTGGCAGCATGAACCTACGTCGTGATGTAATATAAAAATGAAAGAAGTAGCTATTAAGATGGCAGAACTTGATTAACTATTAACCTATCGGATTCCGTAAAGCTAATCTTGATTTTCAGAAGATCACAATGGATAATCATTTAGAAAGTGTTAAACTAACGAAAGGAGGTTTTCATATATCCTGAGAGGCTCCCTCTGTTAATTTCAATAAATATATTAACGAAGTAACCTGATGTATTACAAACACCTTGGCAGTGATCGGCTTGACTAAATTGTTAACCCATATTTGAATTGACTTCAGACTGTTTTCTTCTGTTTCAATTTCCTCTTTTTTCTTTTTGTTCTTTTCTTGCAGAATATTTGAATATATTTTTCCTTTTTTTTCTTTAATTCCTCATTTTTTTGCAAACATTGTTGTCTTCTATTGTTTTACCTTTTCATTCTTCCTTCGTCGGATACTGATTCATTTTACTTTGTCTCTATTTTCTACAATAATCTGTTTTTTCTCTACCATCTTTCTTTTTTCTGTCTTTCTTGAAGGCTCTTTTCCCTTTCGTTATCCTTTTCTGCCTCCGACTTTCATTCTCTATCCTTTCCTAAGTTTCTCTGTTTTTGTTCTTCCACTATTTTGCCCATTGCGCGCCAACGGATGTCACGTGACGTTAAACCAATTTAGCCCACACGGAAGAGTGGATAATGGCGCCCATGCGATTTTATGCCTTTAGTCTAGACTTAAATAACCAATCAGAATTCCGAATTCTCTCTGGCGGTTAGAAACTAATAGCACCATTAACTTTGATTAGATTTCCCACTGTTTCTTCTCATTTCGGCTCTCATCCATCCATAACGATTGACCTCCCGATTCATACAAAGACCCGTTCAGATCCTTTTCATAGCTGAGTCATTTGATTTCATGACTCGTACTAATCGGCTTCTACTGCGTTTCATCTCTTCATCGTCATATAGTATATTTGTCATAAGTTTTAGATAAATGTTTTTCTACATCATTTGTATATTCGAATGGCTTGCTGCATGAAGTTCACTTCTTTAGAGCGGTTGTTAGTGCTTTAATCATTCAAGTACTTTATAGTATTTTCTTTCGTCATGTTTTACCATTAACCTAAATAGTTTTCCTTCATTATGTAATATGCTATGTTACTATTTCAAGTAATGTTGGATGAACATATTACAATCCAAACAAATTTTATCAAAACATCTTCTAGCAATAATTGATTTCCTCAGTTCGATTATGGGAAAAGTGACATCCTCATCTCTGTATTTGAGAGGATCCCACCTACGCCGTGTCTTAAATGTATGATCAAGTATGTAATAATTATTTCAACTGAGTAAGTGGCCGTTTTATTTTCCTCTACCTTTATTTAAGATTGAAACCAGTGCTATACGATTACAAAATATACTTCACTCAATCTACAATAAAGCAGAAATCTACTGATGCACTGTTCATGTCAAATAGAAAAAGCACATTAACGACACAGGATGGAGATGTTGGCACGTCACAATGGGCGAGGTAAACATTTGTTCAAAAATGTCAAATGGACAGACAAAAAGCTGGATTTTCTAATATAATTTCGTAAGTCTAACGCAATTGAGTACTACTGTCACCCAGTGACAAATGAAGAATTTGAAAGTCTGTATTAAGCTAAACGTACCTAATATAATTAGAGTCGCTTCACAGCAGTCATGCATCTTGTTTACGATTTTGTTTCTGCTTTGACTACCTTTTCCATCTGTTTATTGGGTCAGATTATAGGAATCTCGTGATCAACAAAAGCGGTAAATGGTGTCAACGATTCAAATCGTAGATGTAGTGGTGGAAGGGAAATGGTGGCTAAGATAAAGAAGAAGCAAACAAAGAGCGTATATATATATATATATATATATATATATATATATATATATATATATATATATATATATATATATATATATATATATATATTGTGTGTGTGTGTCCCTGAGACACAGAGAAAGAGAATGATACATATATATATAGAGAGAGAAGCGACAAAAAAGATAGATGGCCCATCGAATGCATAACAAAAGGAAAAACAGATATAGGGAGAGACTAGTAGGGAGAAAACTAGAAAAGATAACCCGATAGAACGACAGGAAAAATGAAAGTGATGAGGCAAAAGAAAGCAAGAAAGAAAAGCTACTTGGACGCCCACTGTAGAGTGAAATCAACTAAGCCTCTCCTGTTAGTGAGTTCAGTATTCCTTAAGAAATATCATGGATGACCTTAATGGAGCTTAGAAAAACATGGTAAATTGTCGTCTCTTCAGACAGATTAGGTAGCTGAATATGATTAAATGAGACGCATTGAAAAGGATATTAAGAAAAAAAGATGACATTACTGAAAAGAACGAGAAGGGAACGGTAAAGAGAAGAATTAGTATATTTGTGCGACTCAGCAACTGTGATTTTAAAAATATTTTCTACTGGAATTAGAGCCGGGTTAAAAAGTCAGAACTTTGAATATTGATATTCAAGGTGGGTAAGCAGACAGGCTCTTCACATCTATCTCCCTCGATATATATATATATATATATATATATGTGTGTGTGTGTGTGTGTGTGTGTAGACACACTGATGAGCTGTGATACAGCGAAACAGGCTTGTATGTGGATGACTTTATATATATATATATATATATATATATATATATATATATATATATATATATATATATATATATATTTGTACCAGATTAAATTAGCCTAAGTAAATAGTTGCTGCGACTGAAAACTTCAATGACTTTGACCATGGAAAAAGTTACTCTACTAAGGTGTAGTCACCACCAAAATAGTTTTAGACATGTGGACATTGAACCAACACTTTCTAAACGTGTATTGATAAATTATCGATATTGGGTCCACAGGCACTGTCCCTTCACATCGAACTTTTGTGCAATACCACTTCTTTTTGTGTGGAAGATGTTCCCTTGCATATATCGATGTTTGAATCTACGATTTCGAAAGATGATTATAAAGAATCTACTGAATTGCAACATTATCGCACAACAATCTTCACGTCTTCAAAATTCTCATCAATATGACCTTCTTGAAAACAATGTCCAGATTAGAAGATTTACGATTTTTGCAAAAGTCATATGCATTTTGAGACAATTCAGTGAAGGGCACAGGTGACACTTGTGGCGAATAAACCGCATATAAAACAACTTGTTTTTCCAGATTCATGGTATTTTGCTGAGTATCATTTGCAATTTCAAAATTCCGTTATCATGGAGTAAAATTATTGCTTGATATTACTGTCCATACCAAATCTGTTATATTTGTCGTTCACACGACCCAAAGCTCATTGTTAAAGCAAATAGTATTTTATGTTTCAGCAATTCGTCATAAATAATTCTTTAGAAATTCTACGAAACACAATAACTTCCGTTTAGTTTGACATGCTGAAGAGTGCACTGAAT
The DNA here is from genome assembly GCA_964036315.1 of Acanthosepion esculentum. Classification (NCBI taxonomy): domain Eukaryota; kingdom Metazoa; phylum Mollusca; class Cephalopoda; order Sepiida; family Sepiidae; genus Acanthosepion; species Acanthosepion esculentum. Next base: position 29,365,435 of record OZ038504.1, on the reverse strand, counting down.
CGAGCTCAGTTTTCTTTGTTTGGTATTTCTGCCTATTACAACAGTTTTCTTATTCAACGTCATTGGCTCTCATGACCATAAAAATGTCTTTTCCAGTGCCAATCAAGACGTTTCAAAATAAAGGTTCGTCCAGGTTCAAACTTTCTGAATTGTTTCCAAGAATTTTAAACGGTTCTTTAACACATTTTAATGATTTAATACATTTTAATGATTACACAATAAAGAGTTGTGTATGCATGAAAAACATTTCTCGGATTTCCTTAAAATTATACGAAAGAAGTGACGTTGGATCTTTCATTTTCATCAGAGTGAAATGAAATATATATAATTCCGTGGGATCTTTAAAGAGGAGTAAAAGACAGAATGGAACAGACAAAAGGACAATAGAAATGAGATTGTAAAGGTTTGTATCATTTTAACTGGTTTTCAGTAAAACTCTCATTAGTTGTCCGGGGAATATGAAAGTAAAGTCTTGGTCGTATTTAGTTCACTATGCTTCCGACTGGAGTCATTATTTTATTTTGTAGATTACGTAATTATCGCACGTCTGTAATAAAGTGGACCGGAATTATTAAAATCTTCATACCTGATATTTCCGGTGACCAACATTGTAGTTCAAATGGCACGATGTTTCATCAAATTTCGACGATATTCTTCAGCATTGCGTTCATTTTCAAAAGTGTTGATAACTATTTCATTTTCTCTAAGCATTAAAAAATTCCTCGAATAAAATTAGGAATAAAAAGAGAAAAAGAAGGCAAGAGACGAAAAAAAGAAGAAAATAATTGTACAGATGAAAATAAAAGGAAAGGAAAAGAAAAAGAATAATTAAAAGAAAATGTAAAAAAATAATGCCGAATAAAAAAAAAGAAAATATTTGTGAAGTTGATCAATCATTCCAATATTAAATGTGAGAAGAGGAAATAGAAAATTTCAGTTAGAATTGTTTTCAAATTTTACTCTATTTCAAAGACACCTCTGCATTTGCTTAAACAGAAATGGAGCCACTAATGTGTAAAGCAGCAGATTCTCCAGGAACTGAAATATGTTTAATTCATGTTTATTTTACATATCTTTAATAAAAATCAAATTGTTTAAAAAGTTCAATGAAGCAACCGAGAAAGGAAATATTCAAAAGAGAATTGTTTTTATGTTGATCTCTTTTATGGGAAATATTAATGGCCAAATATAATTCTCTTAATTGTTGTTGAAGGTCTTAAATTGTTTTCCTGTATAGAGTGGTGGGCCCCAAATTATATTATTTATTTATTACGAAGAAAGTATATGTTTTCGCTAGTGTTCTTTCAGGAGTGGTATATGTGTTCATAGAAGACTATAAGTTGTTGCATTCACATCAACACTATATGAGGAGAGATAAAGATGTAGATGCATAATGATGCATAGCATAATAATATTTGTGTGACTTCCATTCTGACTAAACTGGCAGAATATTATTAAATTATTAACCTTTAAAATATATAAAATAGAAAAGAATGTATTTTAAACATTAATGAAAATGATATTCTATATTATTTTAAAACATACGTTTTTAAACAAAAGAATGAAATTTTTACATGTTTAACTTTTTATGGATATTCACCAAGTCGTGTATTTAAATTAAATACTACAATTGCAAAAGCGAGAAAATCTAATCTAGACGTCGAAATTCACAGTGGGTTCCTCCACGGACTGGCATTCATAACGCATGCACCTACTGATGAGTGCCTCTTGGCCGACACGCATCGCTCTTAGCGACCCGAAACACACAATAGCCTGGTTATGCAAGCACAAGAATGTTTCTTTTAGAAGAAAACAAGGGACTGGATTCAGCATCCCTTAGCATCAATTCCATCATTCAGCTTACTCTTCATTCCCACTCAAATGGCAGAAAATTGCTACAATTTTCTCTTGCCTTATATTTTTTTTAGTTTCATTTGCTCATATCTCTTGTGGAGCAACCGTAAGTGTTATTTTTTTTCACCTTTCATCACAGAAATAAGATTATTTTTCATCTAGAAGAATAGATGAACATTCATTTCCTATTTTTAGTACAAAGTGCTACAGAAGACTGTAAAATGTGACAGTGTTTTTTAAGTTGCACAAAATATGCACCCACTTGATTAGAATATTATTTGAAACCGTAATGTTTAGAGAGAAATAACAAAAGAGAGAAGAGGAATGAGTGTTGAAGAATGAAAGAGTGGAGAGGAAGAGAGAAAAAGAGAGAAAGAAGAAGTATAGAGAAGTAAAGGAAAGGGAAAGCAAGAAACATGCGAGTTGTTTAATTCGGTCATTAATTTTGAATAAATGAATTAATTAAATTTTTAATGAATTTTTGATTGGAAATTTGAAAGTAAATTATCTCCGATTCGAATTTTAAATATTTTGTTTGGGAGTCGGAATCAGGTTCCATTTCCGCTGATGATTTCCGTTTCGGATTAAATACCTACTGCAATCATTTCTGTGTTGACTTCAAACATGACAGAAGAAAAAGTGAGTCAAATTTGACTTGTTCCCGGAGATACTCGCTCATAGTGAACACATCTCCGTGAAAGGATAGAGACGTAGAGACTGAACATTTCTTTCTTTTGTATTTAACTCGCCCCTTTGTCACATTTACCCTCTTGGAAAATCAGACAAACCTTCAAAATGGATGGGAGCTGTTTGTTTACCAAACATTAATATTTTTTACTATTTTGTCGCTTTTCGCGACGAATGATCTCGTACTATTTCCCAAACGGGAGCGAGAATAAGTTAGCAGATAAAAGTTATTTCACTGAAAGACTTCACTTTTTAACGCATCTGAAATTGTATGATTATCATTTTGTCATAACTTCTATTGTTCAGTTTGGTCTGAACCAAAAGCAACAGTCACATTTCATTTTGTTGCTCGCAAAGGAAATTCTCATTTAGAATTCAAATGATTTTAACTTTCGTCAAAAAATGCGTCAAAGAAAAATATTTGTTTGACTTACGAAAATCTTTTACTGTATATTTCAGAGAAATAATATTTCAGTTATATATATATATATATATATATATATATATATATATATATATATATATATATATATATATATATATATTATTGATTTTTCCAACATTCCAACATTTTCGTTTTTTAGGGCTTAAAGAATATAACTATTGTCCCAAATGATTATTGTTCCTAGCGCTTTCGGCAGGGTTCTATAGCCATAATGAAAGATCTTGGTTTTGGTATGGTGAATTTCCGTGTGTTATCTTCTACATAGTAGTTTAGCTGTGTAGAGTTCTTGCGGAGGAGTGTATGCTTTTTTGGTGGTCACGTGCTATGCGGGACAGGTTGACCTGGGCATGACTTCTATTTTTAGAAAACCTTTAACACGCCCCATCTCCACTGCTAAACAGTGTAAGATTGATAGAAGGGGAAGCGTATTTAATCAGTAATGCTTCACTGCTAGTAAAACGGGAAACATATTTTCAGGCGCGTTCCGTCCTTTATATGACTACATGTGCATCTAAATATGCTTAAACTTTTAAATTTTTTTTTTTTTTATAATAGATTTGTTAGAGTGTATAGACAACCCATTTTTTAGTTTCTTTCTTTGTCTATGTTTTTATCAGTTTTGTTGTTACGTCTTTCACATTGTGACAATAGAAGATCTGCCACGGAAGGTGAACTGTTGTAAGAACCTGGTCACAAATTCGTCTACGAAGCATATGTGTGTGCTTTTGAATGTCTCCGCGCGAAAAATAAAAATGCATTCATTGGCGTTTGTTTAACTTTTACAGAGATGAAACACTGGATGTGATCACAGGTGTCAACATGTAAAATATTCATCGCTCTTGAAAATGCAATGTCAGTTTTAGTGACCATGTGGAAAATATTGATATCTAGTTAAAAAAATTGATCAATCCTATAATGTTATGTTTTTCTGAATCTTTTGCATTCTTTGGTCAAATAGATCCTATAACTTTTAGTGAGTCCCTCGTGATTGTCTTTTTCTGTTTTTCTTATGTCAGGAATAAGTAAGGGTGCTATAAATTCTAAACATCATTAATAACACGTTCTAGTTTTTTCCCCTGACATTCTATAAAGTGTCCTGTTTTTAGTTCGATAATATTGAGGAATTTTCCCACATATTTTAGCAGGAATAATTTGAACATAGTAAGAGTGTTACTTGTAACGAAGAAATGACGCGGAATATCCTTCATAGATGAATTGTTTTTACTGTATCATATATGCAGATTGAGGCCTGGCGTTTTCAGGCAAACAAATTAACATTCGACTCTCTTCTCCAGAAAATGTATTTTCCAGTTCATTTTCATTGCGTTTTTCAAACAAACTGATTAAATTATTTCTAATTTGTTTCGAAGTGAACTTGTTGATCCTGCATCTTTCTTAAAATATTATTCTTGTGTATCGGTGAATGTATTTTATAGCCTTACACAGCATTCGGTGTCTTTATATTCATTCATACAAGAACATTTACCCATGTAAATAAATTCTATAAGTCTGACAATCTATCTTTCTCTGATTATTACAATCTATCAAATTGTCATAGGACGTTGTTAAGCGTAAAGCAGCAAAAAGATTATTTCCCGAAACCATAATTGCTTCACACATTAGCCTTTCATCTCACTTGAACTTGGTGGTTTTCACAAAAGATTAACGTACAGCACGTTTCTTTGTTACTTTAGCGCCTTTTCGTCGATTCTTCGCCGGTTTTATAGTACCTACCGACTTTAAGTTAGTAAGGATCACTCCAAAACGCTCTATGAATGACATCTGAAAAAGTCCAAATAATTTCGCGATTTTTTTTTCTTTTCGTTTTCTTTTCTTTTTGTTTCTCTTACAGCAGTAGGGCTGTTTTTTGTTTTTCTATTCTTTGTCTTTTATAGTAGTGAGATAGTTCCTTTTTAAGTGTTTTGCAATAATCTGCTTTCACATATGAGGTACAAATTGAGTATCCCTAATACATCCGCTCTATAAGCTTACAGGAATAAAAAGGAATAACTCCTTACGTTCTCGACAGTATCAACATAACACGTAAACATTCGGTTGGGCTCTCTGGGGAGGAAGTGTGGGTTTGTAAACAGTTACTATTACGGCTAATAATGCATGACTCTTCGGTAAATCAAATCGAGTTCTCTCAGTCACTGTGTGTTTATCTAAAAATAAATACGCTTAAAATTCACCTTCAACCCTGCCGTGCACCAAAGGCTTAGTGGTATAATCCCATACTAACGACAATTCCGTCGGGTTTCGATCCTAACTAGAGGCAACCGGACGTCTAGCCACACTGATGAGTTGTGATACAGCGAAACACTCTGTCTGTGGATGACAATATATATATATATTAAAATATACATCTAAATCACTTAATATTAGTTTCTAAATTTTTAATCAATTCGTGTTCTACACGCAACTTTATGTTCGAAAATGGTTAAAACATCTCTTCCTAATTTTGAACTACTCTGGTGATTTTTGGGAGATGAATGAATTCGGTAACACTTAATATATATATATATATATATATATATATATATATATATATATATATATATATATATATATATGAAATAAAGAAAGATTGTCCACATAAGCTTTTATATTATGTAGATATAGTTGGCCGATGAAAGGAATACGAGGGATATGAAATCAACAAAAAATAATAATATCGATAATAAGACTAATAAAATTTTCGTAAGTACGTCATTTGACCAAATCGAAGCATAATGAGAAAATTTTAGAATTTTCGGGCATACTTGTCTCTTTTCTCAAATAGAAATTAATAAACAAAATTGGGGCTGATTTTATTCTCTGATGATATGTAAGTAAATTTGGGCCAGTTGTTTGCACGATTAGAGTTGTCGAGGGTTTGTAAATGTCTTTTTGTGTAACTTTATTCATTGAGCGTTCCTAAATTCCTATTTAAATCTAGAATGTGTGAATTTATTTATTTTATAAAATAAATTTACATATTAATTTTAAAATAAATTCAAGATGATAAAGTATCTTAAATTTCCTCGTTTCAAATTAATACCCGAATTGCAAATTTAAAGCTTTAAAATGGGTTGTATGACTTATTTGAAGAATAAAGAGAAATATTTATTAGAGTTTTCAAATACAAAACGACACTGGAAATTGCGAAAATGTTTGGAAGATACAAGGAACTATAACGATGTTTCACGCTACATCGGAGTAAGTTAGGAAATACGTCTTGATAATATTTTATCCTTATGAATTCATTAAAAAATCTTTCAGGGTTTTCTTTAGGTAACCTGGCAGAGAGGAAGTATCGAAAGTCACAAGACCTTGAGTCCTAAATAAAATGGCAAAACCAGAGAGACTGATCACTGAGTTTCTTTAAAAGACATCTCTAAGAAAAACTGTATTGAATGGAATGGGTAACAGAACCCATAAAGACTGCTTATTAAAAGAACATCTCGGTAGAAACCGCCTTCACATGGCAGACTTGGTGTGATGCTTTGGGGTGGGATTATATGAGGAAAAGTGGTGGTGACATGGAAAATGCAGATCATGTTAAGATAAGAGATACATTTATTTTTGAAGGCACCCCTAGAGTCATTGTTTAAGGAGAATCTAGACGAATTCAGAAATATAATTTGTATGCACGACAATATTCCATCACATTCAGCGAAGAAAAACTAATGTACATCTGCATAAAGTGCGATTCAAAAACACTCGATCGATGATGTGATCGGTTTGCATGCCAGACCCGAATCCGATAAAAAAAGTACATTCTGAACAGTGACAATTACTTTGGCGAATGTCAGCTTACAAATGAATATGAATTATGGAATGCTTTATAAATGCTTGTGGTAAATACTACAGATCACATAAAAACCAATATAATAACGACTTCTTAACTAGTTTCAGAATATCTGGCATACATTTTACATTCATGTTATCCTTATAACTTTTTCACCAATTGTTATGTTTTTATTTTTGCAACATTGGCGTGGATTATGTAATTATAATTTTAAATTGCAACATAGTGCTTATAGAGAAACTATGGAGCTCCAGCAATAGTCACAAAAATATTGTCACATCGAAAAGTAATATATTCAAACTAAAATTGGAGAATAATATAAGACGCATGTAGATAGATAGATAGATAGATAGATAGATAATACAGTCACTAAGTCAAATATGATTTTCACATGTAAATATGAAAGTGTCCGTTAGAACAAGTTTTGCTCAAACAGAAATCTCGAGCATATTTTTGCATACAATCTTGTGTTTTTAAATGCAGCCATTATGAGAGTGTCATGAGGAAGTAATCATCCATTTTTCTCTATTTCCGTTCATTGCGTTTCTCAGAAGTTGACATCCAAACTCAGAACGGCTCTGTAAAGAGAATACGATTATGACGAAACGTAAAAATGCCGAACGGTTCGTGTAAAAAAAATCCTTCTGAAGTCTTTCGCGGATGAAGGGGTAGGGGAAGGAATAGATTTTTTTTCCAAAATACTTTTTGTCATGAGAATCTAGAAATAGAATAATACCGTCTATTGCTTTGATTAATGTCTCTACTTGGAATTTACAGACAGCATATTAGATCTCAAATTTGCATCTGTCTGTTTGTCTACTTATCTATCTAATAATAATGATAATGATAACAAATATATGATATAATGTCCTTATTTATCATTCTAAATCTGTACATATATATTTCTCATTTGTTAATACCTACGCCAGTCTCTATATATTTTAATTTCAGTCAATTAAGAACTTATGATGCACGTGTCTGTGTATGATTTTATATTTTTGTTTGTTTTATTTTGAGTTTTGTTTTCCTTACATTCGCGTATTGATATATCAGGCTATCAATATAATATTGGGCAATTTGTTTTAAGAATATTCATTTACGCTTTTCTACGATTCGAACTGCATTGTGTTTCTTTGATGATTTTCAAGTGTTATGTCCGGTTTTTCAAGTACCGCGTCTTTAAGTTGTGGTGTGTCGAGTTTATTTCAATGTTTATTTTAAATGTGAAATAACTTTCTTATATGTTTTTTTAAGATGCGTCGCAATACACTAAAGAAAATAATGCATACGCATAGACGCAATACTATAAAGCTACAAAATTTCTTTGAGAATAGCTAACCAAAGCCGAAACTGTTGTGAAGTAGCTGAACACCCCCACAAGTTAAGACTATTTAAACAGCACTCTCTGTTACTGTGAACGCCAGGGTCGATCCTTGGTCACGGCCACCAAATGTGAACGTACAACACCCTAGTCGGACGTCCAAGACTTCTAACACCGCGTGTGATCACTGAAGATCTCTTCCATCTCAGACCTGCTATATCCCACGTTGTGATTTAAGTTTGATCATAAGGCAGCCAAGACCGAATCGCCGCATGTATCTTCGTGTTCGGCTGCTCCAAGCAGGGCGATGACATACAGAGAAAAAAATCACTAAATATCAGTAATCAGTAAATAGTTTTTATATCAGTCCTATATACAAAATTTGGTTATATTAGAGTTTGCATGCAATTAATTATCAGCCCAGCCAGCATCTAAAGCGGAACTGATACTATCATCGATCTGGCAAAAATCTGGTTAGCTGTTCTTGGTAAAGTTTGGCAGAAGGCTGAAATCGGAGGCTTTCGTTGGCATATAATTACGTGGGCCCCTCTCTCGTCTCCGTCTCTTCTGTCTCTCTTCTCGCTTCTGCTCTGACTCGTCTCCTACTGGCGAATTCGCTTCTCTCATTCGTATTTATTATCATACTTTTAGGGAATTCCCTTCTCCAAATCTCTCATATCATGATCTCTCACTAAACTTCCTCATTGAGAGTAGGTCGCTTATCTATCCACCTCCTCCTGTATCGAATCACTTTCGACCAGAAGAATCAACTCCAAATTCGTTGTTTACGAAAATGAAGTTTTCGCTTTACGGCTTGTATTTGCAGCTGTGTGTCAATTAACATTGCCCTTTAAGTCTGGGTCACTCGTCCATTGTTCAAACTGCTCAAGTCGTTTATGCGTGCATTAAATCCTCAATTCTTCCCACGGGTTTTTGGTATTAACCCTTCTCGTTTCAATGTCGTCTCCGTCTCTTCTGTCTCTCTTCTCGCTTCTGCTTTGACTCGTCTCGCATAACACTTTTTTATTTTTTAACATAATTTCTTACGTTTTACCGCGGTAACGATAGATAGTATCACATTACTGAGCGAGAGCAATTAACGATTAAAGTTTTTGCGTTGGTCACCGACCCACGTAAAAAACGGCCTTGCGCCACATCCAGACTTGTCTCGGGTAGATACCGAACAGTTAACGATTACATTTAACTCTGCTTGTCGACTCTCTGCCTCTCAGCGGAGAAGAACCCAGACGAGGTTATGTCGAAGTGCAGAGTCGTGTATACGGTATCGCGTATGTCGTGTTGAAGGAGAAGCCAGACGAATTCAGAAATATAATTTGTATGCACGACAATATTCCATCACATTCAGCTAAAAAAACTAATGTACATCTGCATAAAGTGAGGTTCAAAGACGCTCGATCGATGGATGCAATCGGTTTGTACGTCAGACCCGAATCCGATAAAAAAGTACATTCTAAATAGAAACAATTACTTTAGCGAACGAAACGGAACAGAAAAGAGAAGAGAAGGAGAAGAGACGGAGATGAGACCAGAGACAGGAGAGAGGCCCACGTGAATATATTTTCTTAAGTTAAAGATTAACTAATGAAACACTCACAATGAAATACTTGTAGAAAGAGAATATAAGTATAAGAAATTTATATACTTAAATAAATAATTTCAGGTTTGGAATATTTATTTAAATAATAAAAATGGTAATCATGAAAACTTGTGACTTTTTGCGAGAAAAAATATTGACGGCTTCCAAACAGTTGGATCAAACCGTGCTATAATTTTGAGGCACTTTTCAAAGCTACCGCGCTCTGAGTTCGCTTCGATGAACCAATGGCATCAAGAATTCACTTTCTTGATAAATCGATCATGATGAGGTTTCATGGTCGGAAAGCAAAGGTTATAACCATTTGGTCACGTGTATATACGGGCACATATATATGTATACATAGACGTGTTCGTTTGTATATATATATATATATATATATATATATATATATACATATATATATATATATATATATATATATACACGCATATATATATATATATATGTGTGTGTGTGTGTGTGTATGAGGCTCAATTTATGATGCTCAAGTGACACAGTACAATACAGATTTGTAACTGACAATAATTCAAAATTCTGAGAGAGAAGATAAAAAGGTAGCGCAATATATTTTTGTTATTATTCTACAAAATTATTTGTATATCTACAAGACTATCAAACTGAATTTAGCTTGTGTATTTAAAGTAATTCAGAATCCATATTTAATAGTCAATGTTTATAGTGTGTGTGTGTCTTGTAGATGTACAGTTTCTTCAGTCTATCTATCTATCTATATATCTATCAATCTACAACGTGATGTGGGTATCTATTTGCCAATTTTTCCTTGCCAAGAGAAGAAATGGCTGAAGTTATTCTCAAATAAGATACATTGTACATTAATCTCGTGAAATATGGCATCGGAAGGTTTTAGCGCATGCTCTTAAATTATTAATAAGATTGGTTGTATCGGTTATTTGAACCTATCTATTGCACTTAACTTGGTCGATCCGGAGCAGGTGCTTGAGTGATCTGCTCTGACCGAACAGTTATTAACCCCAGTCACGTCACGTATTTCTTCAGATCGATAATTCCTCCGCTTACAAGCACAAATACGACCAAAGCTACTTTTCTACACATCTCACACACGGTGACCTTCTGATAATTTATTGTGTTACATTTTACCAATACCTTTATACTCGATTTCAAGGGTAATAAGTGCATAATCGTCTAGGGGATAAAAACAATTATGGTCCTGGCATTTTTATGTAAAATCTAGGAATTAGTTTCTGAAAAGTGATTTTGGTAAAATTTAACGAAGATTTCATTGCATCTGCACAATATTCACCAAATTTAAAATACCTGAGAAGAACATTTTCCTTTGCTATGACAACTTTCTTTTACTATCTCTCCTCTCTGTAAAATTTGTTCCCATTTTCATAACCGTTATTAAATTATTTCTAATTCCTTCCTGAACAGAATACAGCCTTTTAAAAATACAAAATAGATCAATACAAATGTATATTTATATACTAATTAAATGAACTTTTGATTTGGAATTTACTGACTTATCTATGTGTGTCGTATGTATGTATGTATGTGTGTATGTTTTTGTGTAAGCAGCGACAGTCCTTTTTGGACGTCTCAGCTAGCCGGTCGAACTCTCTGCCTCTGAGGCAGAGGGGAACTCTCTGCCTTTGGGCAGGGAGGAACGGGTTCTACGGGGAATTTTTGCCCGAGCCTACGGGCTCGGATAGCCCACATTAAACCGGCCTTGTGCCACATTCGACACACGTGGGCGTGTTGTTAAACATCGTATGTTTTTGTTCGTGTGTGTGTGTCTAAATCCGATAGTAAGATGTGTAATAATTTATAAAGTAAATATTTTGGCTATATCCGATGTCTTTAATAAAGAAATGATATAAAAACAAAGAAAAACACAGTTAACAAATACACCTATCTATCCAGCTAGCTAACTAAGAGATTACCCAAAGTTTTGAGTAAAATCGATAAAAGCAAATAAATTTATATCCTTCTTGAAGGATTCCGAAATATGAATAACTATATATACGGTCGACTGTCATAGATTGACGATGAGCAATTTCTCGTACATTTTGTGTTCTGCGTTTTTTTTTTCTCACGACCAGGCATCGAGAGGCTGCGCATGTTGAACGTGTCTCATTGATCGGGCTTCGAAGTTTACAACAATCGTCAACTAAACTTGTTATATCCATATACCAAATTCTGGATGGTCAAGTTGTACAGATGCTTTTCAAAATCGACCCATTGTAAGAGCAGCATTAGCAGACCACAACAGGACCCCCAGCACAAAAAATATACTACGGCCAGTCAACACAAACAGTTCGGAATTTTTTTTACTTGCAATAGGACTAAAGGGAAACATCACTCTAACCAGACCTCCACTTCGGTAACAACTGTCGTGCAGCTTTCCAGCGGTGTCGTCAATTGGGGTTGAATGTTCAATGAAGATAGCAAGTTCCTTTATTAGAAGTGGCGATCGACATCTTGCAGAATGTATTCAGGCACGACAGCTAATGCCAAATACTGGCGTCATGATGTAGAATGTCATATGCTGTGTCTCTCGCTCGCCTTTAGTGGTTGTGAATGTTGTACAGAAACATGCGCGTCCATTATCGGAAGATGTTGAACATACAGACTCTTTTCCACTTTAAACATGGACGGTGATTGGACGAAGCCTCGATTGCACTCACTTGTCTAATGATCGTACAGAATTGAACACTTAGCGAATACTGTCGAGGATTGTATTCGCCAACAGCACGGTCGTATGCTTGCAAGTACACACGGCTCAGGCAGGGTGACATTGGTAGAGGGGAATTAGATGAGAAATTGCTGGGATTAACTTTGATGGTAATGTTTTTCAAATTAATATTTAACTTCATTCCACCTAATTCCTGTCACTATTTTTTTTATCTGATCCTCTCATAAAAAGAATATTTTTAAATCTACTCTCCTACTGGAAGCATTTTATTTTGATTTTAAATCTACATTTGCTTTCTGGAATGGGACCGATAGACTTTTTTCTACATATGAGACAGAAGTTTTAGAAGCTAAGAAGTGTGAATTTCATAGTATGGCCTGAAGATTGCATTCAATCATGAAACTGACTGTCACAAATCGGTGTTCATACTTCTTATATTTACACACGCACTATTCAGGATATTGATCCTTTTGGCACTAGCAATATATCATAGCATAAAACTACATTTTATCACAACACACACAAACACGCACACACACGTGTGTGTGTATTTGTGTAATTTATGTGACTCTAGATATTTTATCGATATATATAAAATATATACGTACGTGGCTATAAAAGTTTGTTTACGAAATGATGTAGTATCAATATGCGCAAATACGATGAAATTCCGTTCTTTCTTCGTCAGTCTAAACGACGGTAGCTGTTTGAATGAAATATCCTGAATGTCGAAATTAATGGTCATGTAGCAACTTTGAATCTTTAAAATGGATTTTAAAATGGATTTTACTGATAAATATCCAATAAAAACCATGTAAAAGATAAAACAAAGATGAAATTATAAACATGATCACTTGGATCTATCTCACAACAAATAGGTTATAAGAAATCTCTCAGTCAATTGATGAAATCTGTAAGCGTTAAAAAGCGTCGTTGTGCCAACATGAAAGGGGCAAAACATGTGTCTAAGCTGTAAACTTTGTTTAAAAGACATATAAACACACATAAATAAAAACAAGCACACATACACACACACACACACACACATATATATATATATATATATATATATATAGAGAGAGAGAGAGACATACAACTAATTTTAAAGCCTAATGATTATCCATTATACAGTGAAAAGTTTAGATAAAAATGTTGTTAATGACTAATGTGCATTTATTTATCCACTCTCGTATATACATTGATCTATGTGGGTATTTTCAGTTGCACATACACACACGTTTTATATATGTCTATACATGTTTGAATGTATGTATAACCCAGTACTACCTGTCAAATGGTGAGTAGGGTTGCCTGTTAAAGGGTGGATAAGTGCTTTAATGGTATCAATGGCCATCTAGTTCTGGTAGAAGTGCCGGGGTTGAGGTCAAAGCTACTGAGAATTTTTAACTCTATAGCCTTCGTTAAGGTGTATCCTACTAGGAGAAGGAAAACTCTGATGAAACACCTGCCGCTTGACAACATTTAAAGATGTTCATTGGTTCTTCTACACTAATCTTGCTTATAGAGTAGGATTGACCCAGTTCAAAGTGCTTCTCCAATTTGAAACTTCCATGAACAATTTTGCATTGTGTGATGACCATATGGTCATCATATATATATATATATATATATATATATATATATATATATATATTGATAATATTCAATATATATATATATATATATATATATATATATATATATATATATATATATGGATATATGGATTTTTCTGTTTACCTTCATTTCTAGTCTTTTTAACTTCAGAACTTCACGATTAATGATCTATTATGATTCTATTGTTTTTTATTTGGTGGGTGTATCGTTATCTTAGTTGGGTTTAATAAACTTTCCCACTGACACCTTATTTCGCTTGCTCCAGGTGTAATATGCATTTATTCTCATAGCGTCTATCACACAAACCCGTGATTGTATTTTCTAATGGGATGCTCCTTCAGGACGTAGGTGGTAATAACTCCTCATTGATCCATTTTGTTTTTATTTAGCTGATTTGTCATGTCATTTTGAGTAAGATCGTGACGTGAGTTTCCCTTAACGTCTACATGGTTTGAGATTCAGTTTGTTTTTTCGTGGACTAGTTACAAGCTAAGGCTAGAGAGCTCAGTCTACCCTAACTTTCAACCTATATATAGGAGAAGAAGAGGCGGATCCATGCCCGGCACATTAAACTTTTCCAAGGGCATAGTGCTTAAGTCAGCGCAAGAGACAAACCCGGAAATTGGAATCGACTCTCCAATTCCACTTTGTGTGTTGTTATTCGTTACAAAACTGACACGTCATTACATTATATTGTGGGAAATAAAAACTGATTAAAATATTACGCAAGGATTTTTAAAAACTGTTTAAAATATACTCGCAGAAAGGATAAACAATACCGAGTGAATGCCCATTCGTGGCAGAGTTGTCAGACAAAGTGCATCATTCAGAATGTACGCTCTGACCATCGACCAAACGCTGGTTCGAGCCGAGCAATTAATAAAGATGAATTGATGAATGTATATTGGGAAGTATCGATGGCACGTCAATGTGAAACAAAAGAAGTAATTCTCGATAACATTGCGTGTTGTAGGTGCAATGGCACAACCCACATGACAAGAGACTGCCTGGGCCATTATAAAGCGAAGAAAGATGGCAAAAACCGAGAATGAGGCATCGAAGGAATAGATGTCAGTGTCAGTCTCTATTCTGTAAATCCCCTGTCTCCCGATCAATTGCAAGTAAGGATGTATGCCGGCCACGGACAAAAGGCTCTGTGCCTGTCGACGGTGAGATCAGCGCCTGCTGTAGATTTCAGGTTGTCGACCTCCAGTTGTGTGGTAACAGGCCTCTCAATGTCAGTGTTTTGGTAGCTCGATAGAAGCCGCTAGAGTTCGATTTGCTAAACGTCATTAGCGCAATTAAAGAACTGGGTGGAGTTAAAATTACACGATCACAGACAGTAGCGTTCCTCGGCAAATAAATCCAAGTAAATCATTTCTGTATGCAGGCATCACTATCAAAGAAAATAACTTTAATGCTAACTTCAATTGCACAATTAAAGTATGGATCGCAGCCTAGAAGTGGACAGGCAATCAGGCTTTAAAGGCACTGAAGAACCCTGGGAACAAACGGACGAAATATGAACGTGAGCTGGTTGAACGACGGCTGATTGATGCCTTATCGTGAAGAGGGGTCCGGACTGCCTCAGGCTCTAATCCCGCTAATGGCCGTTGTCCACGAGGACAAAAATAAGGTGCGCACAGTTCTAGCTTCTAGGCATCACAACCAACACGTCGTCGCATTTACAGTAAGCGCGAACGTCTATGCGTATAAACTGAGAGAATTTAGAAAGAAAAGGTGATAATGTATTATTGTTCGATCAAAGGAAAACCTATCTACAGGTTCATATCCACAGGTCCATGTGTCCTTTTCAGACAGTGTGCCTGAAAGGAGAAATATACTACCTTAACCGATGGAGCTTCGGCTTCAACGTGGAGCTCCTCGTAATGAAGTCAACATTTGTGACGCAATTAGAATGACTACTTCATCATACATCGATGTGGTCTATGTTAACGAAAATGTGGTTTCTATGAAGAAGATGAGAAAGCACTTGGCGGGCTTCAGAGTTACTTTCAAAAACCTCGAGAGAGTGGAAGCTGGGGCCAAAATGTTGGGATGGAAAGTCTGGGGGTAACACGACAGGCTTCAGTGCAAGCGAGGAAAAGTTCAAGAAATTGCGTCTGCTATCACTCGATAAGTATTTTCCACTATGCGGGAATCTTGTGAGTCATTTTCCAGTTTGTGGCTGGCTCAGAGTGGTGACTGCTTTTCTGAAATGCTGCATGAATGCGGTAACAAAAGGATGCTTCCTTGAACTGCATTATTTGCGTGAGTGATGTCAGAGTGCGTTATAAGAATCCTCCAAACGGGAACTGGTGTGGGAGCTGTCAGATGGGAGTAGGGGTCGACGCAGCGCTGGAAGTAAACGAGAATATTGTTGAGGATGCATACTAGCTACTAAGGGAAGGCGATTCCCGGCACATTAACCTTGCCGAAATTGATGTAGTATTGAAGAGTGTAAACTTGGCTCTTGAATGGGAGGCGGCAGTGTTGCACCTACTTTCAGCCTGTAATCAACATTGGATTAGGGAAACCTTGGCAGGCAAAGGAAGAGTGAATACAAAGGCAGCATGGGAAATATTACAGGACTGTCAAGAGGATTGTTTAGTAGAATTAGCGTACAATACAAGAAGCCGTGTAATGGCACAACGCAGCCCCGAAAGAAAGCACCACAAAACCCTACTGCACACGCCAACGCAGTCTATTCCTATGGTATTAGAATGAAAGGTTTTGACTAAAATCAACAAAGCATGTGTAGATTAGACCACCCCACAGCTGCTGTACTTGCAAATTTATAACAGAAAAAGTGCATGGGGTCTTCAGTTCATTGTAGTTAAGGACCTTCGACCGGCGTGTGATCAATAACGACCACCGACTTATGGTGTTACTGTGATTAGAAGATCAAGAGGTAGTATAGTAAGGAAGACCAGCTTTTTTTCCGCGGCCGCCCGAGATGAAATGCGGGTTTGTTTTTGATTGGGTTGACAATAAAACAGATATGCATAAAAAGTAGGGGAACTAACAGGACAAAAAATCCTAGGATGGAATGCTGATATTAGAAAAAGAAAAATGCTTCAGAGATAGAACGAATATATCGGAGAATTCTTCCACGTCGAAAGCGAAATACTGACAAGACACAGAACACAGAAATATCGCAGGACTGTAAATATTAAAATCTGAAGTATAATCTGCCCTGGCCAAATTGAACAAAAAGATAGTAGAAGGTCCAAACTGAATTGTAATAGAGATTCTGGCAGCCTTAGATAATTTCGGCAAGATTACAGATATAATGAATGAAATGTACAACACTGATGATATATCAGGAAACATAAGTAGATCTATTTTCATAGCATTGCCTAGTAACTTATCATCCGAATTCTGGTGAATAGAGCCTGCAGTACAATCGGACCGGAAATGGAACAAGAACAGTGCGGGTTCGTTAAAGACACCGGGGCAAGGTACGCGATATTTATGCTCAGAAACATATTAGAACGAGAACTGCAAATGCAGAACGACGAGTAACTGTGTTTTATAGATTATGTAAAACTGTTTGACAAAGTACATTCTAAAGATCAGTTAGAACTGCCTAGTAACTTTAACATATTTGAGAAGCATCTTAGACTAGACAAGAACTTATATTGGCAGCAAACCCCTTGGATACAGATAGAAACTGAGTTCAGTATAAAAATAGAAAGGCTTGTAAGACAAGGATGTGTCTTCTCACCGGACTTATTCAACCTCTCTACATTGCAGCGACAATGGGAGAATTAGAAGTCCTAGCAGGATTCATTATCGGCGGCTACTTCAACAATATAAGATATGCAGATGACATAACATGGCATAATGTTGATGCCAAAATATTTTGTCCTTGTCTGTGATATTTAATGAAAAGTTTTCTTGTTCAGTGCATATATTTGTTTTTCTGAATTGACATTTCTGAGATTTTTTCTAAAAGATTCAGTGATCAAAACCGAAAATAATGATACTTGATAGTGGTTTACAGGTGGTTCAATTTTTCTCTCTGGGACGTTTCTACTACTTTTTAAAATTCGAGTACAAGGAAAATGGTATAAGTATTCATGATTTAACAGTTAAAATGCACAACGTGTCTTTTCCTTTTCAGCTTCAATATTTATATATTCACCCACGAAAATAAATTCTCTAATTTGTTCCAATCCATCAAGTGCCATTCTCTTGTAGCTTGCATTACAAACTTTTGCAAAGCTGAAAGTCAGATTCAAAAAGGATATTTACACATTCCATCCAAATTATGGTCAACAGTAAGAAATGTTTCAAAATACGACATGCATAGAATACGAGGCATTGTGAAATGATTGTCCGTTGTTTTGTTTTCTGGACTGAGAGGAATTATGTAATTGTCAATGACAACTTTTATTAAATGTCGAATCTAAATCAATTGTGTACAGAAATGATGCGAAATTTCAATTACTTCTTAATGAGAAATGTAGTGGTTGGTGGTTTCTGTACTGTAGATTTGGACTTTTAAAAATGCATCCTTTCGAAGTTGAGATGAGGTAAAGATTATAACTACTGCATCAAAACAAGGTTTAAAGACTGAACAAGTCGAAATCGACCGATCTTTGAATTTCATTTCATTTAAGGAAATTGAATCTGAAAATAAAATGGCAAAGACTGTATTTCCATTTTCTGGATAATTGTTTAAAATAGAAGAATAAAGATTTTAAATTCTCTCTCTTCAATAATCATAATTCATTTTGACAATCTGAACCCGAGAGGCAAGTGGGTTTTCGTTGTATGAAAAACTAATAAATAGACAGAAATATAAGGAAGGGAAAGAAAAGATCAAAAAAGACAATCGTCACTTTTTCGTGGCCAACATTCTATTTTCTATTTCACCATCAGAAAATAAATTACATGATACTTTATCCGATGTATCTACATTAAACAATAGGGATGAAAGAAAGTTTACAAAGTGTAATATAGACACGACAGAAGTCGATATATATATATATATATATATATATATATATATATATATATATATATATATATATGTGTGTGTGTGTGTGTGTGTGTGTGTGTCAGTTTGTGTGTGGGGGAGAGTGTGTGTTTTCTTTTCAAACAAGTTGTATTAAACAATATCGAGAAGGTCTGTCTGCCCAACATTTATGTAGTTTTTCTAACATCCGACTAAGTTGAGATATGTCAGAATTAACTTTCCAAAGTTATTTTATTGCATTCATCCGAGTACTTTCGATTCTTACCACAGTAAGAACAACGTACAACGTCAAACTGTATATAAAAATGAACATATAATTTCTGTTTGACCGTTGTAAACAAATTTAGTCGGAAGTTAGAAAAACAAAATAAAAGTTGGCCAGAATTTTGTTGGTATTGTTTAATAAATTTCTTTCTATCTGGGATATACTGATTCCATTTCTTAAAATGTAGCTGGTCTGATGAGATGAATATACTTATATTCATCGAAATAAATTTATTACTGACAATATATTTTTAAGGTTTTTCCTAATTATACATACACAAACACACACACACACACACACACACATATATATATATATATGTTTTAAAATATTTATGTTTTGAAATATTTATGTTTTGAAATATATAGTTTAAAATTTATTAAAGTATAGGCTCTGTATTTAGTAAGGCTACTATGAGTAATTTATATCTTTTTTGTCAGATTATCAGAATATTATTCATAATATAGGGTAACACAGTATAACAAAATCTCGACTTTTTTCTGTTTGGTCAGTAAACAAAGGAAATAACAATTATTCCCGTCAAACTTTGCTTTCCTGACCTGGAAATCGATGTTTTGAAACCAACCTATTTTTTATTATATCCCAGACAGATTCAGCACTGAATTGCTGAAGGAGAATTTTCTTGAATTTTCTAGAAGTTACAAAAACTTTCTAGAAGTTTCTAAACGTTTCAAAAATTTTTAGAATAATCTGGCAACAAAGATGGCAGTATAAATACAGGGAACGTAATATCAGCAATTCAGTTTTCTTCTATGCGGAACGCATCACACGTCAGTTGATTTCACACTAGATTCGTTAAAAGTAAGTTTACATATGTTTACCTTCGTCATTGTTGTACTTTGTTTACTTACTCTGTTCTTCGTACATGAATTCGTGTTCATTGAATTGTTTTTGTTTGACAGCGCTGTCGTGAGAACGCCAACATTATAGCTTAATCCCAACTTCTCGCGTCGGCACCCACTGAAGCAAGCCAAAAGAAAGGGCCTGAGAATTATAACGAACTGAAAGATAAATTTGAACATTATATTTCGGGAAATGAACTGTTACCGGTGGCGGTGAATACTAAGACTATTCCCTTTGGATAGGGATGTTAAAACGCACGAGCTGATTGGCGTCAACAGGAAAACTACGGAGGAACCCTAACAAGCCTCAATAATTTGTAGAATTTACTCCTTGTGGAACATCCTGTTGACAACCGAAGACTCAGTAAAATCTGTAGACGGAATATCCTAACAACAAAGTCTGTCAGATTGCAGACTGAATATATGGAAACTAGGTAAATTAGGGTAACTGTGCATCACTGAAATTATGATCACCATCAAGAGAAAGAATTTTATGGACATCCCCAATGTTTTAACCTGTGGCACACGAGCAGTTTATATAGTGGTAGATTGCCGCAGTCCTCACTGCTGGTCATGTGGTGCCGCAGGATACCTTTCAAAATTGTGCCGTGGAAAGAAACCTGCACCACAACTCCAACCATATGCAAGCAGGGAAAAGAATGGGACAAGCAGAAAACCCCCAAAGTCCCAGGTGAATGGACAGAAGTAGTAAAGAGGCGATCAAAATCTGCAACCATTACCCATCAACAACAGCAGCCTCAAAAGGATCAACAGCAGAAGCCCCAACTGACAGCGGAGTACCAGAGTGCAAGAACATAACCAGCAACAAGAGGACCTCCAGCAGCAACAACCAGAATAGCAACAAACCAAGGAAGTAGAGATGGAGGAGATGCTCCCAGCTGGGTCCTCCTCTTCTAAAAGAGTGAGAGATGAAAAAGATGAGGAAAAGTGGAAAAAAAGAAAACGAGCTGGTTGAAGTAAGGAGGTGAATGCCATGGACAAAACCAAGGCCCAGTTCGTCCCTGCTTCGCCAGCTAAAAAGGAAACTGAAACCCAAGTCACAACAAGGAGCATTCCTTCTTCCCCTTCTGGGTTTTCATCTTCTCCCTATCAACACATCCCAAAATAAAATAAAAACTTTCCCTAAAGGGGAAAAATATTGCCAGGTAGACAGGCAAGCTCTGAAGCGAGACCTTTCTTCATAAAAATGCCCTCTTGAGACCCCTTATTAATGTATCACCCATCGATGGAATGTCAGTGGTAGACCTTAGGAATTTCTCTAGTGCCCCAGGGGCAATAACTTGGATCAGGGAGGCAAGGGGGGACCTTAAAGTTTGGGACCACCTCTCTGAGGCAGAAGACACATTTCTGGGTATCAGAATGGGAACACCAGATTTTTTAAAAATGTTGTAACCTAGGGAATGTTACTGAATAGAATAACCAATGAAGGTTGGTAATAAAAGATAATACTTAGGTCAAGAACAACACATATAAGATTCGCCAGCAGCGCGTAGAAGTAGTCAACTGCTAGAAGTGAGTCAAGTGAATTCCACAATGAATATCCAAATCTAGACCAACATAAAATATTTACTACTGTATTTATGTGAATGAGGACATACCCATTATTGCTACAACAAAAAGTTACAAAAATTCTGCGCAGGGAAGGTCTCCGTCATAATCCATCCCTCATTATATAGGGCTCTAAAACTAACGTATCCCAACGACGTCAGAGGCAGTTTCCTGGATAGTTGCATGACGTGATGGGAACAGGGAGCCTGGAACAATCAATTGTCTGTCGAGCATACAGCTGGCTAGAGGTATTTCCATTGCTGGCTAAACGTACCCTGAGTGCAAAAGTGGACCATGTCCATGTCCATGACCGATATTGCCATGAACAATAGCTCGTTTCGAGTCGTTGCGGCTTATGCGCCCACCGATCAGAGTGAGCGTGTTTCGCTTTTACGCTGTCTCGGTTGGTTCGTCAGGTTTGCCAGCTTGATTTCGCCTTGGAGTCTATCCTTCACCGGCGGAGGGACGAGACGAGCAATCAAGACCTACGCGGAATCGCTGTTTCTGGTGGAGCTCGAAGCAGGGTATCTGCGTATGCCGATGATGTATCCATTTTCGTGTCGTGCCGCAGCAATTTTGAGGTGGTATAGAAGACGCTTGAATGGTAAGAGAATCTCACGGGGGCCAAGATTAACTGCAACAAGTTTTCCGGCTTGTGGTTAGATGCCAGGATGTCGGTCACTCTTTCGAGGTCCTTTGGTTGGACCGATAGATCCGTCCGCATTCTTGGAATTTGGTTCGGCTTGGACTCCAGCTGAAGAAGAAATGGTCAGAAGTACTGGCAAAGGTCGGAGCGTCAGTCCGGACTTGGCTACGAAAGACGCTGTCCTTGAAGGGTAGGGCTGAGGCGTGTGCCACTTACGTCTTTCCTCTCATCTGGTCCTCTAACTTCTCTGCAACGACCATAGGAAGGCGATCGAGCGTTTGTTGTTCACTGTCTTGCGGTGGGGGTCGAAAGCAGAAGGTCTGCAGATAAATCGCCTTGAGGTTGGCTTTCCTACGCCGCACTTTGACAGAAGACTCGATCTTAGAGAGGAGTGCTAAGGACACCATCGCTAGCCTTACCATTACTCCTCCCGTTTCTAGGGTCGAAGGACGTCGTAGGCCGCAGAAGCAGTCGAGTTTCCTCAAAGAATGAGGGGCGACCTAGGGGGTGGTTCCTTAAGCCAGTGACCTTTCACGGCATGGGGAGATCATATATCGTGAATTAGTAGAGAGGGTCGCGAAGGATCAACTCTGTGGGCAGCTCTGCTTGACAGCGACAAAGTTGCGCTTTTTCTAGAGTTGGGCACCAGCAGAAAATTACCTCACCAACCCTGAGTTTTCGCTTACCTGGCGATTGATTTGGAACGTGATTTTCTCAATGACATGTCCTACAGATGGCGCTGGGCGGAATTTCTCGGATGCCAGCGGTGTGACCTTGGTTTAGAAGAAACGGCATCGCACGCTTTCTACCATTGTCCTCAGGTGTGCCCTTTCTGAGTCGGCAAGTTACGGATCGTATCGTCACGAAAATCTCGTGTTCATCGATCTTGCATAATTCCATAAAAGATGCACGAGTGACTGAAGATGCCTTATTGAACCTCGGTTGGAATAATTGTATCATCCGCCATATTTTTCTACATTGCTCCATCTGAGTATCACTTGTTAAACAAGTGATACTCAGATTTGCAGAACTATTTGGGTGGTCAAAGGTTGTCTAGCAAGAGCAGGGGTTGAATATTAGTTAATCTTGTATTTTACATCAAAGCCTAAAGAATTTTGCAAACGTTGCCTTTCTTGAGGCGTTATTGACTGATAATTATTGAGGCGTTATTGACAGACACTACTTATTGACATATGGCATGAAGTTCAAGGAAGAAAAGGTTGTTATATTGATGATAAAATATTTCTATAAATATTAGTAATTTTCATTTCTAATATACACGATAAAATCTTATTTTTGCAGGTAGATAAGGTTATTATATTTGTATTTACTACTAGTATGTTTCGGATGGAGTCTGGTAAGTTTGTGTGTGTTTAAATGGATTCTAATAGAGCTGTGATCTGATATGTGTAACGTAAGGCGTCTGTATAGACCGATATGCGACCGACGTAATTATTTATGAATTCGGTTTCCTTAAGGGGCATTTGGACTCATAGATAATGTTCGTTCGTTGTAATTTTGATTTTACTCTTCTGTTATTTTTGAGGATACGTTTAGCTGTTTTAAATTTTTTGAAATAGATAATTGATTTAATTTTTTGTTCGGTCAATTGGAGTAGTGCATTTAAAAAAATGTTAAAAAAAAACATTAAAAATAATGGAAACCTTAATAATAAAAACTAACAAAGCTAACAGTTAATAATATTAACTACGAACACAGTCACAGTATGCTAAAGGTGTTCGAAAAAAAAACATCCCTATAACTTAAAAAAAAAACATACACACAAAAACCCGCACATCCAAAAAAGGAAATATAAAATCATCCTTGATAATGGCTAAAAGTATGCTCGGAATTATAGAACATTTTAGAGAGTTTCTACACACTGTGTGTCCAAAAATAAAACACTTGTTCGAACATAAGAAAAATGAAATAAAAAGCTTAATCGCAGTACCTTGTCTGTCATCTTGAATAAAACATGTATAAGTGAGGGATTGCAGCCTAAATACAGAATATATATATATATAAAAAAAAATTTGCTCTGTTTAATGAAAATAAACATGGAGCTGTCTTTTGTGAGTCAGTTTTAAAATAATTCAAATTCTATGTTGTGTTAATAGGACTCGCCTGGATTATACCAACAGATTACTACCTATATATATATATATATATATATATATATATATATATATATATATATATATATTACAAAGAATTAATCATACCTTGAATCAATTAGCAATATTAATGCAATTATTGGCGAAATCCCTTCGCTAGTAGACATAATTATAAGCATTATACTACTAATAATCCACTGAATGATGAGATCCTTATGTATAAAATGGATATGGTGTATTTTTTAATTCAGCTAGTACTTTCAAAGGCTTCACGCATTCATATGTGTGTGTGTGTGTGTATGTGTGTGTGTGTGTGTGTGTGTGTGTGTGTGTGTGTGTGTGTGTGTGTGTGTGTGTGTGTGTGTGTGCGCGCGCGCGCGTTCGCCCGCATGTGTGTGTATGTGTATTTCCCTATTGGTTCGTATACCTGCTATTGCATTTGATCGCTGATATTTTGCATGATCCGAGTTTTAGTTTTATCATCTAGAATTGTGAGATTACATATATATATATATATATATATATATATATATATATATATATATATATATATATATATGTATGTATACCCTTGTGCAAATTCATTGAAACAGCTGGTTTCATTGCCTTTCTTTGAGCATACGGTCAGTTTTAGACTCACTGGACTGACAGGGTGCAATTGATTTCTATTTTTTTCTCAAATTAGGTGATTTGCAGTGGTGTGCAGTAATATGAATGTATTTTCCGGGTGTATGATGAAATTTGTTTGGTCTTGAATAATGTTGCGTCATCCATGATTGCATCAGATTTTCATCACGCTCGGACACTATTGTCTCGACTGTCGATTAGTTGTCCTACACCCATTGTCTACGATGAACATTACTCCAAGGAAGCGTGCAAAATTTGTAACGCTGCAGGAACACACTGGCAAGCCTACCAGTGAGAAAATCAAAGATTGATCCGGAAATTTAAATCTAGTCGAGAATCTGTGATCAATCTGCACGGAACGACTTGGTGGACTATCATGCGCACTCGGTCATTTTTCCTTTCACATATATATATATATATATATATATATATATATATATATATATATATATATATATATATACGCACACACAGTCTAAACTATTAGTATAACCTGAACGTAGAAGATATTTATAGACAAAAACGCATATGCATATGTATGTATTCTGTAAGTCAAAACGGACTGAAATGCTTTGAAACAACTGGAAGTTGGCGTCGATTTTCAAAAGCCTCAGAGATAGGTAAGCAGATAGATAGATAGATAGATAGATAGATAGATAGAAATATTCTTTTATTTAGAAATCCGTAATAAATGATAAAATAATGCTGGCATAAGATGTTTTTGCCGCCTTACCGTAATCAAAATATTGATCAGTTGAAATTGCATTTGGGTCTTTGTGTTGCGTTCTTCCCGACTTAAGGTATCACTCCAATCCATTGTAATCGATTCGACAACCAGACGAAATTATTGACTTGGAGCTTATTTGTTTGTTTGTTTTTTCTTTTTCTTTTTTTCTTTGTTTGTTTGTTTGTTTGTTTTTATATTTCCCTTTGCGTTTCACCTCCAAATAAGACGGTTACCTCCTTTGCCACTCTCTGGTGATTCTTTTCTCCTTTTTATCGGCTGTTTTCTTGTCCTTTCGCCATCTCCCGGTTTCCGTTCGCACAGACAGAGCACATATACACAAATACACACTCACATACATGCAGTAACACACAGCTGGCTGACAGCACATACATTTAGTACTTAGCAGTGTGTTCGAATTTTTCTGGGTACTGCAAACATATCCTTGTGTCAAAACTAAACTAATAACTGTATTGTGTAAACATTAAGAAGATGAATATCTTATCGTTTCAGGTTTAACTAGTCAATAGAATTTTTTTTTTCTGGCTCACTATGTTAATTAAATGTCCATCATTTTTCAACTGAAGAAAAATGTATCAAACAATTAAAATTAAATTAGTGCTTCTCATAATATTTATTGTTAATAGTTCCCATTGCTATTTCCATTTCTGTTATACATTGATCTATTTAATTCCTGAGTAACTACTTTTATAATCTGACTGATCATGTGGCTGCATTTTGGCTCGAGTATTTGTTAATCGGGCGAAAGTAATGAGATAAAGGAATAGTTACCATGTTCTGTATTGTCTTCTTCGTTTTATAAAACAGAGATTACTCTTTCTAGATTAAAGTAAAGAGTTATTTTTTTTCCATATACATTGGGTAAATAGTTTGCGTAATCGTTTGTCGAAGTCCCCTGCATTCTACAAAACGCTTGTTATTCTGCCATCTTCACTTTTTCCAGGTTTGACATTTTGAAGTACAAAATTTATTGTGCTGTTGCATCAGGAATATTACTAACATCTACAGAATGACTGTTCGTGGTTTTTTTTTTCTTAATTTCCAACCAATACAAGTCTGTATAGCATTCCTAGGTTAATTTAAACTGATTGTCTCTACAGTTGGTAATTTTCCCATTTCTGTTTTTCAATGTCAGCCATTTTTGTTCATCTATGTGTTTTATAATTGGCAGGTAGATGTCGAGTAATGATGGGCGTACTTTTATTTTCATCTATTCTTTCCAAATACATTTTTCGCTTTTCATGTCTCATTTTTTTGTTGATTTCTTTGTTTATTTTTGCATTTTTACTTTTATTTCTCTTGTTATTTTTGGCCATGTTTTTTATTCATCGGTTCAACTGTTGGCTGGAATTATTTCCCTTTGATATTTCTCCTTTCATTTTTATACTATATTGTTACCTTACACTTACAATTGTCAATTTTCTATTCAAAACTTCTGGTGTTTCTCTTTCTCGTTTTTAACTTTTTTTTTATTCTACAAAACCTGGAAATTCAGTGATGTTTTCTCTGACTTTATTAGAATAGGAATTTTTCTGAGATTTTCTTTTTTAAATTCTGAAGTAAATTTATAGTCTCCAAGTTACCATCCTATGATATTCTATCACAGTTTCTTTTATTAAATTTATTTACAATAATTAGAGCTTAACAATCTTGATTTTACCATCAAATATGAAGTCAATTGGATTTTTTGTTTCGCCATTTGGGCTTTCTATTTGCTTTCTATTCGGCTTTCTTTTTTATAATATGTATCCATAATTATTATTTTGTGTCTTTCTGAGAAGTTAAATTACTCATTTCCTTTGCTATTACACATTTTTCGAGATACTTCTCTTGTTACTAACTCTGCATTGAAGTCAAAATAATTTAATTTGGCTTCTATCCTTCTATAAGGTTACTAACGTCCTCTTAAAGCCATTTACTTTCCTTATCTGAATGTTTCGAAGTCGGTTTCGAGCAGGTTTATGTGTATGTGTATATAAACAATTTATAGAATATATCAAACCAAGTAAGCTACAGGAACCTAATTAAAGGTATTTTAAGTCCCTACTAGTTTCACTGATATATATATATATATCTCAATATATATATATATATATATATATATATATATATATATATATATATATGTATGTGTTTGTGTGTGTGTGTGCGTGTGTGTGTGTGTGTGTGTGTGTGTATACCGCGTGAAGCAGCAAAATTGTCCAAATCGTGAAATGGCAAAATTCTACAATTGTTAGATTATACATTACTCTCCAAGCTACCAGAAGAATCGTGATGAAATCGATCATAAACGAAATGGATATTTTTATCATTAATTAATCATAGCTAAGGAATGCAATCTCTTGAAGGATTGAAATAAATTTCAAATATATATATATATATATATATATATATATATATATATATATATATATATATTTCAGGATCATTTTCCAACGTATTCGCCCTCTCTAATCTTTTAAACTTTCTGTCCAGGAGTAACAAGAAGCTTCACAGGTTTCATGTACGATTTCGTTTTCAAGTCTTTTTTCACTGCTCTTTGGACTGTCATCGCTGGAACTCCTCCCTCACGTGCGAACCGTCTTATGGACTGAGTTGTTTTTTTTTTCTAATTGACCTCTTCATCTCTAAGTTTAAATGATGATTCCTCTTCCTGTCGGGACCTCTTGATCCAGTTTTCCTCTCTACTGTTCCACCATTTTTAAACTTATTCACAATTCTTTGGGTGTTTCTTGAATGGATTTGAAGATGGAAGCAAGAGTATGAATGTTGTTACCATTACTGAAGGTCTGAATGATCTTTTCATTTCACCATTGCTCAGTTTAGAAGACAGTGGAGCTGACATAATTCGACTTTAACATGTTCTTTTTCTAACTGAATAACTCAAAGCGTTTACAGTGATTCTTACGATAAATAGTGTCAAGATGGCTAAACCTGCTATCTAAAAACCTAGAAAAAAAAGAAACTCAGTTAATTTACTGATTTGTTATATATTAAACATTTTGTGGAATGGGTAATTATGTAGTTACAAGATTTGTACAATTTTGCTGTACCCGGTATATATATATATATATATATATATATATATATATATATATATATATATATATATATATATATATATATATATATATATATATATATATATATATGCATGTATGTCTCTAATTATATATATATATATATATATATATATATATATATATATATATATATATATATATATATATCTAATTATATATATATATATATATATATATATATATATATAATTAGAGACACCAAAATTCAATCTAGTGAGTCCTCTCCGGCAGCTCTTAATGGGCAATAGAGATTACTTGAAAGCGACTCTCTCTACTACAAGACTGCTAACGGAATCCAATTGCTTTACTATTTTAACCATATCTGACGACAGGTGCGATTTGTCATTCTCAAGTGCAATTATGTGACGACGTGAGTATATACTATCCTTGTAAGAGATTGAACTTCTCCTTAACGATCGTACCACCTAACCATGCTTACTGAAAGGAATATGGATATGAACGCGTCATATTTAAAAAAAGTAGCTTTCATGAATTTGTTTTTACAAAATTCAATTACAAAAGATGTATTTAGTAATTTTACAAAGCGTCATATTGAAATTAAAGTAACTGAAATGTGATATCTCAAATCAGTATCACTACTTTTTATATTAATAAACTCCTGAATAGGTGGCTACTAACATTCGGATAGTAAACAATCAGGTCCTTACAAAATATCCACTTCCTCAGAGGACAATCAATATTTACATGCAGACAGCAGCAAATTAACATAAGCTTAAACGCTTTATCAGAAGAACATTTGTCAGGACAATATCAATGAAATCGGTTATAATATTTGCTTTTCTGCCGAAAGAAAAACATTTGGGAATCCTGTACCACTTTCAGTAGCACCATGTTATGTGGCAAAATAGTTCTAATTTTAACTATTTCCTACGTCGGTGTCTTATGACTGTTATATTGCAGAAACATCTCCTTCCTTTGATAGCGAGTGCATGATACCTTTATATAGAAGTATATATTTTATATAAGCGTGTTTTATGCAACAGTATTCTAACTTAAGGGGCGAAATCTGCCAACTTTCACTTGTACTTTGTTTTTAGTATATATATATATATATATATATATATATATATATATATATATATATATATATATATATATATATATATATATATATATGTTTATGTGTTTATATAAAATAATCGAGTGAAAGAAAAAGAAAGACATTTCTGTGATTCCTATATAGTATATAATCTTAATTTACAAAGTGAAAATGATATACTCCAAAAAGAAATGTTGTGTGGAATAATTGAACTGGGGTTAAGGGATTTTAACTCAATTCACTTGTATTACACATTATTTTCATATATATTAAGTTCAATTTAGTTTGGCACGTAATACTAAATATGTATTCAACATGAATCGAGATAATAGCATTTAGGGTTTTCCCCCCATGTATAAGAGGCCACTGGAAATATATGCAGACTGATAGATATATAGAAGCTGTTAGATCATCTGAGAAGAAAGAGAATATGATCAGTTTCAGATCTGTAGTAAAGGAAATAAATTTTAATATTTTCACTTTCTGTCGTGTAAAAACAATTATTCAACTAATTAAGGTAACGCGACTTCAACGACCTTAGATTAAATATACAACACAATAGCCATCGCACCACGGACGGCTGCTTTGATATTTATTAGGTTGGAAATAAAGTATTTTGACATAATCACTGGGTTTTTCCATTCTTACAGTACAATGACCATTAATTTTAGGTTCTGTTTTTCTTTCGTTCTTTGCTTATTAATTAATATCAGAATGGTTAAATTTTCCGTTGATTTTACTCTTTTAAAATGAGTCTAGTGCCTGATATGGGTCTAAAAGGATAGATGAATTCAGAAAATGCCTCCTCAGCGATAATAAAGAAGTATTTGTTCTTCACTGGAAATTAAGAGGAGAAGGCAATTATTTGATTAAGCGGTCAGAGGATGACCAAGTTTAAACACTTTTTCGAGTTCATGAAGCTTTATTATGATCGAAGTAATATTTGTATTGAACTGTTTTCCAAATTCTTGGTGATTTGCCCAATATCCTGCAGCAAACATTTCTTCAAAATTCCTTTTAATCTTGACAACACAATTCTCTCAATATTGAACTCCTTCAAACCGTAGTTGAGTAAACTGCATGGAAATTAGTAAAACAGTTCAATGCAAATGACACATCGATCATAACAGATGTCCATGAACTTGAAAAATTGTTTAAAATTGGTAAATAGGTCCCTCAGTGTCAGACTGCTTCTCAGCTTAATCAGAGAATTATTTTCTGCTTTTCATTGGAGAGGAAATTTATTAACGCACCTTTTCAGGATGGGAATATCGGCAGTGAGGAAAAGTGGTTAATCATGATAATAATCATAATAATTTGTTGATTAGATATATTTATTAATACATCTTCAAATGCTACAACATTTATTTTCCAACCTTATAGAAAGCTTACTGTAAGATAAATCAGCAAGTGTTCCCCCGCTAGTGAGTATCAAACACACTCCAGTAGATATGATACTAGGATGTAAGCTTGTACTTCACACTAAGCTGATCTTATTTATCAAGTTAAAAGAAGTTTAGCACTGAAATAACGCATCCAATGAGATCTTATTATAAGGATAACAGCCTACGAATATATATATTACTTACAATATACAACAAAATGGTGACCTAGTAATTTAATATATTTGGCTTACAATTTCACAAATGTAAGACACTCAGTGTAATGAATAACTCGAGGCGAATAAACTTAAGAAAGCTTTATTCAACTTAATACAACTGCTAAACGAAAGAAAAAGAAAAGAATTAAGTTAGCTTATTTGTAAGCATATGAAGTCTGTCCATTACCAAACAGAGGGGGAATCAAGTTGTAGGAATTACTCACAACACTCAGTGAGGGTCGAACTCAGATCAATACTTTATTCAGTTACACTAGACTCCTAACCTTTAACCCATGGCGAAAGGATAAATTTAAATATTTAGATTTGTTTCATATTTAGATGTATTTTAGATTTAGATGTTTAGGTGAGATATCCGGGTAGGAAATGAATTTCGAAGTCAGTATAAGATCCATATTCTCAGTCTCCACTAATTTTCCGTTTGTTCTTACTTTTTGGGATTATTCTTTAGACTTGCATATGTTTTTTAGATGTGTCCATTACTAAAGTGTATTTAGCACCTTATAAATACCTATTTTTTCTTTTAAATAATATAAATAAAGGTGTCCATCCTTCTTGTTAGGTTGAGCATTTCTTCCCTGCTTCGTTTTTCAAGAAGAAATCAAACAATTTTAACAGACTTGAGAATTTGAAATTAGAGAAATGCCAAATAAAAATTAGTGAAAAGAAGATGGAGAAAGTGACAGAAACGATTGTTGATTACATTAAATTTCTCCTTTGATCTTACGAGCAATTCTTTGGAGACACCACAGAAATTAAATGGTTCCACAGATTTCCGTTCCTTTCATTAAACGAACCGTCATACCCGCTTCATTTAGTTTATATTTTGCTTGTTCTTTTGGTAACTACTTTTTAAAATATTTGATCAATGAACTTGTTTTCATCACAATGATCAAGAAGACATCTGCCTTGCGGAAAAGCTTTATCAACAGCATCACCGACCTGGCCGCAGTTATTATTTGCTTCTTTCTGACATATCTAGTAACTGAAAGTAGACCAATCACGATTAATTTGAATAAGACTTCTTTCTTTTCTACAGGTTTATTAAAGTAAATATCGACTAAATTTGAATTTGTCTTTCAGAAGAACACATAAGATTAGAAAGATTATGTCGATTATGTTCAAACAGAAATTCGAACATATATCATTGTTATGAATGGGAAATAATGAAATAATTCTAATGCATGGCAGGCGCTCATATTATTTTAAATGGATACAAGATGATGATCAGTTTTTCTCGCATTTAACTTTAAAGAATAATGGTGTTTTTTGTTTTTTACTTTTTTTGTTTCAGCCTGCAAGCCGAGCTTATTCCACGGTTAAGTAATCTGTGTGGGAGGAGGAGTTGTTTACCTACAGTCTAATTAAATGTTTAACGACGGCATGATTTTACATCACAACCAATAGTTGCATTTTATAAATATATACAAAAAATCATCCTGTCAGGATTACGATGATATAAGGGAAAACGGAAGGTACAGTAGTTTAGGAATTATTGTTTTATGGTAGGTGCCAAAATGTCATATAGCAGATTGACAAAGGAAAATTTGACGTCGGATTTCATTGAGAGTTAAAACAGTAATTATGAAACAGCAGGCATTTAGCTACCAAGGGGGAGGGATTTTAGTCAAGGGAAGTGCGGTTTCTGTTATAAACAGAAGGTATATGTAGAATTTTTTTTTAAATTACTTAAAAACAATCTGAAATGGGAAAAAGTTTAAAAATCCTAGGATCACAAGAAGAGATATTTGATCTGAGACTCTGAATTATACAGATATGTCCAAACAAGTGTCCTTTTATATCATGTCTTTTCGCCAACCAATGTCGCAATGTCAGAACAAGATCAATATATATATATATATATATATATATATATATATATATATATATATATATATCTGTGTGTGTGTGCGTGTGTGTGTATTTAGAAAAAATATGACAAATAGAAATAGTGTTTAAACAATAATTTGTTGATGTATAAAATAATGCAAAATTATATATCGTTATATCATCCATATATATATATACATACATACATATATATATATATATATATATATATATATATATATATATATATATATATATATATATGTGTGTGTGTGTGTGTGTGTGTGTGTGTGTGTGTTCCTCACTGTTTGGTACAAATTTAAGTTTCATCCACGTGGCAACCATCATCAAGTAGGGATTGAAAACTCACTGTATATTATTTTATATGTATATATATGTCAAAGTGCAAAAAGTTTTCGTGTGACTTCAACGAAATAATAATCCTACATCAGAGACGTAACACATCTACTAAACAAAATTAATCACAGTTCCAGAGAATGTTATTCTAATGACTATGGACGTAAGATCACTCTCTTCAAACATTAAACACATCGAAGGGCTCACCATCCTTCAGGAAGCACTTACTAAAAGAAGAAAACAAGACACCCCGCCCCACAGAAGTTATCATAAAGCTCATGGAACATACTCTTACACTGAATACTTTCAACTTCAATGTATAGCACGCTACCTGCAAGTAAGAGGCTGTGCCATGGGCACCATTGCAGCTCCTTCATATGCTGCAATATTCATGGGAAAATTTGAGGAGACCCATATCTATCCCCTCATCGGTAGCGACTGCTTATTCTATGCAAGATATATCGATGATATATTCTTTGTATACACGGGAAGTGACGACAAACTTACCCAATTCCTCATGACCCTAAACACAGTGCACGACTCAATTAAGTTTGACTATGAAAAGTCCACAAGATCGGTAACATTTTTAGACACCCGTATTTACATAGATGAAAACAGTAAACTACAGACGACACTACACACTAAAATCACAGGCACCCACAACTATCTACACTTTAAGTCTTCCCACCCTAAACACCCCAAAGAGAACCTTCCCTATTCACAAGCACTTAGACTCAGAAGGATATGTTCCAACAATGAAGAACTAAATAAACACACTCAAAATCTGGAGCATCAATTCATAACACGTGGCTATAAACAACGCCTAATCAGGGAACAAATAAATAAAGCAATTTCCACACCTAAAGAAGACACCCTAATGTGGAAGATTAAAAATAAACCCAACCGCATCCCTCTAGTAACCACTTTCAACCCCAATCTGCCTCCATTAGCCCAAATAATCAAAAGTCGCTGGGAAATATTACATCTCAAAACCAGACCTAAAAGAATTGTTTGAGGAACCCGGCCTTCTAGCATATCGTAGACATAAGAACCTAAAGTAAACTATAGGTAAAAGCCACATTTCAGGGGACAAGGTAATCCGTAATAAACCAAAAACAAAAACAACAGGATTTTCCCAACCATGTAACAACAAAAGGAGCTTATTCTGCAACCACATAAGACACACGAATTCATTCACTAGCTCAGTCACTAAATCTACTTTCAAAATCTACCACGACTCTAACTGTAGAAGTCATAATATAATTTACCTCCTAGAATGCACACTATGCCAGAAACAATATGTAGGAAAATCTGAATGGCCCTTTCACTACAGAATTAATAATTATTGCAATCGAATTAAGTCGAATCCCCATGAAAGATTATTACCTGTAGAACATTTCCGCCTACATAAACACGATTTTAAAACCCATGCCAAATTCACTATAATTGAGAGAATAGAAAAGTTCAGAGCAGATAACTTTAGAAAGATTTTAGAGTTCCATGAAAATAAGTGTATTCGGCGTTTAAAAACGTTCTATTCAGGCGGGCTTAATCAGAAATTTAACAATATAGATAGTATTAATATATAACCCCACAAATCAGGACATACCCACATTTCTCACCCACACAAAACAGACATGCTTGCGGAGGTGTTGAGGCTTATACACACACCCACACGAATATACACACTTACAAACATCATACTCACTCACTTCCTAAGAACCAAATAATACGGAGACACGTCCCCTTTCCAGGAACCAATAAAACTGTCAAAATGACCAAGGGAATTCAGAGCAGAATGAATCCATCCAGCTCTTATCTTAAATAACAACTTAAAAGAGACTATTTAATCAACACAAGGTCTGACCAAAATTCATGTTAAAAAAATTAAAAAAAACAAATGAAAACTGCAGACAAAAGTTCATTTTCTCCATCAAGACATTCATTTCTGTAGTTCACTGCTACTAGCAAGCGGATTTTTTTTCTCCTCATGATGGCCATGTTGCCCGAAACTAGTCGAGGAATTAAAACTGAAATAATAAAAACGAAAGAATATTAATATACAGTCCAGTGTGTCTGAAGATTTTAATTTTTTAATATTTTTATTGTTCAAAACATATATTATGTTTAATATATTAAACATAATACATGTAAGCAGAAATCATTCTTTTAATGTTATTTTAGTGTTATTAAATGGCACGCGTATTTGTGTATACAGCGTTTTTAATTTCTGAACACCAAGACCTGAAAATCGATTACAATACTTGTGTAACTTGCAGAATAGTAAACAGTTATAATTTTTACTTGTGCTTTTAATCATGTATTATATTAATATATATATATATATTGAAATGTATGTTTTAATCCAATATAATTTTCTACTATAGACGTTATTTTTAGTAGGCACACGTTTTTGAGTTGCTATCCTTGACGTATTGCAGAAAACAATATATATCAATTTAAAAATATCTTGGGAGATTGCATTTCCGACAAAAAGCTAAATGTATGTTGGTCAGTCTACAATAACACTATCAAGA
Organism: Acanthosepion esculentum; assembly: GCA_964036315.1. NCBI lineage: Eukaryota > Metazoa > Mollusca > Cephalopoda > Sepiida > Sepiidae > Acanthosepion > Acanthosepion esculentum. The sequence continues at coordinate 29,329,131 of OZ038504.1, read as the reverse complement.
TGGCTCACTAAGTTCATGAATGATACATCATCCATTGCCCAACATAAAAAACATTCCTGCCCACATACATAATTAAGTAACTGTATAATTCACCAAGAACAAATAGACAGTATGCAAATGACCGGAATCATTAGCCGTTTAACCAGAAAGACAAAATGTGCTTCTGGCAGACAACTAATTGTCCTAACCATCATAACCCTGAAGATGATAAGGACTCGGAAAATTAGAATGAATAAATACAAACATACTACCATACTTGCAATCTTTAATCACGAAACAATGCTAATACGTGATTATGAAATGATTTTATTAAAAATAAACAAACACATGTCTAAATTTTTTTAATCAGACATGCTTAAATGAAAATATATACGGAATATATATGCGTGTATATATATATATATATATATATATATATATATATATATATATATATATATATATACCTGCTACCGAGGTATAACTAACTTTGAAAAGAATCGTCTCAACCAACTGAGAGAATTAAGAATTAACACTAAATCTCGAGCTCATATGTCGGTCAACTCTCAGTATGCCCCTCGCGTGGATTTGTTTGCAAATCCCGTTTAGGATTGTTGTCTCATATGAAACATAAACATAAAACCTGAACTGAAAGACGCTCATACGTCGAAAACGACAAGAAAGTCCATCATCATCATCTTCATCAATCTCATATATATATATATATATATATATATATATATATATATATATATATATATATATATATGTACATACTCACAATTTGATAAACAACGCTCAAGTATTCTCATAAAATCTACCCCACCAAATAAGTTATTGTAAATATTTTAAATTAAAATAGAAATCCTCATGGAATTTTTGTCATAAATAAAAGTATCCCTGTAAATTTGACCAATATTGGTTGATTAATGCTACTTTTCTTGTGAAAACGTTGACGTTAATAATAACATTGTCATACATCGTATATTTAATGTTATAATCAATAGGATAGACATAGATTTAAAATGTTCAATTACATTACTCAAGGTTTACAGTGGTTGTCTGCAATCTTTCTGGTGGCGCTGCTATAACAAAAGATAATTTTGGAAGATGGATTCACTTACCCCTATCGAGACTAAATGAAATTCTCTTTTCATTGGTTATTTGTATTGCTGCTATTCTCGGAATAACCTTATTCTCTCTCTCTCCCCTCTCTCTCTCCCCTCTCTTTACCCTCTCTCCTCTCTCTCTCTCTCTCTATCTCTCTATTTATTGAGGCGATGCATTTCTCGACCGTCTCAAAATAATTGTCCGACAAGTTCGCTCTGTGAAACGGAAGCAACATTTGCTTGTCAATCTTCAGTGCATGCTAATTTATTTCACACCGGAAGTACTAATTGGTCTCTGACGACACTGTCGCCATTATTCACCAGCTTATTTTTTTAAATTTTTTTTTTGATAATGCATGCTATTCTGACACTAATTAACTTAGCTGAAATCCGTTGCTTCATACATGATGAATTTAATGTTAATTTAGAAACATTTTGTTTTAAACGCTTAATTATAATTATGCATTCGTAGAGATATCCAGAATAAAGTGGGCGAATTAGAAGAATTAAATGTCTCATATTTTGAAACAATTTGTGGGAACCTGGTTTACTATATGACCCAGGTATCATTGATCCTTACGTTCGAAAAAAAGTAATAAAACTCTAACAATCTAAGACAGACACAGCACAGAGAGAAAGGGAAGGGGGAGAGAGAGAAAGGTGGTGATTTGTAAGGATTTTCAAAAACAGAAGCGAAGTGACTGAAATGATTATGTAGTTCTTTTAAGAAAATGAGTTGGTGTGCATTACCATTAGAAAGGGTGGGATTTAGAAGGCCACTTTTCGAAAGATTGGCGCATCGCTGTCTTCCTATAATTATTTCTTTTCTATCTGAACATTGTTTCTTGAAAACCAAATAATTTATTTACGCCTTATCACGGTAAGCCGATAAATACAGATAACTGAAATAGAGCGATAGTTCAACATAACTTTATTAGATCAATAAGTTCGATCCGTATTGTGGCTCGAGAAAATTGAATTTTACCCAAACTTTCTTCTATTTAATAATTATTTACAAAAACAGTTTTGGTTTGTTAACTGTCTAAATCATTGATCCCCTTATTCATTCTATTATTAGAGAATGGCAGAATAAAGCAAGAGAATCAGACCCGGCCTAATATATTCACGGCCAGATTGCCTTTTGTTGGTTGTAAATAGAACGACATACATATTAAATGGATTAAAACAAGTAGGACACAAATCATTCCCCCACCCTAAAGGAGAGACAAATCTTAAGTAAATTATTTTGCAAAATTGTTCAAAAGTCTGCCTTGAACGACATTTAAGCTCTGAACAGGTAGGCAATTGATAATTATGCTCTGAACACGTAAGTAATTGACATTTAAGCTCTGAAAACGTAGTTAATTGATATTTAAGCTCTGAACACGTAGGTATTTGAAATACAACGAATGTGGGGCATGAATCTTCAATCTGGTAAGGGCTGTCTGCATGCTTAAGAAATGCTTTCGCTCAAATCCTGACGCGAAGACGAAATATTTAACTACTTGAACGTTTTGCCTTTCTAAAGATACATCATGCGATTTTCAAGCGACTTATGAAGTTAGATTTAAAATTTAAGAAATACTTGTGGATTATTTTTGGGATTGAGTTTTCTTAAATGTTCTCAAGCGTTCGATTAAAGCATTGCTATTTCTGTGTCTTCTCTCATCGTCTAACCGCTTGGCCCTCTTCTGGCATATAATTAGTATTTATTATTGATTCCTGCATTTCATCGACTAATATAATTAGCGGTAATTATCGAGTAATTATTTCAACAAATTCTTGTACAACTTATTTCTTTAGATGTTTTTATTACACATAAATATAAATACTTAAACTAGTTACCTATAAATGTGGATCTACTTATATCGGTGGAGAAGTTGTAATTTAGTTTAATTTTACGAACTGCCAGACATTTTACACAAAGTTTCTGTAGTAATGGATATGGAAAAACCTGAAGAAAATCTCTCTCTCTCTCTCTCTCTCCCCCACACACAGAGACACACACACACACACACACACAGAGACACACACACACACACACACACACACACATATATATATATATATATATATATAGAGAGAGAGAGAGAGAGAGAGAGAGAGAGAGAGAGAGAAAAAGACAGAGAGAGACAGAGAGACAGCACAGAATTACTGAACGGGAGGTCAGAGATCATGGCCAAGTGTAGACACGTTAAGAAGTTCATTTTGGGGTTATTTGAACTCGGATAAAGTTGATTTTTCTACATCTCCCCACCCCACTCACAACTTCCGGTATTCGAGTTGTTTGTACCCCATTTGGTTGATTTGCTGAACAAACTACCTGAGACCGGAGTGATCGAAACCGCGGTAGTGTTCCGGTCAGCATTCATATTTAAAAAAAAACGTTAAACAGCTCTGCAAGTCTGGTCTTCGAACGTGAATTTAACAGTCGTCGCATTAACATCCCCACACACAGACACACATTCATATATATATATATATATATATATATATATATTGTTTGTGACAAATCCAACGTTCATAACATTTTTTTAATAAATATCAAAAACAATGTTTTACATAGCTTTATACAACGATATATATGTCATTTTGTTCCACTACCTTTCATCATCGTCAAGGAAGTTTCATTATTCCAGTCCCCAGGACTTTCTGGATCATCTACTGGTATACATAGCTTTTACAAGATTCAGGCTAATTAAGAGAATTTTGTCGAAACTGAAATAAGTAGCAATCGAAAAGTGCAATTCCTGGTGACTGTACTAGGGCATCCCAGTGAATATATATCCGTTTATCTCACATGATAAAAATAGCGTTTGGCCAAAATTCAGTCCTTTGATGGGGAAAATGTCCAATGGTATATGGAGGCGCTGGCTAGTCCAGATGGTCCTCGTCTCAGCCATACCAACAGGATCCAAAGGACTAAGTTTGCAATATGTTAGGCTGCAGGAGTTGACGCAAGGTTGTCATTGTTGATAGTCAAACCGCCTTGTTTTTCTATTTGCATATACTTCCATAGCTTTTTCCGTGTTTGCATATGTTTGCAAATTGCAAGGATGAGGCAATTTCAAAATTACTGTTCACTAAAAGTAACGTTTATAGTAATGAAACACACATACACGAACACACACATATGAGTGTGTATATAATACATAAAAAGTTAATGGTGAGTGTTGAATCAGACCAGGAAACAGTGTTATTAAAAACTGCTCAATAAACGTGTAAAAAATAAAAGTAAAAATAATATGTAGATCTTTTAATTTTAATAATCAGGCGATCAGTTGAATCCGCTATCTTGGGTTTTATCTTACGGTATCCTCAGGTGATTTTTACCCGTCAAAATAAATAAATAAAATAAAAATCGCATGAGGATACCTTAAGGTTGAAACCAAGGTAGCGGATTCAACTGATCTAATTTTTAAAGTATATATATATATATATATATATATATATATATATATATATATATAAAGTATGATGGAATTTATTTATAATCCGATATTTTTATTACTTAAAACGTTATTAAAGTGAATGCTCGTATTTGAAATAGGCGGCCCATTTTTATAAAATTAAATCCATTAATTCTTAAGAAATTGAAGTAATATATATATATATATATATATATATATATATATATATATATATGTATAGGTGTGTGTATGTGTGCGTGTCTGATTATATTTTATGAGATGAAAGTACTAATGTGCATGCATGCTTGTAATACCATACATGTCTCTCTCTCTTTCTCTTTCTCTCTCTCTCTTTCTCTTTCTTTCTCTCTCTTTCTCTTTCTTTCTCTCTCTTTCTCTTTCTCTCTCTCTCTTTCTCTTTCTCTCTCTCTCAAACTTTCTCTCTCTCTGATATGAGTGTGAGTGTCTAGGAGACTATGAGTGGCTCCTCGTAATGCCGCTGATAAACTAATGACGAGGCGGAAGTAATAGACAAGGGAGTTAATGTTGCTGACATTGTCGCTGACAGTTTTAAGAAATGCACAAAAAAGCCTGATGAATAAAAGTAACATGTTCTGTCTCCCAACTACGATGTCGGCGGCTCAGGGTGGGACCGATGATGCGTGGGGGATTCAGCGCCAAAAAGGAAAAATTAAAAAAAAAACGAAGACAGGAAGTGAAAGAGGGAAATGCGCTGAAGTAGGAAGAAGAAACGACGAATTAGATTTTCTTCAGAGACAACAAAAAAAAGAAAATAATGGATGCATTTGATTAGAATTAACCTATTAATTCTTTTCGATCACGCTTTTTTTACTTTTTCTTTTACACAAATGCATTACGCTTGTCTCCTCTGCGCCTTATATTGTTTTACAGCCTTCATTTGCGATTTTTTCTCATTTCTTTCCTGCTTTCTTTTTTAATAAAAAGATTACGTTATATTTTCTTTCAATCTGCTTTTTCTTTTCACTCTTTTTTTATTTCAAGAATTCACTTGATTCACTACAAATTGCTTGACTCTGTTTTCTCTTCTATTTGTTATTATATTAAATAATTATTTAAGCTTTCTTCTTATCCTTATTCAATAAAGAATATTGATAAAATTCACCAACTCGACGACCGTAGCCGGAATTTGAACTCAGAACGCCAGTACCGTGCGGGTAACCACTACTCAATGTAGCCATACTGGTGATAATATACAAGCAATTTCTTTCTCATTCAAAACACATCAGTGAACATTATCAAATCAAGAGAACGAGATATCGACTGATATTTTTCAGAAAATTGCCTTTTTATTTACGTCTGCTTAGTTTCACGCATTCATTTTAACGTATCGAAAGAAAAATCCTGTTGCATAAAATATCTTGTTAAAGTTTCGACTTTTACAGAAGTATGAATGGTAAATGTTTTTTAACTTTATATTTGCAATTGTCAATTTATTTGTGTTGTTAAACTTTTGTAAATGACAGCAAATTTTATCTTTTACTTTTCGAAATAAAATATTTATGTGTTTAACATCTGCGTCCCCAACTTTAAATATTTATCAATACTTACCAATTGAAGTTTCTACGTAAACAGCATTTGGAGATGCACACAACCCAGACCCATAATGTGGTAAGGGAGCTATGCATTTTCTTTTTCTAGTTTTTCAACAGAAATAAAATCCTAGCCTGCTTTTAAAACGTCAAATTTTAAGAACTTCCACTCAGACCTCAGTGAACTAATCTGGATTTATTTATTAATGTTCCATTCATGTGGAAATTTCTTGCGTCTCTCCCGCGAGGTAGAAAATCAGCACTCTGGTTCTGTCCTTGGCGGAAGTTCAGCTGAAATTAAAGGTGACACTTCGAATTTCTATACGGCTACATAATCTATTATCCGATTTTCTGAAAAACGATAATCTCCGAAAACTGAATATTTTTCATGAAAAATATATCAATAATATTATGGTTTGTTTTAATTTAATTTCTTTTATCACTACAACTGAACTGTAATATTATTTATAGTTTTAATTTAAAACTAGACCTGTGAATATTTACAAGATTCACTGTGCAGAAAGTTTACTATTCGTTCACAATCGATTTAATTTTCTACTATTTCTATAGTACTTGCACTTTTTTATGTGCCATGTCACTTGAAGATGTTGGAAATTATGTCTCTCCACAATTTCCCGTCCTTTGTAGCTCTTAGTAATTGTTTACCTTTTGCTATCTCTCTTAAACACTGTCATGACATCCATTTCCACAAGCTTGTTATATAGGTTATGCACTGATTTCTTCTGTCCTTTTTTCCTTCAATATGTTAAGTCAGTGTCAAGTTCTCTTTCTTGATTGTGTTCCTTAGAAACTTCAACTGTCTCGTTTTGATGTTAGGTAAAAATGCCCATTTTAAATCCATTTTCTTTAAAACACTGTCGTTGCTAACATGTTCATTCTATTGTATTCTCAGCATCCTTCTGTAGAGCAAAATTTATGTTGATCAAGACTTTTTTTCCTATGTGAGATTTTTCATTTTTATATAGGACTGATATTTTATGACAGCTCAGTACTCTCTGTTTCTAATAAAATTGTCCAGTTTCTTAATACTTTGCTTAAATTTTGGAAGGCATCTTTCGCTATCGCATTGTGCCTTCGGTTTTCAGTTTCGGACATTCCGTCCTCTGTTAAAACACTTCTCAGACATTTAAATTGTACATTTTTAAAGCCTTCCCAAGGCAAGGCTGCAGTGCCAGTAACAAGCAAGGGGTTACATATAGGGAAAGTAAGAGTAAAGTGGGGCGTTTGAGGAAAGGATAAAGAGAAGGACGTTTATCAAGATCAAGACATCTGAAGATGTCGATTGACATTACAAGTAAGAGGAAGGGATTTCCACTGTCGGGAAGTGCGAGAGAAGAAGCTGTTGGAGTAGAAGAGACGGTTACATTTAACCATTTCAGTAAAAGGGTGAGACCGAGATGCCAAACTAGTAGCGCGCTTAAATTCATGCAGTCGGGGCACCAGTGAAAATAGATCGTCAGAGATGTTGCCATGAAAATATTTGTAGAAAAGACAGAGGAAAGTGACTAGAGTCAAAATGCCTGGTCAGGACCTATCACATTTTTGGTACCAACAATTTTGTTGCGATGTCTATTTACTGAAAACCATACAAATCTCTCTTACTGCAATTTATGTTTGTCTTTACTTCTCGCTTTCCTTCATTACGTTCTGTAGGAGCTCTTGTAGTTTCCGTTCTGTGTCTGCAATCAACACTGTATTATCTTCTTGTCTCATGTTGATTGTGACCGCCAATAAAGAATCCAGGTACTTTTAATTCTCTCAGAATTGCCTCATTTTATAATTTGATGAGAAGACATATCGTTTTCTCACACCCCCTCTGTTTTTGCATATTTAAGAAATTAATTTACCAAGGATATTACCAAGGATATTAGAATAAGTAAGGTTTGTACCTGCTCTAACTTGCCAAATCTGAAAACTACCTACTTCAAGTGAGAGGATAGGTAATTTATCAAATTGTAACATCACCAATATAACACTACTACTACTACTACTACTACTACTACTACTAATAATAATAATAATAATAATAATAATAATAATAATAATAATAATAATAATAAATGCCCTAATACGACACAAGGCATGGAAATCATGGCTTCACCTCTTAACTGATGGCAGTGAAGCCCATCTTAATTCACCAGAAAAAATATTCATGTTATATGAACATTTTTTTTTCTGGTGAATTAAGATGGGCTTCACTAAATACTCCATTCTGTACCACAGATTTGCTTATCAGTTGGATGACCTTAACTTGTTGGGAATATCCTCTAGGAGGTGACCCAATATACATCTCTGTTCATGAACAGGAGTAATAACGAATCGACAGGTGTTGTCAGGGACATGTTTTCAAGTTTGAAGGGTGAGACAGTTAAGGCGACATGGGTGTCTCAACTACACACTACAAAGGGCTTTATCTATGTAAAATATGTGCGATTTCTTTTCAAAACTGCTCAGTGGAAAATATTATGATACCATTTCTGAAATTAGGCCTCTGGTCGGGACCCGGAAAGAAATGAGTATGCACCAGAAACCAAAGGAAATAAAATAATAATAATATGTCCTGTGTGATAGCACTAGTAGATTTTTCTTATGAGAAAGTCTCCTTGATTGAAGTCATTCCAAATACGTGACGGAGAAAGAAATAACACAATTCTTTGGTAGAATAAAGTGATTAGGATTTTATCGAATAGGAAACATTTCTATTTGGACACTTTTGGTCAACGGATTTAAAGAAGTTTTATATGGGGTTTGGGCTGTGTATCTCTGTCTATAATTACTGTACATTGGATCTAGACATTTGGGAACATCCTCAATCGGAAACTGTCTTCATCCGGACTTATGCTCTGTTTTATTTTTTCAAAATTGAACTTTTGTATTTGTAAGTAAGGTCATTTGTTTTTCTGCATTTGTTTCTCGTAGCTTACTGATACGGTCAGCTTAAAACGGTCTCCCAAATAATAAGTGAAAAGAAGGGGCATATTTTTTTTAATATGACTTCACCTTCACCTTCACAGGGTCCTCACTAATTGTTATGGGAACTTACTCATAATAATAATGGACTATTCCGGACATCATAAATACCGCCCCTCAAGAGAAAGGGTAGAGTCAGTTCAGAGTCAGTCATAGACAGAGTCAGACGATTACTGTAAGACATTGGAATAGTGATACTTGTCGAGACAACATAGTTCACTCCAACCAAATCTGATAGTCATTACTAATACTTCTACTTTTTTGTACATATTTCTGTTTGTAATATATCTGTGTTATTCCATACCTGTGTTCGAGTTATTCTTCATTGGTTCTGCCTTGGACCATCACCGTGGTACAAGGAACGTGGACCATAACAAGTGGCGACGAGGTAACCCAAAGGAAAAACTAACTCTATACGCGGAGGACATATTTTTTTTTTTGCTATCCGTCGCACATAACAAGTGGCGACGAGGTAACCCAATAGAAAAAACGAACTCTATACGCGGAGGACATACTTTTTTTGATATCTGTCGCATATAACAGTAGTCGACGAGTAAACTCTAAAAAAAAACAAGTTCTACGCGAACACATAAAAAAAAGAATTTTCTTATTGGATATCAATTTTCTGGAAATTTTTTTTCGGCGTTCATAGGTTTCAGAATATCAGGTTTTCACTAAAGTAAAATACGTACACAAAATTACGTCAACATGGAAGATTTTAAGTCAACCATTGTGGAACTTATCAAAATCCAATTTGACCAACAACAAAAGTACGAACAGAAACATCTTGAATTACAAGAATTATTGCTACGTGTAATGTCAAATAAAGAACAAATTTCCGAGAACGAAACAGTTCTCTCACAAGAGGCTATTTGGAGAACTATCGAAGACAAACAAAAGTTCTCATTGTTGGTCTAGAAGAGAAAGCAAAACCAGAATAAGAATCATGAGGACTGACCAAGCAGATGAGACTAACATAAGAAAATACGTACAAGTTGAAATGCGAAACAGAAACGTCAGGCTACAGTTGGATTCTGGCTCTGACTCAACTATTATAAACCTACAAACATGGAGAAAACTGAACAAACCTTCCATGTTAAAAACGGATAAAATTGCTAGATCAGTTACGGGGAGAAAGATAAAATTTGTGGGTGAAGTAATTACAAATGTAACATTTAATGGCATGACGAAAACACTAAAAATGTATGTGTTAAGAAATACAGACAACCTATTCGGAACGGACTGGATGCAAAAATTCGAACGGTGAGATCTACCAATAAATACGTACTGCCAAAATGTAAAAAGTTTATCAACCGTGGCCGACAAATTAAAAGAGAAACTAAAAATGAGTTTCCCCGAAGTATTTTCAGCAGGTCTAGGAAGATGTAAGAAAACGGCAGCAAATATCGAAATAAAAGAAAACGTTCAACTTATCTTCAAGAAAAAAGGAGCGTACCGTTTGAAAAATTAGAAAAATTGATCAAGTATTAACTAGACTCGAAAACACTGGCATATTGACAAAAGTAGAATACAGTAAATGGGCCGCACCGACGGTCTAGGTCAAAAAGAAATCAGGAGAAATTCGAGTTTGCGCTGATTTTTCTATAGGTTTGAACGCAGCAATAAAGGACTACCACTACCCTCTACCCAGTCCAGAAGAAGTATTCACTAAATTAAATGGCGGTATTTTTTTTTTAAATTGATTTAAGTGAAGCGTACTTGCAAATTCCAGTCGATGAGGAAAGTTCAAAACTACTATGCATAAACACACACAAAGGATTGTACAGATACCAAAGATTACCATTTGGGATTAAGGTCGCGCCGGCTATATTCCAACAGACAATGGATACGATGCTTGCCGGACTAGAGTACACAATCGCATACCTGGTTGACGTATTGATAAACAGTGAAAGTGTTGAACAATATTGGCAACATGTACAAGAGGTGTTTAAGAGAATACAAAGCTATGGATTCAAAGTAAAAGAAAACAAATGCGATTTTTTCATGAAGGAAATTAAATACCTTGGCCATATCATAGATCAAGAAGCTAGACGACCAGACCCTGAAAGGTCAACAGCAATAAAAAAAAAATGCCAGTTCCTAAGAACATAACAGAACTACAAAGTTTTCTAGGCTTAGTGAGTTACTACTAGGAATTCATACCTCACATGCCTAAACTTCGCGCCCCACTGAACGAACTGCTAAAGAAAGAAAAGGTTTGGCAGTGGACAGATCAATTCGAGGACACATTTGAAAAAAATAATTAAGACGTTAACTTCAGATTTATTTTTGGCACACTACGATCCTAAACTAGAAATTATTGTAGCAAGTGACGCGAGCGCCTACGGAATCGGCGCCTGTATATTGCATAAAATGCCAGATGGAACAATAAAACCCATCGCACATGCTTCTCGAACTCTTCTACCAACAGAGAAAAATTGCTCACAAATAGAGAAAGAAGGTCTGGGAATTTATCTTCGCAGTCACAAGGTTTCATAGGTACATCTATGGTAGATATTTTACTCTACAGACGGATCACAAACCGTTACTAACAATTTTTAGTTCGAAAAAAGGTCTACCGGTTTACACTGCAAATAGGTTACTAAGATGGGGCACAATTCTTCTGAACTGCAATTTCAGATTGGAATATTTACCAACGAAAAAAATCGGACATGCGGATGGTCTGTCGAGACTTATACCAACAAAGACAGAGCCATTGGAAGATACGGTAATCGCAGCCGTAAGAAATGAAGAATATATCAGGACAGTACTATGTTGTACAGTTAGGAAACCTCCCAGTCACACTACAAGACATAAAAAATGAAGCCAAAAATGATGAATTTATAAATGAAACAAAAGCAAAAATAGCAGAAAAAGATAAGCAAATATCGGACAGCTTTTCTCTATTCGATAATGTGCTACTTTACAACGAAAGGGTTGTAATTGCCAAAATACTACAAAAGCGAATCTTAAAGGATTTCCACTGGGGACATCCTGGAAAAAATAGAATGAAGTCGCTAATCCGAAGCTATGTATATTGGAAAAATATGGACCAGGATATTACTCAGATGGTGGAAATGTGCAAGGGTTGTAACTTAGCAGCCAAAGCATCGCCAATCATCCATAAGCTATGGCCAGAGACTGATCGTCCGTGGTCAAGAATACACGCAGATTATGCAGGACCAATTGACGGATTTTACTATTTAATCATAGTGGATAGTTATAGTAAATGGCCGGAGGTGTTTCGTTGCAAAAATCCTACGTTGGCATTTACCATAAATTGCCTCCACGAACTATTCGCTCGGTTTGGTGTAGTGGATTGCTTAGTCACAGATAATGGAACGCAATTCACATCAGCAGACTTCCAAGAGTTTTGCGAAATTTATCAAGTCAAACATATAAAATCCCCGCCATACCACCCAAGATCGAATGCGCAAGCGGAGAGATTGGTTGATACACTCAAAAGAGCGTTACAAAAAGCATACGATGTGCCTACGGAGAAAGCATTACAACAATTTCTTCAAGTATATCGAATTACTCCAAATAATGCTACACCATCGACATTATCACCCACAGAAGTGATGTTCGCTAGAAAAATCAGATCAGCATTTGATAAATTGCTACCAAGTCAAACGAAACAAGTAACACAGCCCTACGTACCAAAAAGAAAATTCCTCCAAGGAGAAAAAGTTTTTTTAAAGCATATAAAAATAATACATCTTCTGGGAGCTAGGGACAATTGAGAAAAGAATCGGCAATATGGTTTACATAGTACAGGGACAAAAACTCACACAGAAGACACGTAAACCAAATAAGGAAGCGACCGTTACAGGATGCTAACGGTACCACCTCAAGAAGAGGTGATGGACATGATTCCCGATACATTTGATATAAAAAGACCAGAATCAAGAAAATCGTTCAGAAAAAGAAAGTTCACTGAACCTTTGGAAATAGATCTAAAGAAAAAAGATATGAAAAACCCCTGCTACGCAAAAGCTTCGGATGGGGGGTGTTATGGGAACTTAGCCATAATAATAATGGACTATTCCGGACATCATAAACACTGCTCCTCAAGAGGAAGGGCAGAGTCAGTTAAGAGTCAGTCAGAAACAGAGTCAGACGATTACTGTAAGACATTGGAATAGTGATACTTGTCGAGACAACATAGTTCACTCTAACCAAATCTGATAGTCATTACTAATACTAATGTTTGTAATATATCTGTGTTATTCCATACCTGTGTTGAAGTTATTCTTCATTGGTTCTACCTTGGACCATCACCGTGGTACAAGGAACTTGGACCATAACACTAATAATTAAGTTGTTCATAATAAAAAATAACTCTCTATATATTGCACAATTATTCTCAAAAGAAGAGTAAATCAGTTTCACATTCACATGTGTGATTTTAGTTCTAATATTTGGCCCTATGATAGACAAAGTAAAACTTAGTAAAATTATAAACTGCTTGGTGATTCAAAGAGATGTACATTCCATCTACTCCTATAATCAGAGATTATATTGAAATAATAGAATATCATATGCAGTCTTTCTAAGCAGATAGACCATTCCTACAAGCACAGCCCAAAAATCTTTGTATCTATTTGTTGCACACTACTAAATATCTATTTATCTTTGTTTATGGCTAATTCATTTACGTTTTCACTCTCTGTATAGCATGGAAAATTGAAATAAGTACGTCGAAAAGCGACCAGCGCCAAATCTTATTCTTCCTCTTACCGCAGTCAGTCGATTTCTCATCTTGATTTAGAATTGTGGACATTTTTAATCCATTGCTCCCACCCATGTCCAGAACAGATAATGACCCATGTGAAAAACACCAGGAAATAAAAAATCTTCAACTGTTCGGAGTCGATGATGCATAGTTTGCGTGCTTTGTCTGTTCCTATCTTTCACAATGTTGATTATTTTATCTTTTACCAGACTGATGAAACATATTGTTTTCAAGTCAGGCGCCGTCTTGAATATGGGAATTGGATGAACGATAGTCGCTGACCGGAGGCGGATGTATATATTGAATACATGGAGACTGCGAAAGAATAGATAATTTTAGATTTGAGACAGACAGCAGGTGCATCTTAAGACAATCCATTCTCTTCTCAAATTGTCGGCCGTAAACTCAAACAACTGAGATGTACAGGAATTGAACATAAACGCCATTGATGCCAAGTTTGAAATGTTCCATTTCTTTTTCTTGTTGTTAAGAAAGGAAATCAGGAATTTTCTCGCAACACTTTTTTAAAGAATGAATTTTGGTTTACAGGCAAGTTCGTCCGTACAAAAGCCTCCTGATGATCAATTTTATGTAAGTTAACCATTGCGATCAGAAAATGATTGTCATCTGAATATGGACTATTTGGGGTTTAATCATATGCGAATCAGCAATTGAATTTATTCGTTTTCAATATTTAATTGGAAATGACATCTTTCTCAGATCTTCTGGGGCGTTTCAACCATTCTAACAACAACTGGAACAATTGTCATTTTCAGACTCACGAATGACCTTCAATTTATGTTTCTTCTTAGCAAAGATCTTCACATCATCCCTATATTTAAGCTTGGTTATTTTTTCCAAGGATTTTATATTATTATTAGTATTAGTATTAGTAGTAGTATTTGTACTCATTGATTGTCAAATCTTCTAAGAATTATTTCTCGCACGCCAATAAAGATAAATGCAATCGACCTTCTTATTGCCTTCATTTTCTGTTCTCTGACACTATCTTTTAATCTTCTTCACTTACACACACTAATTTACTAAATGAACGACGCCGGTCCCGGGAAGGTCTATTTGGCAACAAGATGAAGAAAATTGACTCGATTTCCTCAAGTGTTTATTTTTCATGTTCTCTAAGAAACTTTCCATGTTGTGGTTTTGATTTCTTCATTTGTATAAACAAATCACACTAGTTTGCACTATTCCAGCGGAATAACCATTCCACCCGATACTTTTAACCACATTTTATCACAATACAACTGATATGGCTGATTGAATGACACTCAAATATCTCTACGTAGTCAACATTTCGTGTCCTGCTGTGTCATATTCAGCTTCGCTTAAATCTTATTTTTAATTCATTTTCCTTGTCACTTGGAATGTATGTAGTTGTCTTCTATTCTTTTCGGCTTTCATTCTGAAAATATCCCAATCCAAATTTGTTTTTTTATCAATTGTGTTAGAAATGTTGTCGTTAATTCTTATTGATCTGCGTTATATAGTCCTTAAATAGCTTGAAAACATAGGCGATCCAATCCTGAAGACTGCCTTCTTTCTCCTTTTTTTTCTCTTTTCAAATACTATCTTAGTTTTTTCTTTTGTGCAGTTTAGGAAAGGACCAGAATATCTCTGAAGATTATTCATTTATTTACTCATTTTATTATGTTTCCTCTGTTGAGACGAGTATCCTAATCGAGTATCTTCGAGATTCTTCTCCCAATATTTCTCCCACTTCATAACTGCCTTGATCATAAACTTTGATAATTTCTCCATTCTTTTCTCCTCAGTATTCTCATGTTTCTATTTGTACCTTACGAGCATTACTCATTCCTCTTTTCCAGTATCCACTTCAGATGATATTCACTCTTTCACCAATGATATGTTTCATAATTAGATATTCGAACATGATAATATGGTTTATTTTGAAATATAGACAGTCACCTATTTCTGACACTGATTGCTTAAGTTTAATATTTTAGACGTTTAATATAAGGAAGATGAATTGAATTTTTAGAATCTTTATCTACCAATCAAAATAACGAGCAATGAATATATTTTTAACCCACTAGTATAGATAAATATGAACAGGATGACATAAAAGGATACATAGTGAGATAGACATATAGAAATATACGAAAAAACTGTAATAGATATTAACAGATTGAGAGAAAGAGAGAGAGAAGGGGGAGAATGGGGAGAAAGAAAGATAAAAAGAGAGGGATGAACAGACTGTGATAATTGGCTACAAGCTCAGTTCAAATAATATCTATCCATTTTGCATATTTCCTGAACCAGCTCCGCAGCTCTGATGTAACTTGGCAACAAATCAAAGGGGTCGTTGTTGCGCATGCGTGATCAAACCTTCTCTAGTTGGGTTACTTTAGTCGACAGTGAGGCTTTAGTGATTGGATCTGCCTAGGCTTCATGTCTTCTGCATCATTCAGATAATACATGACATAAGCCAGCTGTGTTAACCTCTCTACAGCTCAGATTTGACTACATAAGTTATCCGACAATTTTTCTTAAGTTAACATCGATAATTTCAGACTGCGGATAAGTTTAAGAATGAGACAGCTGATGTCGATCCCGAAAGAAGATTTAGCAAGAACGGTTAGGTATGTGTATAAAGTATTAATGTAATTATTTTCAAGAGGACGAAAACGAACATTGCCGTGCGTTGATTATTTCTTCTTCTTCGCTGCATCATCTCCAGAAATAATCAGATAGCAAATATCTATAGACATTCTGAAAGACTGGTTGGTTATTTTTGTTTAGCAGCATATCGGATGCATATATTTTAGATAATAATGGTTTTAGTGATGCAACTCTTACTAATTAACCCATAGCTAGGGAAGAAGAGGTGTACTCATACCTTCCTCAACTGCATTTAAGAGTAACAGAATATAAGGAATTAATAGGGAATTGCAACTCGCCTCTACGATTAACAATTTCGAGCCATTATCCATTACACTACCCGCACATCCAAATTTGACGGCACATGGTATTCCTAATCGGTCACCCACTAGATACTGACCAAGCTCGATGTTGCTTAACTTCGGTGACCATACAGGAACCTATTCAGAAATAGGTATAATTATAACACATATATTACTGTGAATTTAGCACTTGACCAATCCGTTTTCTTTCGCTAATTATAACTCTTTAAATATTTTTTCAATGGTAACCTTTTAATTTTTTGCTTTTTTATTATTAAGTTATTCAGTTTAAAAAGAAGCGATGAAGCAAGTGGCCAAATATAGAATTCTGTCACGATTATTGCTACATCCTTGTTTATTTATTCTTCCACCAAAAGAAAAAATAAATCGCTGATTTAGTTCATTCTGAAAATATTTTTTCTTGCAATACGTCGGCTTTATCCAAGCAATTTGTTTTCTGATTTCGAGTTTTTCCCATTTTCCCTCGAGGTGCCAGTTTCATTGAATAATGTTGTCTGCTCTTATGTATACAGCTATTTCTACAAGTATTTACATATATCCACTGATGTCTAATGTTGTAATTCAACATTAGGCTATTGCTCGCCGCAGTGTCTCGCAGGAAAGGGAAGCATTTCAGGAGAAGAGGTTGAATCACTATACGAACGGCGATAAAGCCAACCATTCCTTCCCGGGACCGGCGTCGATCAGTTTATCGGGCAGAAGCTTGTGTAACATGAAGCTATGTTTTCAGTCGAACTCACCGACGAAGTAATTGTCTGTTGATCGACGTTGCCTACTTTTACTTGACCGCTTTTCGCATCGTTTAAATTATCAACACCGGCTAATCCTTAAATTCAGTTGGAAAAACAGTAAACGGCCACAGATTAAATAAGCAATACGACAATATCAGTGACCAGATCACTGGACTTCATTTATAGCCTCAATTTTTCTCAGAATAGGTTACATCTCAAGCAAAAAATAATAATTTTCAAAATTGTTCTCCCCAACTGGTAATTTGGATTTACAGATATATTATTTCTTCAGAGTTCATTATTATTATTCTTACTGTGGTGATAACTAACCCTTGTAGTAGTATTTATTTTAAACTTATGACAAATATATTTGAATGTATGTCTACTACCATTTTGGCTGAAAGATGCGTTAACAATGATTATTATTAATATGCCAACAAACAGGGGGAGTATTCAAAATGATTAGTCTAGTAATGAATGTAAGATACTATTCCAACTATTACAGCAATTATATGAATGAAAGGGGCGTGATAGGAAAGTAAGATCTTGTCGAAGAAGATTCTTCATGACAAACGTTTATAGATAACTGAACATTACATCTTTGTTTATGTTTTAATTAAATCAATATTGATAAAATTGGCAGGTAACTCTGTAATTACTATGATTGTGATTACCATTTATTCGTAAGATATATGCTAAAATAACAATTTAGCCGGATTCGAATCAGTTTTGCAACTGTGACATATATCTAATATATTCGTTTTCTCACACACACGCCTCGTTTACAAACACTGTATCATACAGCTGAAATAGTAGAAGACCAGTGCCATCAGGGATTGTATCTGGAATTCAATTGTGGTGATGTCGGTGGCCCACTGAGTATGTAGTTTCCACAGGAACGACCTAGCGCTTTCCATCAAAACATTGCACAAATACAATGGCTTGTTGTTTTACCATAGTTTATTTTAGTTTCATCGCTTCCCCAAATACCATGCGCCCACACATGCCAAACTCATTGGACTTTCAGTGCTACAAATTCCGACGCACGTGTGACAATTTAAGACACTTTAGACGCTGGACATTGCTTTGCATGAATACACAGACTGACCTGTCCAGAGACAACAATAAACACATCAAGGCTCTATGTAGTCTGTTTTGATGCGTTCCTTCTTTTTACTTCCCTAAATCTTTCTGCCCTTCCTTGATTTTATTAGAGAACATCCGATCCCATTTCGTATCGATATGTTTTGGCTGCTCCTAGTAAACAATTGGTGATTTTCCCTCCTTCGATCACTGTCACAATTGAACGTGAGCACTAAACAATCTGACCCTTTTTTTAAATGCTCTGACTCCGTTTTCTAGCTATAAATCTTTTTCTTTCTTTCGCAAAGACTTGAAGTACTTGTGGTCGGAATATTTTTTAAAGAACACTGAAATTTCTTATGAGACAAAAGATATATTCTCATTGTCTGTAGCTGCTCATAATTATGGCTTCTTTTTAGCTACAATGCGTAGTTTTCTTTCTTATTGTTTCAAGAAAAAATTTCCATTCTTTCATTCATTTCGTTATTTTCCGTCAATTTAAACATTTGAATTCCTTTCTTCATTATTTATATTGCTTTTTTTTTTTTTTTTTTTTTTACCTTGCGTTTCATCTTTTCATTCTTTTTTTCTACCCCAGGTTTTTAATTGTTATCTTTCTTTCTTACCCGTTTTCTTTCGCTTTATGTATTTTCTTTCTTCCTTTCTTTCGGCTTATGCGTTACTTTTTCTTAGTTTGTTACTTTTTTTACTTTTTTAGTTACTTTTTGCTTGCTTAGTTTCTTCTTATCTATTTCTTTCTATCATCTATGTCTTTTATTTTTATTATCATTTTTTTCATCTATTTCTTTTTTGGTCTCATCTTCTCTATTTTACTCATTCTTTTAACTTTTTCTATTTCTTTCTTTTCTACTTCATTTTTTTTTCACCTTTTTTTATCTTTCTTTTGTTTTACGTTTCCCTTCATTCATTGAACTTGTTCTTTTCTTTCTTCTTTTTTCCCTTTATCACAGATTTTTCTGTTCTCTTTCCACCAGCCTCTTTTAATCCATTTTTTCTCTTCTACCATATTGATTCTTACCACCTTCCTCATTCAAATATCGTTTCTCCAGACTTTTCTCCTTGCCTTTCAAACGCTCGCTTTTTAATTTTACGAAATTTGCACACAAATTGCTTGTCAAATTACAATTGCAACAGGGAAATCATAATAAATATTTGATGGCAATTAAATAAAAACAAGCAAAAAGGAATGATCAGCAAATAGCAGTACAAGAAATACGCATTTAAATATTAATCTATATTCTTAAAATTCATAAGATACAGACCAAAAAAGCCCATCTTAGCATTCTACTCAAATTGTTATGGAATGTATACTTTAACTTCTAAAAATAAGAAACGACCAAAACCTTTCAAAAAAGCAAAGCCAATATATATATAGAGAGAGGCATATTTTGTAGAATTCAGAGATTAAGCAAATATTTACGAATCTTAATATATAAATGATTTATAAAAATATATAGAAATCGAACAAATTAATTATAATGCTATCAAATCAAGATGCTTTTTAAATTTTGAATGTTTTCATGAGATAACGTTTTTTAGCATAGAACACGATTGAAATTTATTTGGAATCTGACTCGAGTTGTTTTATAGATTATATAAAAGCTTTTGATAAAGTACGCCACAAAAAATTGCTGGAAACCCTAGGTAACCTTGATATATTTTGACAGGATATTGGAATAATCCAGAACCTATAATGAGAGCAAACCACCTGCATACGGATAGAAAATGAATTTCGTAAATATGCAAGAATAGAAAAGGGTGTAAAACAAGAATGTGTTTTCTCACCGAACTTATTCAACCTATAAAGTGAGGCGATTCTGAGAGAATTAAATGGTTGTTAGTAAAAAGGAGACCTAACATGCAAATTACAGATTAGAGATACAAACATCAAACGAGTACAACAATTTAAATATCTGGGAAGAACGATATTAGGAGAAAAGGTTTATAAAATAAAAGAAAATACTATTCTCATCACCCAACTGATATATACGAGCTCCTATCCACATGTTCGGATAAAATGGCTTAATTTAACATCGAAGTTTCACACTCTCTTTCGGTTCACCCAGGCTGCTGGAAATACCAGAAATGTTAGGTAGCATTCCGCATATATATTTTAGGTAGCATTACGACCATATATATATATATATATATATATATATATATATATATATATATATATATATATATATATATATATATACATATATATATATATATATATATATATATATATATATATATATATATATATATATTATGTACAAGCATACCATATGTTGGAGATTTATTAAAATTCGAGATGCCATGTTTTCCTAACGCAAATATCAGTGGTTATATATTGTAAACATTTCATTTCAAAGTAAGTAAAAAATACGAAATATGAAATTCAAATATTTCTGAGAGAAAGAATGACCCCTTGATATGAGGTATATATACGGGTCAGCCCCTTGTTTATTATTAATTAAAGACTAACGCCTAGTTCTCTTCAAAGTGCATACTATGTGATCCCACATACATATCTCAGAATCATTTCCCCTTAAATAATAGGGATCTCTGGCATGTCGCTTGCTCTTTAATCTCGCACACAATAAGAGCTTTCAGCAGCGATTTTAGTTTTGGAAAATGTCAAGAACCACAGAAATATCATAGCGGGACTGTAATGTGTCTGTCATACTCTCGGTCACTTTCATAAATAATGAATTAAATATTGTCAGCTCAATTTAAAAATGGGGAATTAACGACGCCGTCGGATGAAGAAGAAATAAACATTAGTGATGCACAAATCATACATTACTCTCTTTTATATTATGTAAATCTGTTACAATTTGAAGTCCTCCACGTCACGGCGCACTCTTGGATTTGGGGCAAAGAGAGATTACTGTATGAAAAGTGAATCACTCATGTTTATTTCTTCTGACAATATTTAATTCATTATCTGTGAAACTGACTCGGGAGTTACCATTTTGCTTCTGACATTGTTCAAAGTATCAATGGAGTACAAATAATCGTCATCGAAATGATTCTCATCACTTTTCTTACCATATAGTAATTTTTACTTTCATTTGAAAGTTGCGTTATTTAGTTTTCAGTCTGTTTTCTTCGTTTTTCCAAGCTAGTAATTTATCCAAAATATTGTTCTACGTCCTTAACATGTTTAAAGAGGTAGACTTATTATTCCATATGTAGTTTTGTTATTCATATTTGTCCTTTTTAACGTAAAAGCAACTGCTAGATAAATTTTTTTGTCTTTAATATTTGAAGTTTTACGGTAAAATTATTTTTATTTCGTATCACCTTCATAGTCTTCCCTCTTTTCTGTTTTCACTAAAGTGTTTTTGACAAATTTTTTGCCCTTCAGTATTTTTTTTAATTCTAAGATTAACGCTTTTCACCATCTGATATTTTTCTGATGATTATATTCAACCAATAGATTTTTGGCATGTCATTATTGTTTAAAATTCAAACATCAATTATTTCAATTGTGTTTAAACTGTTATCTTCATATTTGATAAATGTTTTAAATTTTCAGCCAATATGTTCTTTGGCAAGATTTAGTGCCGTCTCATATCAGAAAAATGTCCTCATAGAAAAAAATAGATTGATCAACTATCCTGTTTTCTATCAGGAAATTTGATCACTTAAATGTTCTATCACACAACTTTCTTAATGGAGAGATCTGTAAAAACGAAACAGGTGACTTCTAAACACTGCCAGGTGTATTTTATACTTGAGGAAATATTAAAAAAACTATCGGTGGATTCATTTTATTAAGAATAACATAAGAGTTTCTACTTTTTATTCGATTATTTTATGTTACCTTTTTGTTTTAGTTTATCTTAATTGAAAAATCCCGACAGACTGAAAAATCGCCCAGATTAACTGATATCTATTCAAACCATTTACTTTTTCTCTTTGTTTTCCATTTCATTTTCTGATCAAATATAAAAGAATAAAAAAGCCAAGAAAAATCAACCAACTTACAAAGTCGAGAGAATAAAACAAACGATAGATGTGTGTGGGGTCAGTGACCAACACGTCTGGCTATTAAGACTATTGGCCGTGGGTAACCGGACTTAGTACATACAAACACAATGTCCACTTTAAGTACGCCAGCCGGTCAGATAAAGCTGGATAGAGTTGGCCGTTCGGCCGGTCCGACTATCAGGCCATTTCTGGACATGGTTGCATTAAAGCGGGAAATGGACAAAGAGGCGATCGATTGGCGCCATTTTCCAGCTTCTTTTTTCGTTGTCCGTGCTTCGCATTCTTCTGAATTATCTTCTTTCTTACATTGTTCAGGATTCTTTACTATTTCCTTCCTTTCTTTTCATTATTTCATTTAAATTTACTATTTTTCTTTCTTTTTTTCTTTTTTATCGGTCTCCTCTCTTTATTAGTCTGTATTTCTATCTTTCTTCACCTGTTCCTCTCTCTCTCTCTCTCTCTCTCTCTCTCTCTCTCTCTCTCTCTCTATATATATATATATATATATATATATATATATATATATGTATATATAGATAGATAGATAGATAGATAGATAGATAGATTTTAACAGATTGACAAATATTAAATTTTCTTAATCTGATTAAGTCTTGAATATTTTACTTTTTCTTATTACTTGCATTGTTTGTATTGATCTCCTTTAATATTTGTGTTTTGTTATAAATATTTCCTTTTTCTCAGCCTCGAATTTTTATCAATTTCACAGATGTTTTAAATTATCCATTCAAGATATATTTCCATATTTGTTACCCTCTTTCCACATTTCTTCTCTTCGATTATCATCTTCAAAAATTAAATTAATTTTTTCTTTCTTTTGTATGAATTCTAGTTTTGTTTCCCTCTTCTCTCTTATATCTCATTCCTCTCTTTTTTCTAATCATTTTCTTCTTCTTCTTCTTCTTCTTCTTCTTCTTCTTCTTCTTCTTCTTCTTCTTCTTCTTCTTCTTCTTCTTCATCATCATCATCATCTTCTTCATCATCATCATCATCATCTTCTTCTTCTTCTTCTTCTTCTTCTTCTTATTCTTTTTCTTCTTCTTCTTCTTCTATTTTGTATTTCACTTCATTTTTACCTTTCTTTTGAGCAGAACAGACTTAGCCGTTAATTTTATATTGACCGTTAATTTTTTCTTTGCAAAATTTTATTTATCGCTTTTTACTTTTTGTCATTTACCTCCATTTTTATGAAAAATGTTTTTAATTTTCTATTTTTCAAAAGTATTTTCAATTCTTATTCACATTCTTCCTAATAATTCTCACAAAATATTTTAAACATGTCTATAATTACTTTTTGTCTTTGTCTTCGATTTTGCGTCGATTTCTCTCCGCCCTACCTAATTTCTTTCCCAATTTCTCTCCAAATCAACATTTTCACTGTTGATCATGCAGTAAAAACTTTGTGGGAGCAGATGTACACAGGTTTCCACATATAAAATGACGTAGTGAAATGATAAATATGTAAACAAATGAAGAAGAGAACACCATGCAGAATTCTGACACACCATTTGCTTATGTTTCTTATTCTTTGCCCTGTGAAGTAAAGTATAATCACTTCCTACTCTAGTTCAGAAAAGTATGCAATCAACAGCAGATTTTAAGAAGTAGCACAGCTACACAAGAATATACAAAACGTTCCTCCTTTCAATTCAAACCATTTTCATGTCGGATTATTACAGATGTTACTAGCATGAAGGCAGTGATATTTGTCCATTAATGAACAAATAAATACAAAATTTGTATACCGATCAGGATAATCACTTTCCCTGCGACAATACAACCTCCGCCATTTTATCATTTCTTGAAAACTACATTCTGCAATAATAATAATAATAATAATAATAATAATAATAATAATAATAAGTTAAGGAAATCATCAACCTCGCTAACCAATTAATTAAAAAATAAGGGATGAAATGGAAGGACCGATGGACCTGACAGAAATGAATCATCTTATATACTCGGCTTCGGCAATGATGGCAGAAACAATAGGTGAAAAAGTAAAACAAAAAACAACATAAACGAAAAAGAAAAATGCCAGTCTGGAAAGAAAAGATAGAAACCGAAATAAATAAACTACGAGGACAATTGTCACTTCTAAATGAAATAGTCAAGGGCTCCAAAATGAAAGAAAGAAAAAGAAGACAACTGAAACGAAGCTTTGGCATAAAGAATAAGACTGACTTACCAAAAGTTAAAGAGAAGATCAAACAACAAATTCAAGCGAAGGCAGAGAGAATCAGTCGTTACGAAAAAAGAAACGGGTTCTTCTGGCAAAAAGAAAATCTTCAAAGAATATGCCAAGAAATTATATCGAGAACTGGGAAAATATAATAGAGGTAAATAACCCGCCTAATATCCAGGAAGATGTAGGAAAACTGCAAAATGCACAATGAAAAGGCTACATGGAACAACACACACATATGCAGTGCTAAAAATGGACGGATATCAGTATTACTGAAACAATCGGTGGCATCTGCAAAATCAAACCTGGAAAGCACCAGGAATAGAGCGAACAGCCAATTTTTGAATAATATAATACCTCGCACGGATATACAATGATATAATCATAAACCCAGAAAAATACCCCAAATGGCCCACGTGGGGAATAACATACCTAAACCTAAAAGAAGAGACGCAGAACCCGAAGAACTATAGATCCATCACCTGCCTATCAACAATTTTTCAAGATTGTCACTTCTATCATAACCGAGACGACATACAATTACCGCGAGAAAAGCAATTTATTCCCAGAAGAACAGAAGGATTGTAGAAGAGAAGGTTGTGGGTGCAAAAACCAACTAATTATCAATAAAACCAATATTGGAAGAGGTGAAAACAAAGAAAAGAATCTTATCGATAGCATAGATCGACTATAGAAAGGCATTTGACAGTCATGGGTAGAGAAGAGTCTAACATATACAGAGTATCACCCACAACGGTCAAATTCGTAATAAAGAGCATGGAAACTGGAAGACCAGACTAGACCTAAACCATACAAACGGGTCATTAACATCGTGACCAAACAACATCAAAAGTGGGATCTTCCAAGGAGGTTCATTGTCATCACTATTCCTCTGCCTGGCATAAGCGCCACCCAGCTGCATACTGAACAACAGTAGCTACGGATACAAGTCGCAGAATGGCAAACTGAATCACCTATTCTATCCTGAGGATCTTAAAGCTTTTGCCAAGAATGATAACCATCAGAAAAACCTACTCACCATTGTCAAAATCTTCAACGAAGACAATAGAATGGAGTTCGGAATCGACGAATTTGCCAAAGTCAATTTAAAAGGCAGTAAACTAAAGAAAACTACAGATTTAGACCTTGATATCAACAAGAAGATTAAGGAACTAGCCCAAGATGGTACATACAAATACTTAGATATTAATGAAAGATACGGAATACAACATTCAATGATGAAGAGAAAGATACGAAAAATAAACATTATAGGAGAGTGCGTTTGATACTAGAAAGCGAACTTAATGGAGCCAATAAAATGAAGGCTATCAACACTCTAGCTATACCTGTAGTAACATACAGCTTCAACATTATTAAATGGAAGTTGAATGACATTAAAAGATTGGACGCCAAGACCAGAAAAATGCTTACCCAAATAAGAATGCCCCAGCCGAAATCAGATATTGATAGGCTGTACGTACCAAGAGCTTTAGGAGACCGAGTTCTAATCCAACTTGAACTGACTCTAAAACTACAACAATCGGATTGGAAGCATACCTCGCAAAAGCCAGTGACCCTCTCTTACAAATAGCAAAACACAAAATCCACTCCATCAACAAAGAAGCTGCACTCTTCTAGAAACAACCTAATATACTTGAAACACTACAAACAAAAAACGGAGTGAATACCATCTACACCAAAGGAGTAAAACAAAAAGCAAAACAACTTGGCAAAATTACAAAAAAACGTGGGAGGATAAGGCGTTTCATGGCAAATACTTAAAAAGAACAAAAGAAGCAAATGTGGACCAACAGAAAACACATCAGTGGCTGAGGAGCACAGGGTTGAAAGCTGAGGCAGGCAGAAGGCCTAATTAATGCAGTTCAGGACCAAAGCCTCGCAACCAGATCCTATCACTGGCACATAATCAGGGATGGAACTAACCCGAAATTCAGGAACTGTGGAAATATGATGAAACTGCCGACCACATTATCTCAGGATGTCCAGAACTAAACAAAATGAATATACCCACAGGCAAAACAAAGTAGCGACATATGTATACTGGATGAAGTGCAAAATCAAAACCACTGAAATATGGTATGAGCACCAACCAGACACAGTTACCCAAATTAACGATGTAACTATCCTCTGGGACATGCCAATTAAAACTGACAGGGAAATAAAAGCCAACAGACCTGATATTATCATAAAAGACCAGAAATTCAGGAAGTGTATGCTTATTGACATAACAGTACTATCTGAGCAAAACACCGCCATGAAAATTATCATGGAATTGTCCAAATACAAGGACTTGGAGATCGAGATTAACAGGATGTGGGGAATGAAGATTGACACTGTACCAATAGTAATCGGAGCTCTGGGCCTCGTAAGAAAAGTAATGGACAATTTTACTCAGAATGTCCCAGGTAACATCAACATCCAAGTTGCCCAGAGAATCGCCCTACTAGGAACATTCTATATACTAAGAATAGTTTCTATCACTTAAATGATAATTCTCCTATTTGGACCCAGCTCTACAGGATACAAAACAGGAAACACAAAAGATAATAATAGTAATAATAATAACTTCCTCTTGCCATAAAAAAAAAGATGCTCATGATGTTTGACATCCAGACTACACTAAGCGAGTAGTCTGGATGTTAATTTAATGAGAACCTTCCAAAATGTTGTCAATGGGTATAGTCAAACATTTTGATACTAATAGGATTTTGTCTGGGTACCAAGGAAACTGTAAAACATGAAAATTCTTTCATTGCTCATAGTAGTTGACGCCTTTGGAAGCGTGATTAAAAATAGAAATTAAAGTGGATCGATTAGAAAGTAAAAGAGTAAAATTCAAACTGTGTATGTCAACGTTGGTGTCTACAATGATAACAAGAAAAGTGCGGTTGATTTGAAGGTTTTACTTTTATATCTAGTCATAACCACTTGACATCTGATATGAATAAAAGATAAATTATTACAATGATCAAATTGATGTTAATTAATAAAATGTCGTCTATTATCATGATAATTTCTACGACAGGAAATAAATAAATTGACCATCTCTTTTTCTCTCCTTGTTGATTAATAATAATAATAATAATATTAATAATAATACATGAGGACATTAAGAATTCCAGTTGTACTTGGAGCCCTTGAATTGATTGGAAAAGATTCCAATAGACTCATTAAAGGAATCTCTGGTATCTCATGCCTTAAAGAAATACAAAAAATTGTACTCACAATACAGCCTATACATTACGAAGGGCTTTATCTATGTAAAGTATGTGTGATCTCAGTTTTTTTCCAAAACTGCTCTGTGAAAAATGTCATGATGCCATTTTTGACCTTAAGAAAGAAATGAGTATACACCAGAAACCAAAGGAAATACAACAACAGCAACAACAACAACAATAATATAAACACCTCAAATGTTAGGTATCACTTAATATCAGAATTTGGGCAAAGAGAATGCATATGTTTACTCCTCCGGTAATGACCCGGCAAGAGATAACGGAACAGAAAATAAAAGGATATTATTATTATTATTAATCGAGAGAAGTAAAACAGAGATAAGTCGAGTCATTAAAAACAATGTTCATAAGATGAATAAAAAAGATGATCAAAAATGCACAACTTACAAATATATGAGACAAGAGAACGTAATGAAAATAATGGAACAAAACTGATATTGAAAATTTAACCTAAAAATAAAGCTGCTTAACCGGCAGT
Organism: Acanthosepion esculentum; assembly: GCA_964036315.1. Taxonomy (NCBI): domain Eukaryota; kingdom Metazoa; phylum Mollusca; class Cephalopoda; order Sepiida; family Sepiidae; genus Acanthosepion; species Acanthosepion esculentum. The sequence goes on along the minus strand of OZ038504.1, from coordinate 29,300,619 downwards.
TACATCATCGTGGCATACTGATTATAAAAACATGAAGATTAATAGAACGAAAGTAAACTAACTGCTGCCATATAGTTCAATTGAAATTTGGAATCGCTTTACATATAGGGATTATCTAGAAATTATCCAACTAATTAATAATAACGAAAAGAGTCAATGATGCCATAGTATCTTTCACAGTGCTCCACTTGAGATTACGTATCATCGTGTCTCTTTCATCTTTCAGCATAGAGAAAGTCTTATGTGAAGAGGAGCACTAAGAACAAGTATTGTGCAAATAATTGACGATAATAAGAATCCGAGAATATATGACGGGAGGATAGAGCCTTATATAAAAACGGCACACACACACACACACACACACACACACACACACACACACACACACACACACACACACACACACACACACACAAAAGAATAATTGCAAGTAATTACAAGCCTATAAATTAAAACTGATTATGGAGTATAAAATCTTAACGGGATTATTTATCGAACAGTTCTAGCATCCAATGAAACATTTGCTCTCCTTAATAGTAAGAGAAAGGATGAAGAATCGGCAGTTGAGTAAGACGTGACCTATTCATCGACCAAGAAAAAAGGTCTGACAACAACGTTGCACCGACTGCACAAGGCCTAGGATAGAAAAGTCAAACATTTTTGAAAATCACACGGAAATTAATGGGAAATTACAAACAAGGGCAGTCCATCACCGAGGTGAATATAAGAGGAATTTCTTTTCAGAGTGACTCGCTTTCATCACTACTATTCCTCATAGCAACAGAGCATCGATTTATATTTTAAGATATAACGAAGTAAAGAGAGTGTTAACAGGACAAGTAAAATTCAACCATATTATCTCTATTGATAACTGAAAGATTTTGTCTAAATAAAAAAAGGAAACTGCTACAGTGAGTACCTTTAGCCAGAATATCCGAAAAGCGTTCGATATCGATGAAGTTAAATGACGATGATTCACAAGAGAAAAGAGGATCAGAAAGGATTGAAGGGAGCAAACACGAAATATAAACTGTGATAGGAAACGAAATCCATTTCTGTAGGAAAAAGATAAAGAATTTACTCCTTCCGAAGCTTTTACGTAGCAGGGGTTTTAATATCTTTTTTTCTTTGGATCTATTTCCAAAGGTTCAGTGAACTTTCTTTTTCTGGACGATTTTCTTGGTTCTGGCATTGTTTGCGGCCTTTTTATATCAAATGTATCGAAAATAGAGTCCATCACCTCTTCTTGAGGTGGACCGTTAGCATCCTGTAACGGTCTCTTCCTAATTTGGTTTACGTGTCTTCTGTGTGAGTTTTTGTCCCTGTACTATGTAAACCATATTGCCGATTCTTTTCTCAATTGTCCTTTGCTCCCAGTAAGATGCATTATTTTTATATGCTTTAAAAAAACTTTTTCTCTTGGGAGGAATTTTCTTTTTGGTGCGTAGGGCTGTGTTACTTGTTTCGTTTGACTTGGTAGCAATTTATCAAATGCTGATCTGATTTTTCTAGCGAACATCACTTCTGCGGGTGATAATGTCGATGGTGTAGCATTATTTGGCGTAATTCGATATAGCTGAAGAAATTGCTCTAATGCTTTTTCCGTAGGCACATCATACGCTTTTCGTAACGCTCTTTTGAGTGTATCAATAAATCTTTCTGCTTGTCCATTTGATCTTGGGTGATAAGTTGGGGATTTTATATGTTTGACTTGATAAATTTCGCAAAACTCTTGGAAGTCTGCTGATGTGAATTGCGTTCCATTATCTGTGACTAGGCAATCCACTACTACACACCGAGCGAATAGTTCGTGGAGGCAATTTATGGTAGTTTCCGCAGTAGGATTTTTGCAACAAAACACCTCCAGCCATTTACTATAACTATCCACTATGATTAAATAGTAAAAACCGTCAATTGGTCCTGCATAATCTGCGTGTATTCTTGACCACGTCAGTCTCTGGCCATGGCTTATGTATGATTGGAGGTACTTTGGCTGCTAAATTACAACCCTTGCAAATTTCCACCATCTGAGTAATATCCTGGTTCATATTTTTCCAATATACATAGTTTCGAATCCTATTTTTTCCAGGATGTCCCCTGTGGAAATCCGTTAGGATTCGTTGTAAAGTAGCACATTATCGATAGAGAAAAGCTGTCCGATATTTGTTCATTTTCTTCTGCTATTTTTGCTTTTGTTTCTTTTATAAATTCATCGTTTTTGGCTTCATTCTTTATGTCTTGTAGTGTGACTGGGAGGTTTCTAACTGTACAACATAGTACTGTCCTGATATCTTCTTCATTTCTTAAGGCTGCGATTACCGTATCTTCCAATGGCTCTGTCTTTGTTGGTATAAGTCTCGACAGACCATCCGCATGTCCGATTTTTTTCGTTGGTAAATATTCCAATCTGAAATTGCAGTTCAGAAGAATTGTTCTCCATCTAAGTAACCTATTTGCAGTGTAAACCGGTAGACCTTTTTCGAACCAAAAATTGTTAGTAACGGTTTGTGATCCGTCTGATGAGTAAAATATCTACCATAGATGTACCTATGAAATCTTGTGACCTCGAAGATAATTCCCAGAGTTTCTTTCTCTATTTGTGAGTAATTTTTTTTCCACTGATAGTAAGATTCGAGAAGCATGTGCGATGGGTTTTATTGTCCCATCTGCCATTTTATGCAATATACACGCGCCGACTCCGTAGGCGCTCGCGTCAATTGCTACAATAATTTCTAGTTTAGGATCATAGTGTGCCAAAAATAAATCTGAAGTTAACGTCTTAATTATTTTTTCAAATGTGTCCTCGAATTGATCTGTCCACTGCCAAACCTTTTCTTTCTTTAGCAGTTCGTTCAGTGGTGCGCGTAGTTTATGCATTTGAGGAATGAATTCCTGGTAGTAACTCACTAAGCCTAGAAAACTTTGTAGTTCTGTTATGTTCTTAGGAACTGGCATTTTTTTTATTGCTGTTGACCTTTCAGGGTCTGGTCGTCTACCTTCTTGGTCTATGATATGGCCAAGGTATTTAATTTCCTTCATGAAAAAATTGCATTTGTTTTCTTTTACTTTGAATCCATAGATTTGTATTCTCTTAAACACTTCTTGTACGTGTTCCCAGTGTTGCTCAACGCTTTCGCTATTAATCAATACGTTATCCAGGTATGCAATCGTGTACTCTAGTCCGGCAAGCATCGTATCCATTGTCTGTTGGAATATAGCCGGCGCGACCTTAATCCCAAATGGTAATCTTTGGTATCTGTACAATCTTTTGTGTTTGTTTAGAAGAGTTCGAGAAGCATGTGCGATGGGTTTTATTGTTCCATCTGGCATTTTATGCAATATACAGGCGCCGATTCCGTAGGCGCTCGCGTCACTTGCTACAATAATTTCTAGTTTAGGATCGTAGTGTGCCAAAAATAAATCTGAAGTTAACGTCTTAATTATTTTTTCAAATGTGTCCTCGAATTGATCTGTCCACTGCCAAACCTTTTCTTTCTTTAGCAGTTCGTTCAGTGGTGCGCGTAGTTTATGCATTTGAGGAATGAATTCCTGGTAGTAACTCACTAAGCCTAGAAAACTTTGTAGTTCTGTTATGTTCTTAGGAACTGGCATTTTTTTTATTGCTGTTGACCTTTCAGGGTCTGGTCGTCTACCTTCTTGGTCTATGATATGGCCAAGGTATTTAATTTCCTTCATGAAAAAATTGCATTTGTTTTCTTTTACTTTGAATCCATAGATTTGTATTCTCTTAAACACTTCTTGTACGTGTTCCCAGTGTTGCTCAACGCTTTCGCTATTAATCAATACGTTATCCAGGTATGCAATCGTGTACTCTAGTCCGGCAAGCATCGTATCCATTGTCTGTTGGAATATAGCCGGCGCGACCTTAATCCCAAATGGTAATCTTTGGTATCTGTACAATCTTTTGTGTTTGTTTAGAAGAGTTCGAGAAGCATGTGCGATGGGTTTTATTGTTCCATCTGGCATTTTATGCAATATACAGGCGCCGATTCCGTAGGCGCTCGCGTCACTTGCTACAATAATTTCTAGTTTAGGATCGTAGTGTGCCAAAAATAAATCTGAAGTTAACGTCTTAATTATTTTTTTCAAATGTGTCCTCGAATTGATCTGTCCACTGCCAAACCTTTTCTTTCTTTAGCAGTTCGTTCAGTGGGGCGCGAAGTTTAGGCATGTGAGGTATGAATTCCTAGTAGTAACTCACTAAGCCTAGAAAACTTTGTAGTTCTGTTATGTTCTTAGGAACTGGCATTTTTTTTTTATTGCTGTTGACCTTTCAGGGTCTGGTCGTCTAGCTTCTTGATCTATGATATGGCCAAGGTATTTAATTTCCTTCATGAAAAAATCGCATTTGTTTTCTTTTACTTTGAATCCATAGCTTTGTATTCTCTTAAACACCTCTTGTACATGTTGCCAATATTGTTCAACACTTTCACTGTTTATCAATACGTCAACCAGGTATGCGATTGTGTACTCTAGTCCGGCAAGCATCGTATCCATTGTCTGTTGGAATATAGCCGGCGCGACCTTAATCCCAAATGGTAATCTTTGGTATCTGTACAATCCTTTGTGTGTGTTTATGCATAGTAGTTTTGAACTTTCCTCATCGACTGGAATTTGCAAGTACGCTTCACTTAAATCAATTTAAAAAAAAAATACCGCCATTTAATTTAGTGAATACTTCTTCTGGACTGTGTAGAGGGTAGTGGTAGTCCTTTATTGCTGCGTTCAAACCTATAGAAAAATCAGCGCAAACTCGAATTTCTCCTGATTTCTTTTTGACCTAGACCGTCGATGCGGCCTATTTACTGTATTCTACTTTTGTCAATATGCCAGTGTTTTCGAGTCTAGTTAATTCTTGATCAATTATTTCTTTTGACGCAAATGGTACGCTCCTTTTTTCTTGAAGATAGGTTGAACGTTTTCTTTTATTTCGATATTAGTTGCCATTTTCTTACATCTTCCTAGACCCGCTGAAAATACTTCGGGGAAACTCGTTTTTAGTTTCTCTTTTAATTTGTTTGCCTCGGTTGCTAAGCTTTTAACATTTTGGCAGTACGTATTTATTGGTAGATCCCACAGTTCGAATTTTTGCATCCAGTTCATTCCGAATAGGTTTCTGTATTTCTTAACACGTACATTTTTAGTGTTTTCGTCATTCCATTAAATGTTACATTTATAATTACTTCACCCTCAAATTTTATCTTTCTCCCGTAACTGATCCAGAAATTTTATCCGTTTTTAACATGGCAGGTTTGTTCAGTTTTTTCCATGTTTGTAGGTTCATATTAGTTAAGTCAGAGCCAGAATCCAACTGTAGCCTGACGTTTCTGTTTTGCATTTCAACTTGTACGTATTTTCTTATGGTCGTCTCATCTGCTTGGTCAGTCCTCGTGATTCTTATTCTGCATTTGCTTTCTCTTCTAGACCAACAATGCGAACTTTTGTGTCCTATTTTTTTGCATGATAGACAAGTTTTAAAACGATATGTACAGTCTTTAAACCCATGCCAAGTCCCACAGCGATAGCATGGACTGGGTGGTATTTTCTTTTATATTGACTTTTAGAATTAGAAAAAATTTTTTTACCTGTTCTTGAGGCGGGGGTTGTTGGTGAGGAGGGAAAGTTGGTTTGTCTTCGTACTTTATGTATGTGCGCTATACCAACTTCTTCTTCTATGTCTTTTGAGTCTTTCTTCACACTGATGCATCCCTGGCAGTCTTCAGCTAGTTTTTGAATTGTCAAATCTTGTTTACTCTCCAATTTAGTAAGGATTCTGCTTCTCATTTCCGCATCTTTTGTTGAAACCAGTCCTTGGACGTAAATTAAGCATTTGAAATTGTCCGCGCTGAGTTCCGATAATTTGAAGTCATTACAATATTTATTAACAATAGACGCTGTCCTTTTTTGTAAGGTTCAGACATTTCCATCTTTTGTGGAATAGTGAGGTATTATGGCTGACAAGTTCTGTTAATAATTTTATGGCTTCTTTGAAAGTTAGCTCATTTGTTTTCCTTGAAAGTATATAATCTACGAATTTGGTATATTCGCATGTGCCTAATCTTCTTGGTAATAAACGTACTTTACGTGCATCTGACCAATCTTTGGAGTCAAATTCATATAGATCTTCGTACCTTCGGAAGTAATTTTCAAAAGTTTTATCTTCGTCGGGTGCATACGTGAAATCTTCGATACTACTCCAAATAGCGTCTTGTGAGAGAACTGTTTCGTTCTCGGATTTTTGCTCTTTATTTCACATTACACGTAGCAATAATTCTTGTAATTCCAGATGTTTCTGTTCGTACTTTTGTTGCTGTTCAAATTGGATTTTGATAAGTTCCACAATGGTTGACTTAAAATCTTCCATGTTAACGTAATTTTTTGCAAATATTTTATCTTAGTGTAACCTGATATTCTGTGTACGCGAAAAAAAATTTCCTTTGTTGACAATAAAATTGATATCCAAAAAGAAAATTCTTTTTTTTATGAGTTTGCGTTTTTTTTTAGAAATCTCGCGTAGAAGTTTTTTTCTTTTTTTTTTTTTAGAAATCTCCACGTAGAACTTGTTTTTTTTTTTAGAGTTTACTCGTCGACCACTTTTATGTGCGACGTATAGCAAAAAAGTATGTCCACATAGAGAGTTCGTATTTCCTTTGGGTTACCTCGTCGCCACTTATTATGGTCCAAGTTCCTTGTACCACGGGGAACCAATGAAGAATAACTCGAACACAGGTATGGAATAACACAGATATATTACAAACAGAAATATGTACAAAGAAGTAGAAGTATTACTAATGACTATCAGATTTGGTTAGAGTGAACTATGTTGTCTCGACAAGTATCACTATTCCAATACAGTAATCGTCTGACTCTCGACTCTTCTGACTCTGTCTCTGACTGCCTCTCTGACTCTGAACTGCTGCTCCCTCTTGAGGCGCAGTATTTATGATGCCCGGAATAGTCCATTATTATTATGGGTAAGTTCCCATAACACTTATCTTCTCCTTCTTCTATACTTAGGTGAAGGTAAAATGGATACAGAAAAAAGAACACAAACAGATCATAAATATCTTCAAAGGTAAACAAAATATATTACAAAATATATAACATAGAAAGGTTTGCAAAGAAGACACCTGAAAAGAGAAAATTATTTTCTATAAATAACAGCCCAATTTAATTCCAGAAAAACATTTACATTAAAGCCAAGATAGACAGAATATATCAAAATGCGAAAAAAAACATTCATAAATAGATACACGACTGCCCGAGATGTTTTATTTATTTACCATCTATCCACTGTCTTGCATATATTGGTTCTTTTACTAAAACAGTTTATTAAATTCACTTGTTTTAAGACAATGGATAGATGGTAAATTGTTACCATACAGATCAATGGTTTTCCCAAACATCACAATTTTTAATAAGGAATTCTGTGTAAAGTGAACTTTAAAGTGTATGCTGGTCTATCTGTGTGAACTTTAATCATTCCTGGAATCATACTATTTCTATTCTCAAAGACCGTTTCTCTTTTGTTCTTATAATACTCTCCATTGCATCCAAGTTCTTATAGTGAATTCCTGTTCTTAACCCGTTATATTCTAATTCGTTTTGGAACCATTTCGCAGTCTCTCCCCATACTATTTATTATAAGGACTTCTTTTGTACAGAAGCCAGATTCGCAATTTGCTAATTTTAACGTTTTTCCCCTGAGAATTCTATGAATATGTCAAACGTACTCAATTTTATGTATATTTTCATTGATATGTTTTATTCTTATTGGAAGTTTTGTTCTTAGCTTTTCTCCCATTTTTTTCTTCTTTTCTTTTCTCATATTTTTTCTCAGCCCAGTTGTTTCTCATTAAACTATTCAATTTAGTCGCACCTGTTTCCCTACTCCTGCTTTTCCCTTTCCGTAGAATCTGAATATTTCTACGATCCAATACACTGACTGAAACTTTTTCAGTTCCACATTTTTTTTCCTTTAAACGTATTTTTACCACGAGACAGTGAAAAGGTATTCTTTAGATTTTTCTTAGATTTCTCCCAAACGTTCGAACTTTCCTGTGGCACTTTACTTTTTAACTTCCAAGACATATAGAGAATGATTTTCATTTAATATCATTTCTACGATTATTATTATTATTATCCTTTCTACGATTATTATTATTAAAATTAATATTATTGCGTGACCATAAACTTTGTGAATACGATCCTCGTTAACATTGCAATCATCACGAAATATCCAATCAGCAGTGGTTCTCTGTTGGCGAGATTTATTGGCACGATTCCTCCTGAAGGCCCAAGAGATTTTCTCTCGGGGATTCTGCTCGTGTTCTGAATAATCACCCTTTTGGTATCTAGTGACCTGGTCAGATTCCTTTCGATATTAGCCTGCTATGACTCCATAAATTCGAACCATGAAAGATATTAAAACTTGTGATCTTCACGCCCATTGTATCTGGTGACTGTCATTGGGGATTAAGTGACAACCAGTCACCTTACATTTCTATCACTTAAATATTTTTCTCAGCATTATTTTAATTTTCACCCAATTTATTGCTTCATGCTAGGATCAAGTGACAACAAGTCTGTTTGAATTACCTGCTCTTTCATCAGTGTGCATTTCCAAGCATTCAGAGTTGGTTTTATAAGTTAAAATTAGTACCATTATTAGAGTATGGAATAATAATAATAATAATAATAATAATAATAATAATAATAATAATAATAATAATAATAATAATAATAATAATTTACAATAAACACAGACAGAACAATCAAAGATAACCGCCCAGACATTGCGATCAGAGACCACAAAAATGTGCCGTCTTATTGTCATGACAGTTCCTGTAGATTGAAATGTATCTTTGAAATCTTCCAAAAATATCAAAATACAACGAAGGGGAAATCTAAAAAATGTGACACATTAAGACATCATTAATTCCAGTGGCAGTTGGTGCTCTCGGATTGTTTGGAAATCATTGCTATAGACTCACTGGAGGGATACCTGGTAGCCTTAAAGAAACGCAATTAATGTATTCACAAGTGCAGCCCACACCTTACGAACGGCTTTATCTATGAAAAATGTGTGTGATCTTAAGGTGTTATGTGTTGGTTTTTCTTCTCAAAAAATGTTCGGTGGAAAGTGTCATGATGCTATTTCTGACCTTAGGTCTCTGGTTGAGACCCGGAAAGAAATGAGTATACACCAGAAAATGATAATAATAATAATAATGTTGGTGGGGGTGATCTACCCTATGAAGAGTGATGAGAATCAAACTTCATAGGGCTTCACCGGCAATATTATTATTATTATTATTATTATTATTATTATTATTATTATTATTTTCTGGTGTATACTCATTTCTTTCATTGGCTTCGATAAGCCAAACATTTTAGTTTCTGGCCGATGCAACTCAGTGATTGCGTTTTAATATTTTCTAATTGTATTTTAAGTCTCTTTGACTTCATTTCAACTTTATTTTTTCTTTTCCTTCTAATTTAATTTTTTGGATCTTTATTTTTTATTTTTTTTAAAATTCCACACTTCTAGCGGAAGTTTCCGTAAGTGAATTGCGCTTTTTATCTAAGCATAGTAGTGTATCTTTGTCAATATATATGTGTATATGGGTAAGTTTCGTATTGTGTTATTTACTTATTTTCTCCTCTTTTTTTGTCTTTCTTGTGATAACCCTCAATGTATGTCCACCTGACTGTTCATTAGTGGCCATTGCGTCTTATACTGTTAAAACATAGTACGCTAAATAAATGAAGGAGGAATAATCAAAACAACAAACTGTAAGCGTGTTAATCGTGCCGGTGAGTGAATAACTGCTCCGTTATGAGGTTGCGAACGATCCCCAATTGGCTTCTGATCCCTGTTTGTAAAAGACCTTTGTCAATGTGCCGGGAGACTCTAGGTGAACATTTGGACCCATGCGCCACTCGCGGGAACAATATTAGTTCTAAAAGTCAAACCAAAAAATCCATATGGCTCTTCCAGTGTATAAACAGGGAGCCCGTCACTCAGGTGGGAACCTACCAGAGTTCGAAAAATCTGCCATAGTAACAAACTCCTGCACAAATATTGAATCTTCAGGATTGGATAATCCCAATGATGGCCCTGAGAATTCTCCAACTAGATTCACAATTATTCATTTAAAGAAAGAAAAGGTAAATGGTCTCGTGAGGCGTACAAACTCGTTATGATTTCTTTCGATGAAGCATTGCACAAAGCTCACAAAGCATCACATCAAAGACATGACATTTGGTGAGAAAAGGCTGGACAAGCAATTAGAAAGTACAAATAAAATAAACTAGCCAATGTTAGATGGTACATCATGAGAAATAACCGATTGACAGATGTTGAAATTGAAGAAATAAAAAGAACTGCAACCAGAATGCGTGAATCAGTAGAACATGAAAGGGAACCAGAAATGGACATAAAGGTACGAACATCACACAAACCACAGATCATAATGAAGGAACTGAGATACACACCAATCACTGTGAAGATAATTGGTTAAAGTTTAGAAGAGTTGGAAAGGGGTGATGTTAGTCGCTCACAAACCTACAATAAAACGAATCCAAAACACACAGAACCGAATTAAAACAAAAACAGTATACAAGAAGCCGAGGAAGAAATCATGAGTCAGACACAAAATATTGAAATGGAGAAAATAAAACAACTCCCAAAATTACAGCCAACAAAGCATGACCTCAAAACTAATAAACTCTACAATGTAGCACCTAAATTAATTCTGGATGAAGTAGATCCACATACAAGTCTCTACGAAGCCAAATATGTATCACCAATATGCAGCAACTAAAAAGTTAAACATTAAAGTAAAAAAGGTAGTCTCACAAACATGAAGATCCACCTTGAAAAAGCAAAATAGGGAAAGAGATTGAACAACTTAGAAGTGAATTATACTACTCAATGAACTGGCAAGAGGAACAAATTTAAGGACTAGAAAAGGCAGGAAAGTCAAAAGAAAATAGAAAATAAGGAATGAAAATAAAGTCCTATCAGCTCAGGGAAACATAATGCAACAACACAACTGAAGGATCAAAGAATCAGATGCTGCGAAAAAAGATCAAGATTCTACAGAAACAACAAATTGTTTCAAACCGATAAGAAGAAATTTTACAAATAGGCAAACAAAAAAGATGTTGAATGTGCACTGAAAAAAGCACACAACTGGAAATCTCCAAGAATAGATAAAATTCTTAAATTATGGTTCTATTATCTATATACAGCACACAAAACTCTAGCCAAAGAACTTTAGGAAATGGTCAATGATCTTACTAAAAATTCAGGCAAGGGTAACCAAAGGAATTGCCTTCCTTCTACACAAAAAAGATGACACAAATGTCCCAAAAACTACAGACCAATTACATGTCTTTCTACTACTTACAAACTGTTGACATCTATTCTGAGAAAAAAAACCCAGATATATTCCTTTTTAGAAAAAAGTGACATACTACCTCTTCACCAAAAAGGGTGAAAACGTGGCTCTTACGCATAGAAAGAACCCTTATTAATAGGATGATCTTGGAAAACTGTTTCAATAAAAAGAACAATCTCAATACTGCCTAGGTAGCTTACCGTAAAGCATTCGATAGTGTACCTCATTAATAGATCTTAAAGTTTTTAAATATATACAAGTTATCACTCGTCATCATCAGTTTCATCAAACAAAATATGTTGAGATGGAAAACAACCATTCAACTCAAACATTTTTGTGATTTCAATGAATACTCGTTGTCACTTTTGTAATGCCCGTTGTAGGAGAGACTTTGTAATCGCAGATGCAACTATAGTACCGCCGTTGAATAATACTGGTGTCAAATGCCTTCGAATAACACTCGCACTAATCGTATTTTCTCGGTAATACTCGCTCGAACAGTAGCCACCGAGTAGTAATCTGTATAGAGAAATAATATAGTGAATAGAATAGAGAATAGCGTTCCGTATAGTAATAAAGGATAGAATAGTGCGATCAATTAGTCTACCATAAACTTGGTAAGTAGTGTGAGCATAGCGGAAATCGAAATATAATAATAATGATAATAATAATAATAATAATAATAATAATTACTATTATTATTATTTACTTATTACTTTACAGTATTAAATTGTACAGATCTTATATTATTGATTCTCTCCATCAAATCGCTTTGACCTCATTGAGAGATTACCTTTCGCAGGGTATCAGAAGTTCCTAGTAATGTAAATTTCTGTAGTGTTGGGACATGGGTCTTGATTGTAAGCATTTTTAAATTACTGTTTAAAGTCCCGGAAATGAAACCTAGCGTACAAATGATGATACAAAATATACTAGTATACATATCCCACAAATTTGATACGTCAGTGAACAGATCTATATATCTGATGAGTTTCTCAGACGCTTTCTTAAGATTTTGATCTCAGCATTAGCAACATAGCACTTGTTCTTGACTTTACCAATGGAAGTAATATCAGCTTTCTTATGTTCAAGCTTATGGTTGGTTTGGGTCTGGAAGATCCGCAAGAATTTTGCTTGTTTATTTTCTATAACTCTTTCCGATATGTGGTGATAACTCAATTACGTTGAAGTCATATTTCCAGCGGAGACATTTAGGCACAGCTTATCATGACGCCGCTTATAAACTATTATTATCCCATTTCAATTTTGCTTGTCTCCCAACCGTTAGTTCGTACGACCGTTACGTCCTGTCAATACATTATAAATAATGAACTATTACGTTTTGATTGCATGGAAAGAGGAGAAAACACACTACTTGGTTTCAGTGACAAAAATAAAGTAAGAATGGAAGATAGAAGCGTTTAATGGCTGTTTCAGTGAAATGGAAAACGTTGTTAAGCTCAAATTTAACGATGTAACGGTGATTTCTATGGAGATTTTATTGTCGTACAACTTGCCATCATCTTATTCAATCATTAACTTAAGAATAAAGACTAATCAGAAAATTAAAATAGGAAAACCGTGAAATGTTCACGTGTCTTTCGAGCTATTATTATTATTATTATTATTATTATTATTATTATTATTCGAATATATGTTACTCCAATCCCTGTTTTCGGCATGAATATAATTTCATTTTATCTGAAAAGTAGGTTGGTCTTTTGCGACATACAATGACTTGGATGCACTTGACTTAAGAAAAGTAATTGGTCCACTCCCCTTGCCATTAGCTGAAATAGCTCAGCTGAAGAGTGTTAATCTGGAAGAATTTGGTTCATTATTGAGTTTCAGAATGTCGACTTTGAAAGCACTTTAACATTATCAACTCGTAAAATTAAATACACGTTCTCTCTCGTGGATTGGCAATAAATAATTCATTTTGTTATATAGCAGATACTAGAAAAAGTATTTATTGTGTTATATTTTGGAGACTATAAACTAAGATATATGGAACTATAAAAATACACAAATCTAACATTCCTCCCCGACCTATCATATCTAAAATCCCCACCCCTGTTTACCAGTTCTTAATCAACTAATTACACCTTACGTTTAAATAAATACAGCATGAAGTCAACACACGAACTACTCAAAATTCTAAAAACAACAAAAAAAATAACAGTAACAGTGACAATTATTTACCAACGCTCCAGTCAGAGAAACAATAGATATAATCATAAACAATATCTACAACAATCCATCTCTCCCTCCATTAAAAATTCAACCTAATATTTTAAAAACTACTATTGATGTGCACCACAGAAATTCCTCTTTGTGATCACAAAACCAACATCTACGTACAGTGCGACCATGTCTCTATGGGTTCCGTCCTCGAGCCAACATTTATCAATTTTTACATGTTTAATTTAGAAAATAATGTACTCAATACCACAAAAAATCCCTCCATTAACCTAAGATATGTAGATGACATTCTCATTTTAGTCAAAGGCATAGCCGAAATGCCGAGCTACAATAAAACTTTCAAAACCTCTGAACTTATGTTCACATATGAACTAATACATTTATTTCCTCTCTTTATAAAAAAAAAACTAACTAGTATAAACACATGTACTCTCAACTATAAAAGTGAATGCCCTATTACAAAATAGCTATTATACGAAACTTAATAAACCGTGCAATATCAAATCCTTCAACAAAAAAGATTTTCTACACTGAATTAAAAAATATTAAACAAAACCTCAGTAATAATGACTTCTCTAATTACATTGTTGATGAACAAATTAGACAAGCTATTAGGAATATTAACATAAATAAAAATTAATACATCATCAAATACCTCTAAACATATCAAATTACTATACTGTAATCAAATGATCCCAACTATAAACAGGAGAAAAAATAAAAGCTCATAAAAACTCATAAACACTTATATATCCCCCACTCATCCAAGTTAAAAAAATAAAATTAATTATATACTATACTAAATTTAATACAACTAACGTACTTGTCCATGACAATTCTTCTCCTCCAACTAGTATCTTGCTAAAGGCCAGCATTGTATATCGGTTTAAATGTCCTTTAGGAGATTGTATCTCTAATAAAAAAAAATATCAATACGCACGTTAGCTTTACTACGATGTTGCTAACAAAACGACTTACATTTCATTTGGCTGAACAGAAGCTCATATATAAGCACTTAAAGGAACACTCATACTCACAATTACAGATTAGATGGATATTGGTTAAAAATACATCTATATTACATAAAAGCAATAACAAACAAAAAACTAAAAACCCTTGAAACTCTTTATATAAGAGACTTACAGCCCCAAATAAATAAGGTCAACTATGAGTATAGCAACAAAGTCCATAAATGCTTATGAAAAAGAAATATATATATATATATATATATATATATATATATATATATATATATATAAACAAACTCCCAAATACAGTTATTCAATTAATTTCTGAGTAAAGACCGAGGTGGTCAGAAATATCAAATATATAAACACATATAAATAAATACTTTCACAAAAAAAGCACCCAATCTTTTTCTTTTAATTTGCAACTTTTCAGTTGTTTTATCCATATTATATATATATATATATATATATATATATATATATATATATATATATATATATATATATATATATATATATATATACCTGTGTGTGTAATAATAATAACAACCATAATAACAATGAAAGAATGTCCCACATTTGGAATAAAGACTTGTAACAGATCGCTTTAAAAATAAAAACAAGATGTAGAAGGCTGATTTTCACTTGCCTTGTATTAAAATAGGGTAACAGGATCATTTAGCTTGATAGCGCAGTCAGCTAATTTTTCTAAATCTCAGTATATTTAGTGAAATATTTGGACACACACATGGACACACACATATGAGTATGCGTGCGTGCGTGTCGATATACACTTGTGTATTCCGAGATATGTTACTTTATATGATCGACATAAAAATAAATTTATTGATTCCCTCAACTGTTGTAGCATAATTTGCGTATTTCTGCTTATCTAAACTGTCAAGGCCATCTTTTCGTTAATTTTTCAAGGATAGGCAAAACTGCTAAATATTTTCAGTAATTCTCCACCAAGGAAAATGGGGTATTTTAAAAGACCTTTTTTACGTCTTCTTTTTTCTTTCTTCATCGGATGAATATTTTGGTTGATTGCCGCCATTTCTTTTTTATTTGTATTTTTGATTGCTTTCGGCTAAAGAGCTAAAAAATTGCAAAATAATATAAATCACTTTCTATTTACGAGCAATTTTTGGGAAGCACACACACACATATGGAGTCAAAATACAGAAAGGGCACATCCTAGAGTTTATAATACAACAGCTTTCTCTCCTTCGTCGACCATAAAAAGCTGAATCGAGCAAAGGTTGAACAGTGTGTTCATTCTATTTTAAGACTCGTCTATTGATTGGTCTTAATTAAAAAGAAAACTCTATAAACTCACGTTGGGTCAATGTCATGTATATATATATATATATATATATATATATATATATATATATATATATATATATATATATATATATATGGGGGGGTATTTCATGCACATTTCATTGAAAACGACAGACAAGGTGCTTTTATTTAGTTTTTTATACAATTTCTCATGCGATCTAATATATTTTTTTTCTTTTCGGATGATAAATTATATAAAAACTGTCCGAATGTTCTTTTTATCCGAGCACTTTCTGCTATACATTTAGCCATTTTCAAGGATTATATTTTAACTGTTAAAATAAGAAATAGTTTGTTGTATGTATGTTTCATAAAATGTATTCATTTTTTGTTTCAAAAAGCGGTCAAGATATTATGTCCATGTTCAAAGTTAATATTATTAAGTGTTGGTTTGTTTGTTTTTAATAATAAGGCTTCCATTATTTTTAAACGTTTTGCATGTAGATGATGCTATTATATTAGTGTTGTCGACAAGTATGTTCCGAATAGTGTCCGGTAGGTGTCCATGAATATTTAAATGAGATCTAATTGAGCTATTGTCAGAAAGGTGTAGAGTGGCCTATATAATTTATTATTTTTGATTGATCAGGAATACAATTCCTTAATGGGGATTTAAATTCGTAAATAATATTTGCCCTATTTAATTTTGTTCTAAGAGGTGAATTATTATTTTTAGCTATAAGGTTAGAGATTTTAAATTTTTTATGATAAATAATTAATCAAAATTTTTTGGTATTGTCAACTGGTGTTATGCATTATATATATATATATATATATATATATATATATATATATATATATATATATATATATATATATATATTACAATGAATTAGATTAGTAAAGTTAATGATATAAAATGGAGAAATCCTTTCGCAAACAAAATTTAAAAAGTTGACCTAACCACTCGCTGAATGTTATGACCCTTGTTTTTAATAACTACAAGCTGTATAAGGTCTTTTTTTAATCTGAAATTACTTTCAACTGTACTTTCAGTCATCATCAGACATGGAAATTATTTTGTTTTTAGTAAAATCCAGGTAGCATCAGAGACGAAAAAATTAAATGCGAATGGAAATATGTTTTTTAGAAATGTGTTATTGTTAACGGATAATAATGTTTTGAGCGTGCAGCCGCAACGCTAAGATTGATTTTTTTGGAAAATTTAAGAGAGTGCGTTTTTTACTAATATAGTAATTTGAGAATTTTTTTGTTGCAGGAGTTTATCAGTCAATGTGGCATGAACTAAATTGTTCACTAAATAGAGTAATGTCTCAGTTGTTATCCCGAAAATTTGCACGTCGGATCCGTTCTTTTAAATCAAATATGTGGTGCAGTTCAATTTATATTAAAATAAATCATTTATGTATTTATTTATTGAACAATTTAGTTGCGTTGCTTACCCTTTCTACATTGAAACACGACATAAAATGTTAATCCCTGTTAACTGTAACCAACAAAGAATACCCTTGTGTATAAATACATTCTCTTTAACATTTATTAATTTATACAATATTTCGAATCCTGAATATATATATATATATATATATATATATATATATATATATATATATATATATATATATATACATATCATTCCATTTCTTCTCTTTCATGTGTCCTGTTTTTCTAAGTCTGCCTTCATTCAAAGTGATTCGGCATTCAGACTTGGATATTTAAAAAATGAAATTGCATAAAACTTTCATCGGTGTCAGTATTTTTGGACGAATATTTTGCTTTTCCTTATTTTATTCAATTTTTTTTTCTCATGTACGACTTTTCACTCGCCATTCGTCTTTTTAAACTTTTTTCTTTCATTCATCTTTTCCTTTACTTCATTCTTTCGTTTATTTTTTCACTTTTATTTTTATTTTCTCTTTATTTTCTTCTTCCTCCTCTTCTCTTCGACATTTCCTTCGTTTCTTCCCGACCTCTATTCTTAATTCCTTCCTTTCATTCTTCCATTTACACCTTTTGTTTTATCTTCGTTTTTATATTTTTTCTTTTGTACTTGTTATTCATCTCTTCGGATTCACTTTCTTTTCCTACTACCATATCATCCTTCGAAGTACATCTCATAAAAATTCTAAGAAACAAAAAATCAACACGCCAAAAATACACAGGCCCGCAGGTTAAAATCCTCTCGTCGACATCAGACGATCTGGACCCCGGCCTTCATGAAAGAAGCCATGAACAGAAAATAAAAGTTTCGAATCCTTCCACATCGTCTTGTGTCTGCCTACCAGAACACTCTACATTCTACCGGGTGGATGGGTTTGATTTCAGGAAGACTCGAAAGCGAACCAACGGGGAAGAGATGGAGAACGTGTTGATCAAACAGAACGATTTCAACAAGGCTATACGGAACATTGGCCGTTCGATTGGCTTCCAACTATTTCGTCGACATACACACCTCAAATCCAAAACACATTCACGCATATTCACATGCATATAGATGCAGTTAAAAATCAGTCGACAAATTGTTCCAACACCTTATCACAACGTACAGAGATACGTTCATATGAACACGATCGATTTTTACAACCTGATATATATATATACACAGACACAGACACACACACACACACAACACACACACACACATATATATATATATATATATATATATATATATATATATATATATATATATATATATAATCAGATCAGTTGCATGATTTTTACCCATCTACTCTAAAACAATCAATTTGCTTGGAAGGACACCTTCCCTCCCCTCACTGATCCCATTTGGTACTTCACTTTCCAAACTCACAAAAAACTACAGGTACAAATAAAACCCTTGTTATTGTACTTAAGAAACTGATGTTTAGAATTTTTAACCGTTCCTCAAGAATAAGGAAGTTCTTAGATGTTTTCAAGAATAACTCCACACGTTCCCCTTTATCAAAATATTGTCCCACCAGGTTCCTTAATGTGACGCGCATTCTTTTAGTCTGTTATCTATTAGAAAGTAGTTGATCCCCTGACGAGAAATAACCCTTGAGTGATAAACAGTATAGGTTTCGCTCTGGATCTTCAGCTATTTTTAAGTGTGATCATCCACAGAAACAGTGAAGAAAACAATAGTAACTTTGTAATTAAACCGATTGTTTAGAAATCTCAAAAGAGCTCGACAAGATGTGGTATAGGGTCTTCTACACAAATTCTTTAACTCTGTCATCTCTGGAAGGGTTTATGTAATCATCATGTCGTTTCTCACACGCAGTTTGTTGAAGGTTGTTGTGTATGGCCTGTATTTTATGGTTTATGAGATCAATGCAGACGTCATCCAAGGCTCTGTCATCTGGTCCTACTCTATTTCTAATTTTTGAAATATCCAAATCGTTAGTAAACATCTATGCAGATGATGCTGATTTTTCATGCCGTTAGCATCGATCTTTACAAGAGACAGATCAGACCAAGAATCGAAGATTGCTGCCATATCTGGGCTAGTACTGACAATTCCTCATTGTACATCGGCGACTGATTTCAAAGGTCATTAATCCGCCTTGTGAAAAATAATTCGTCATTATTCTCCAACCTGCAACTCTAGGATTTTATGGTGTACCTATATATATATATATATATATATATATATATATATATATATATATATATATATATATATATATATATATATATATATATATATATATATAAAGGAATGCACTATCATATGTTCAATGAAGATATAAAAGTGTAAAAAGTAGATATAAATTAATTAGTAATTACAGAAACTAAAAATAAAATTCATTTTTACCTTCACGTCCTGTAAAGGTTTGCTTGAAAAAAAATCCTGTAAGATAATAATTTGGCATGATGCGTATTTCTGGGTTTAAGAAAATGCTTGAGAGTAATTGAGTATATAGGATTTATTTCTTCTGATCTTCAATAATGTCTTGAAAAAAGATATATTTTATTCACCAAAGCGATGCATTTATGGTGCAATGCACATCTCACACTCACGATTCTTGGACAGCAAACATCCAAGTACAGTGACGGTTGCTAAACGGTAGAATAACTGATAATAGAGACGATGTATAAAGAATGATGACAAGATTAGTAATCAATTTTTCAGGTTTTCTGAATTATTTTGTTGTCATTATTCAATTCATTACTTCCCTCTTAACGTTGCCTTTGAAAAATGTTTTAACAGCAATATTTATTTGTGAGAAAACAAAAATATCTCCCAATATTCTCATGATGAAACCTTTGGCAATTTATCCACCGAAAGGTTTCGGTAGAAACAACAAAAATTCTAGTTCGAATGATCCTAAGAAAAATGGGACAATTCAGAAATGAAACTGGCAAGATTAATGTGTAACTTATTTGCTAAATCTGCAGCCTGACTGACAAATAAGAGTGTCGACGAAATGTATTAATGCTGCTGAAAGGTTAATAGGTTGACACATGCATCAGATGAATCCCAAGAAGCCATTAGGAAAGGAACTGTCGGTTGCATGCGTGGGTAGAAAACTCCATGCCTCCTGGAATTAAATCTTCTATATTCGAAAACACGAGAAACATTATAGGAATCCGGGAGTATAACGGATGAAGCATTACGACACAGCTAAACAAGAAAGACGAAGGAATTAATACGATGAACAAATGTTTACAATACTTCATTTAAAATATTCAGAGAAAGACAAGAAGTATAACAAATTAAATTCAGTTAAAAATAGTTTATTATAAATTTAAACATGGATTTTAATGCGTCTATTGATTAACCATAACTTGCGATCTGAACGCTAATCATGAATATATTTGGATTAGGGCATCTTTTTTAAATCACCCATTTACAATGAGGAGTGTATCGTAAAATATCATGAAAAATAAAACTAGAGAAATAAGTAACCTTTCCGTAAATAAGTCTGACAAAATACAAATTTCACTTCATATTAGTAAGAAATTCAAGATTCTTCTTTAAAAAATATAATAAAAAATAAAATTGCAGTAAAAAAAATGTTTGCCCTTAAAGAAATATCTTTGATTTAGGAAAATATATTCGCCATGACACTTCTTAAAATAAATCGTCGACAAACACATCAAGAGGGAAAAAGAGAACAAAAATAAAGAATGTTTTGAATCACATTTAAAAACCTCGAGTAAAAAATGTATAAAAACGAATATATTTTTTAAAAGTTTTGAATCTGAAAAATCTCCTCGAAGATAAAGTAAATAAAAAACAGAATATCGAGAAGAACGATAATCCCGACAACGTATCTCACATGAGTAAGTATTACCTCTCTATAGTGCGCAGAAATGTTAAAAAATCTGCTGTTTTAAAAACATCACGAAATATTATTCCCGGGCCAAATTTCAGAAATTAAAAAGAAACAACAAAAGGAGACTAATTCGCGATGCATTTTACCTATTAACGAAGGTTAAATGCGAAATAATCTAATTGAATAACAAGCGCTTTTAAAATCAGCATTCATGGTCCGACCATTAGATGTGCTATCCGATAGTAAACTATGACACCTAACAAACGGGTGTGCATTGGTAAGAATTGAATCCACAATCTGAAAAACAAAAAAGAAAACAAGAAACAACAACAACAACAACAACAATAATAATAATAATAATAATAATAATAATAATAATGTCCAGACGCTATGCCAGATCTGATTCTCATGGGTTCTGATATTAATTTAGAGGAAAAGTTAAATATGTCTTCTTTTGGTGAAGTTAAATTAGCCTGTTCAGTACCACACATTTACTTATCAGCTGTCTGATCTTAATCAGATGGGTGGATCATCTACGGGCTGAAGCACTGTGAGTCATTTTCCGTAGAGAGCATCATGACCAAGTGCTGACAGTCCTTTTTCAAGTTTGAAGGGTGAGACAGCCAAGGCAATTTGGGAGTCACAACTAGATACTAACGATCATCCTCAAACTGAGACAGTCTGAGTTATCCGATATTTCTAACGAGGTTCCACCTGTTATGTTATGCGCTGTTTTTATCAAAACCTAATATTATATCGCATACACAATCGATGCGTCTGCCTTAGTATACCGTTATCAGATTGTATGTCATCATGAGTAGATAGGAATTTGTATATTTATACAACAGCGTCATTTGTGAGCCTGTTTTTTTTTTACTCAACAACAACAACAATAATAATAATAATAATAATAATAATAATAATAATAATAATAATAATAATAATCGGAGCCCTAGAGTTGATTGGAAAAGGGTACGATAGACTCATAGAAGGGATTCCTGGTAACCCATGCCTTAAAGAAATACAAAAAATTGTATTCACAAGTACAGCTCACATATTACGAAGAGCTTTATCTATATAAAATGTATGTGATCTTAGTTTTTTTTTATTGTCTGTTTTTACAAAAATGACCAGTAGGACATGTCATGAGGCCTTTTTTGAACCTTAAGTCTTTGTTTGGGACCCGGGAGGAAATGTGTATACAACAGAAATCAGAGGACATAATAATAATGATAATAATAATAATAATAATAATAATAATAATAATAATAATATCATGTTTGCTAGTGCCTGTAGATCTTTCCTATAAGAAAGACTGATTTATTGAAAGAATTTTAAATGCGTAACGAAGACAGAAATTACAAAAATCTTTGGCATAACACAGCAGAAATAATAAGGAGATTTTACCGAACAGGAAACATTTGGTCAAACTGTTTAGAGAGGTTTTATAGGAGAGTTCAGTCATATATCTATGTCTATTATTACTGTAAGCTCGACTTCCGTAATCACTAAATGCGACATTAGCAAATGACTAGTTATCCGTCTCGAAGATATTGCCAGTAAATTTTTTGAGCCTCGTTCAAAATCGATAGACATTAGCTAACCACCAACATCGTGCGCCAAACATAGCTCTGTGGGATTCGTACAATTTTTCTGCATCATGGTCTTGTAAACAAAGGATTTTTAACTCTTGCTCGTTCTTGTCTTGAAATAAAAGTATAAGTAACTCTGAGCAAAACGGGATTGGTTCAAACCAAAATAAATAAAATAAATTTAAATAAAAACAAGAGTAATTTCTCAAAATCTAACAAAATACAAATTCTGATTTCAGCATAGAAAGACAAGATCCTGCACAATAAAAAGAATCCAAGCTTTTTCATTAAAAACTAGATTTCTTTTTAAAGATAATCAGTGCCTTGTTATCATAGCAACCAGTAACATAATCCATTGTTTTAATTTCATATGTAAATAGTTTATCAAGAAGCAGAGCTAATCATATTTATACGTAATTTTCTAACGTTTATGCGAACAAATATAAAAAATAAAACTTTAAAAATATGAGCATACGCGAAAAACGTTAATACTTTCTTATCTATATAAGTACACTTTATTATTTATTAGTAGTTCAACTCATCTTGATTATTGTTTCTTTTATTGCGTTACTCTCAGTCGATAAACACTTCACTTGTTTGCTTATGCAATACTGCCTTCAGATTTTATTCGAACTCTATTTTGGATAAAATCAAAACTATTAAAATGGAATAAATCAAGCCATGAGAAAACCCTTCGATTTTATATTGTAAATTGATTCTAATAATTTTACATGAACCACTTATTTTCTATTATTACTAATCTAGAAAATACACATGAATTGTTAACGATTCTTTAAGATCGATGTATGAATTGAAATGTTCGGTTGTTCAGATAAACTCACCATTGTGGATTGGCGAGGGAAGGACAGGTCGAAAATGGTTCAACAATCTTCTTCTAAGTGAGTTTATGCACGTTCTTTAGAATTCTGATCATCAACGAAAAAAGTAAACAGTTATGATTATTTAACACTGAAAATGTAAAAATTACTGTTTTTGTTAAACGCAAAGCTTATACCAAATCAGCTTGGAGTCATTCATATTACAAGCAAATGCTTGCCCAATACAATTCTAGCGGTTTTATAATCAAGTGTGAGTTAATTTGATTATAATCAAGTAAATAATTATTTTCTACAAAATATACACATTTACATGAAAAGAATGATTGATTTTACTAATGCCACCTTAATTAAAAATCAACATAATTCTTTACGAAGAAAGTACTTCGAGAGCCTAACAACTATAAAAACACGTCAAGAACATTATATTAAATCACCAAAATTTATTTTATCTATTCTTAAAGAATCTGACGTATCTAAAACAAGCGGCGTAAAAACAATCCCAAATCAAAAGCAACATACATAATTTCTACTAGACATCCACACATGTGGTAATGGTTTTATTGGTAAGTTCAATGTATAATTTATTCTTTGTTGTGTATTTGTATAAGACACCCATGCATTTAAAATTATATTACAAAGTTAGACAGAGTGGGTACAAGTACTGGTATTCTATAACATCACGATAAACACCTCAACTTTGTACATAAAGCTCAGAATAATTATATGCGTGTTTGTATGCGTAGGATTTATGAGCTATATTTGATAGAATGCGTTTTAGTGTAACGATGCAATAGATGCAACAGAATTAGTGTAGGTTCTGCTTCTGACTATCTGCATTAATTTTGATTTGCAGCATGTGGCAAGAATGACAGTTACTGTCTCGTAATAATTATGTTGGAGACATATAAAAAGGTAAATTGGCTTTGAGTATTTCGTTTTCATGTGATGACTGCCACAGTTATGGCTGTGAAGAAACCAATTAATCACTTTGAGAAAACAAGAAACTTTACAAATTGTGATGAGTTATTATTGGCTGTAGTGAAAGTCACGAACCGTTGATAAAATATTGTACGGCCAATACTTATCGATGCCAGAAATGAACCGGAATTATTCCGCTTTGTACGAAGAGACGGAAGAACTACTGTGGTAAAAAAAAAGTTGCATAGAAGTGAAAGAAGGAATACCAAAGTACACAGGGCATCGATTTATATTGCATATGAGACTGTCTCCAAGTAGACCAGAAGCTACACGTTTTAGCAGTATTGATGTGAAACAATGGCCATTACAAAAAGTGATGCAAAGTAAATGGGAACTTCAAAACTGGCCCTTGTATCAATGGAAGAATAATTTGATGATTCTCACTTTCATCTATAAAAAACAAAACGGCTCAATATATCTGAATAGTTATGCTGTGGAATCTTCGGAACCTAGGTCACCTGGGTGAAAACAAATTTTTAGATATAATGTGATGGTTTGAACAATGTTCCACTGGGAAATATCGAGTCCAGCTTTTATGTTGAAGGTACTTTATCGCATAAAAAACATTTTAATATCCTTGAAGACACAGTATATCACTTCAGCACAACAATGAGCCCTGTAGTATTGCACGAGGTATGTGAGGAAATTTTCTGTAACAGATAGAAGTCTTCATTGGCTACCATTCGCCCTATATCTGAAACGCATTGAGCACTTATGGGAAGAGTTGAACCAATATCTTCTTTCTACAACCCTTGCATCCTATATATTGCACTAATTAAACGTGCTGCAATTAATCTACTGGAAGTACTGGGTCGTTTTGTAAAGTTTGATATCTGATATGATAAAAACTGTTTGTACCAACAGATTTGTAGGCAGTGTCAGGTTTGTGTGTCTGTGTATGTATGTGTGTCTGTGTGTGATAAAATAAAGAACAAATAAGAAACATTTATCAATCTAATGTTTCACTTTTATTAAAGCTACATCAGAGAATGAGATATTGAGAAAAAAATACCAAGAAAAGAATACCATGAAAAAAAATATCATCTCATTCTCTGATGAAACTGTAATAAAAGTGAAACATGTTAGATTGATAAATGTTTCTTATTTGTTCTTTTTCTTATTATTCAATCGAATTCCGATTCGTATTTGAACTGCATTTGATCACAAATTGTAAATATAATATAATAGACCTTGTCGCTATTATTTAGTAAAACTTGTTTGGTCGAATCCTTCATGCCTAAATACATCTTATATATATATAAATATATATCCACAATAAAAACCTTAGGCAGATTTACGAGGCTGGCATGATAGCCACCTCACACACAATAAACACCCGACAAGGTTTCTTTCATATATCAAGTTTTCTAGCAAGATTAATGCTTGACAAACGTACCGATAAGATATAGTTTTAAATAAGTCCCCCCCCACCTTCCACTTAGGATACAATCTTTTCCCTGTGAGCAGGTTTTCGTAGCGCCGCCCACGCGACGCCAGCGTATCCGACTCCAAGAGAGAATACTCTGACTTTAGAATTTCAGTTTTTCTGTTTCTGACCAGTCCTGTATATATCGTCTCTTCATCTAACTTAAATCTAATATAAATATGTCTCCATTAACCATGTCCTGAAGAAGGTCTATTTGACCGAAACGTCTGACGTCGACAGAATAACAAAAACAAAATAAAAACAGTAAACTCACATATTCGGATTTTGCTTTGTCTTTTCCACATTTTCATCACACCGTCGGATCTACATCCACACATTTGCTTACATACTGTCTACTGGAAATACAAGCCCGAATTTACTTCACAACATGGAAGACTTCAAGCTCATACGCAAATATAAGAATCTACTAATCTCCGCGTACTCCTATAAAAACAGAAAGGATTTTCTAACGAACTGTATATACGAGAAAGTCATTCCCTCGAGCATGTCCAATCTTCGGATCACATCTTCACACATTTTCCCGGACTACGTCAAACTCTACCTGGAATCATCAGTTAGAGACCTAAAATGTTCCGAGGAACTAACTTTTAAAAAAGCCACACTCCTAGGACGCGAACTAAAGCAAAAAAACAGTATTCTCACAACACAGCTCAGAGGTGGCCAGAATTACTCATAAACACCTCAAGAGTTTAGAACTAAAACTTCACACTTTATGCGATCGCAGCAGTTGGAAGAAGATGGGCAGAGCCGATCTAGTCACAAACATCTCTAGTACTACACTTAGTACCGTAGAGACTGAAGCCCTCAGTTTTGGTCTAAAGTTTGCAACTGGTTTAAAAAACAACAGCATTAGCAAACTGATAAATCTTAATTACAGACACAAGGACACCGACTTCCATAAAGGATTTACCCAAGGCATCTTAGCTGCCTCCTTGGACTGCCAAAATGCGGAGTTTACTTTACCCAAGAGGTATATGAACGCTTTAAAATCCCTGTCTACGAACAGTGATATTACCATATCTCCTTCGGATAAGGGTGGAGGTGTCGTGGTCATGGACACCGCTGCGTACAACCAGAAAATGTTGGACATGTTCAATGACAGAGACACGTATGAACAGATCTCTCCTCTACAAGTTTCTAAAAATCTTAAAGAATTCAATAAGTCCTATAAGAGTCTGATTCATAATGAAGATAAGATTTGGCTTTCCCTTATCAATTACCACCCCACCATCCCTAAAATCTACGGGCTCCCCAAATCCCATAAACCTGACATTCCTCTAAGGCCCATTATTTCGGGCATATGCTCAGCCCCTCATAACATTGCTTGGTTTCTAACTAAATTTCTCACCCCAATTCTGGGCACCATAAGTCACGCGCATATAAAGAATTCAGGCGCTCTTCTCAATAAGTTAAGCAATATTGACATAGGAAACAAATCCCTAGCCAGCTTAGACGTTAAATCCCTATTCACTAATGTACCTGTGGATAAATG
Organism: Acanthosepion esculentum; assembly: GCA_964036315.1. Classification (NCBI taxonomy): domain Eukaryota; kingdom Metazoa; phylum Mollusca; class Cephalopoda; order Sepiida; family Sepiidae; genus Acanthosepion; species Acanthosepion esculentum. Next base: position 29,273,103 of record OZ038504.1, on the reverse strand, counting down.
CATTAAACGGTTAGAGAACCACCTTAAGAAAACTGACTTTAAGCTACCTATCCCCATTTCAGTATGCATCAAATTATGCACCCTATGCACATCTCACTGTTACTTCCAGCATAACGACATCTACTATAAACAAAAATTTGGCTTACCAATCGGTAGTCCTCTCTCTGGATTCCTAGCATGCATATTTCTAGAATTTCTCGAGTCTGGACCTTTCAAATATATAATCCCTGATGATACACATTATTTCCGTTACATCGATGACATCTTATTCATTTACCCACAGAAACATGATTTAAACAAAATGACTGATAGATTGAATAGAGTAGAACCTACTATAAAATTTACCCACGAACTTGAATCGAATAATTCTCTACCTTTTCTAGACATACTACTTACTAGAAATAATAACAAACTAGAATTCAAAGTATATCGTAAACCCACATGCAAAAACGACTATTTACACTTTTACTCTCACAATGATACTAGGACTAAGAGAGGTGTTATTATTGGATTTTAATTGAGAGCTCTGCGAATCTGTTCAGCAAAATATTTAGATGACGAATTTAGTTATATCGAGGATACCTTCTCGAGCCTTTCGTATCCGAGACAATTAATACTCGGCGCTAAGCATAAAGCCTTGAAAATTCACAGAGTTCGTTCATCAGTACATAACAACATACCGACTACTACTATTACATCTAAGGTGGAGAGAGACACACTTTCAGCTGCCCCTGATAATCCTATTGGCCGTATCTTTCTACCGAATAACCCTCTGACCGAACACATCTCCAACAATCTAAACGCGCTAAAAATTAAAACTACCACATTACCCACTAAAACCATCCGTAATATATTAAACAATACGAGCAGACAGCATATTACATCCGATGCTTGCGTCTATCAGGTGCCTTGTAGAGACTGCAACTTGAGTTATGTAGGCGAGACAGGTAGGTCATTGAAATCCTACATTTCCGAACATAAACGAGATATTCGCCTCGGTAATCTAAGCAGTGCTTTGGTTGTACACATAGCCAAATCTGATCACAATTTTGATTTCGACTCTGTGAAGATTTTAAAATATATCCACAATAAAAACCTTAGGCAGATTTACGAGGCTGGCATGATAGCCACCTCACACACAATAAACACCCGACAAGGTTTCTTTCATATATCAAGTTTTCTAGCAAGATTAATGCTTGACAAACGTACCGATAAGCTATAGTTTTAAATGTCCCCCCCACCTTCCACTTAGGATACAATCTTTTCCTTGTGAGCAGGTTTTCGTAGCGCTGCCCATGCGACGCCAGCGTATCCAACTCCAAGAGAGAATACTCTGACTTTAGAATTTCAGTTTTTCTGTTTCTGACCAGTCCTGTATATATCGTCTCTTCATCTAACTTAAATCTAATATAAATATGTCTCCATTAACCATGTCCTGAAGAAGGTCTATTTGACCGAAACGTCTGACTTCGACAGAATAACAAAAACAAAAACAAAATAAAAACAGTAAACTCACATATTCGGATTATATATATATATATATATATATATATATATATATATATATATATATATATATATATATATATATGTGTGTGTGTGTGTGTGTGTATATATATATATATAGATATAGATATAGATATATATGGAAAAGGTTATTATTGTTGCAACGAGAGGAAAATGTATATTTAAAAAAAGAGAGAAACGGCAGACGTTTTTGGTTATAGTGTTGATTTGTTTTAGTGTATATATTACATGTTATTCGACATTTTTTGCTACACGAGTTTCCGGTCTTGTGAGCTTCTTCAGGCAGATTAAGGGAATCCAATTTTAAAGGATAAAATTTCTTTATGTTCTTTTAATATTTTATTCTTCATTTTCTGTATTTGTAGTGAGCCTTGATTTTATTTTTTCCATTGTTGTGACTTTTTGTCTAAGTGGTAATAAAATAATTAGGTTTGATGTTAGTGTTGGTGATGACAGATGTTATTGAGGATACATGCCTCCTATCCACATATCACCCCTGAGATTGTTAAATGTATTTCCATTTCTGTGTACCGTGTGTGCGCGTAAGCGTGTGTGTTCCTGCTAGCTTGCACAGGAATCACTACACACACATACACACACACACACACACACACACACACACACACACACACACACACACACACACACACACACACACATATATATATATATATATATATATATATATATATATATATACACTGTGTTTGCGTGTATGTAAATTGTAAACTGATAGGATTCCTTGGTAATACTTGAGATGTAAATGAAATACGTATTCTATAATATAAAACTCAGTGTTACGTTAAATACTTTTTGTTCCCACTTCTTACTTTGACTATTTGAGATAATGAGATGTTGTGTTTTTATAGTAACACTGATGTTAGCCAATCGCATTACTCTCGGTTTACAACAAGAAAAGATTGCGAATCTATTACATTTTATTGTTGAAATTGTATCTTATTTCAAAGGAATGCTTATTGTATTACTTACAGATTCTAAAAGCAAATATGAATATAAATAAAAATGTATGAATTTAAACGATTGTTTTCATTAAGAAATCATCTCATTGAAATTCAAATACATATTGCTTATTTTTCCTGTAGGTCAATTTCTCTTTATTTCATTTTCTTATTTACAACCATTTATTTCTTCTTTTCTATTTTCCGTTAAAATCTTTTATCTTTTCTTTATCAATTACTTTTTTCTTTTTCTGCCATCTGTTGTTTATTTTTCATTCTTTTTCTTTTTCCAATCAGTTTTCCTTCTTCCTGTGATCTCAACACGACTGATGCCATAATCTCAGTTGCAAATTTCCATTATTATTTCACAGTTCACTTTTCTCTTTCTACTCCTTCATTGCTTTTATGATTCTCATCTTCTTTGTCCTTCTCATCCTGGTATTCATTCTTCACAACTTCCCACGTCTTTCATGTCATCTTTCTCCTTGTTCTTCTTTTCTATCGTTTCCCTTTGTTCTTTTCTTCCCTAGCGTCTCTCTCCTCTTCATCTTTCTCTTTTTCGTCATCCATTCGTTCGGCTTTTCTCTTTCTCCTCTATGCTATATTCTCATTCCTCTTTTCTCCTCTATGCTATCTTCTCATTCCTTCTTTTCCTTCCTCTTAATCCGTTCTTTTTCATATATTTTCTTTATTCATTCCATTATTTTGACACTTCCACGTTCTCCCAACAGCATTTCACATCAAACTACGCGGCAAAAAATTCACATCGTCTTTGTTTCTCCCAGCTTCATTAATCATTATTTCTTTATACTCATCTTCATTACTTTGCAAGATTCCCCAATATATTTTCTCAACGTCCAACCCAGTTACCCGTCCCCAAACGCTGATTGAGGATATCCGCAGGTCTTGAGAAAATCGTATCTGCCTTCCTTTCTTTGTGAAGAGTAGACAGGACAAAATAACGACTAATTAGCCTTGATCTTGTATGTGTGACAAGTCGCTGGAAGAACAAACAAAAGCGAACAGCTGAGCAGATCATCTGACTGATCCACAAGGAAGTGACATTTACCCTTTATCTCATCTGGTAAACAATACAAACAGCAACGCAGAAAAAAAATAAAAATGTATATACAGTCAACGACGAAATTATTCGTAGACCCATCCATTTTGAATATTTTTATCCATTTCTGAGAATCTAACACGCGTATGAAGCCAGGTTTTTATCTGTTAATAAGCACACAAAAGGAAAATAAACTCACTTTTCAGAACAATTGGTTAAATACAACAAATATTGATTTAAATTGATTGATTTGTATAAGTATGAGTAATTTACATAATTATTTTATCTCTGAAGTCAACTAGACTATTTATTCATTAGAATATTTGTGATAATTCCAGCAAAGAGCATGACGTGGTGCACAGAGTGTCACCACTGTTATTCGTACGTTAACAATACGATGGGTAAGACAAAGGAGCTTAGCGTTGACTTCAGACAGAGAATTATTAACTTCCGCAAATAGTTACAATATTATTTCAAACCCTCTAGATCTACGATACAGTGCTTTATCAAGACGTTTAAACAGATTGTCACGACAGAGAATTTGCCTGGACGTGGAAGAAAACCTAAATTGTCACTGAGAACTGCACGAAAACTGTGTCACGAGGTTAACATGAATCCAAGAGTTGTTTTGAAAGATATAGCCAAAAGTTTGGATACGATGGGTATCAGCGTAAGTACTCGCACAATACAACGTTGTTTAAATTGATATGGGTTGTATGGAAACCAACCACAACGAACTCCTCTTCACAAACTATGTCACATTGTTGCTCGGTTTAATTTAGTTTAATTTTGCCAAAAGGTTCGATGAAACAAAAATTGAGTTTTTTTTTTGACATAATTATATACAGAAGATTTGTCGCAAGAAAGGCGAGGCTTTCCTCCCAAAGAACACAGTTGCAACATTAAAACATAGAGGCGGCTCGATTATGTTTGGGGGTTGTTTTAGCACAAGGAGGACTGAAAAATTAATTGCAATAAGAGGAATAATGAAATCTGCAGACTATATCAACATTAAGGATGAAAACTATCAGCGCAATATCTTCATTTATCTCGACGAGTTACTGTTCAGTAAAATAATGATCCGCAAAACGTCTAAATCAGTAACTGCGTGGCTTCTGCAGAAAAAGAAGATTACAGCTTTGCCGTGGCTTTCAATGAGTCCTACTAAAATTTATGGAAAGAATTGAAAAGTTCGAATAAATCGTCGCTCACCAAAAAACCTTCAGGAATTAGAATGTGTAACCATTGAACAATGGAAGAAAATCCCAGAAAAGACTTTTTCAAATCTCATCATAAACTTTAGAAAACGATTGCGGCACGTTATAAAGATGAGAGGCCATGTTATTGATTATTAATATTGGGAAAATTGGTCAATTTTTTCTATTTTTTATACTGTACTAATTATTTTGTCTTTTCCTGTTTTGCATTATTCGCCTGTCAAATTGAGTTTTTATATTCTTTTGTGTGTGTGTGCGTGTGTGTGTGTGTGTGTGCGTGCGTGTGTGTGTGCGTGTGTGTGTATGTGTATGTGTGTGTGTGTGTGTTTGCGCGCGCTTATTAAATATAAAACCTGTCATCATACGGGCATTAGATTCTGAGAAATGGATAAAAAATATTCAAAATTGAATGTAGATCGGTCTATGGTTTCTACTATCATTTCGAAACTGGATCTCCACAAAGCCTGTGAACTTGATGGCATCCCTGCAGCAGTCCTTAAGAAATGTGCTCCTGAACTGTTTCCCGTTCTCTACACAAATTATTGCCTGGCTGCGTCTTGTTTTCCTGCTTGATCGAAGTCCTCACGTAGTTCCAGTCTTTAAGAACTAAGGTGAATTATCTGATCCTTCTAACTATCTGTCTATTAGCGTTCTACCTCTTTTCGGCAAAGTACTAATTGAATCTGAATTGCTTAAGCATCTCACATCACAGGGTATTTATTTAGATAAACAATATGGATTTCGCTTCTCTAGGACAACTGCTGATGTGTTAAAGATTATCACTGAAAGAGTCTCTCAAGCTTTAGATAAGAATGGTGAAGCTCGTGCTTTGGATATCTCAGAAGCAGTTGATAGAATTTGGCATATTGGTCTTTTTCTCAAGTTGAAGGGTTATGGTATTTCTGGACGAATTTCTGAACTGATTCAGTCTTTCTTATCAAATCTCGAAATGCAAATTGTCTCGAATGACCACTCTTCAAGAACGTTTGCATAAATGCAGTTGTTGCTCAGAGCTCTATTCTTGAACTTGTTTGTTTCTAGTTTTTATCAGTTATCTTCCTGATTTCATCAGCTCTCAACTCGCTATCTATGCTGATCACACAACTATTTACTCCTGTCTTAATAGTAAGTCTAATCGGTTCGATAAATTCAAATCGATAGCGTCGAATTGGCAGCTGAGTTTTAAAAAATAACCTACACTCTGTTGTTAAATGGGGTAAGTAGTGTTTTGTTAATTATAATGCTTCAAAAAAGAAACTGCTCTGTTTTAATCATCATCTTTTTACTTTCTTCCAGTATGGCTGATTCTAAACTCCAGGAGAGTGTCTCATTGCACCTTCTTGGATTAACGTTTTTATTTGAAGTGAAAATAGCATACTGAACCAATTGCTAAGTCTGCAGCTAAGAAAGCCAGTTCACTATGGCGCGCTAGAAATCTTTCTCAGCAGAATATATTTTACGTATTTATAAGTCTGTCGATCGTCCTTGCTTTGAATAAGTTATATTTAAATAAACTGAACTTGTTTTTATTTCCTTGCTGATAAAACCTAATTTCTTTCCAAACACTCTTACATACCCATAAACGAGCATATTCTGATGTGTTTTTGGCCTAATAATAAATTTGCTACTAAATTCCCCTATTCAGAATAATTATGCTTATTGACATTCAAAACTTACGGAAAGTTAGGTGGTGAGTATTGCGTTTCAACAGTGGCAATAATGATGTCACGTTCCAGGCCACATACCTGCAAAGTGTTCAACCCACAAAATGAAGGGTGTCTTCAATTACTCATCTTGTTGAGATATTCAAACTGTAGACGAGGCAAATTTGGAATATTACAAACTACTCACCCCCAAAGAGAAAGATCATCAAATGCAGTTTTGTCAGGGTTTCCTAAACTAATGCGAGGCTGCATGTGTGCTTCCTGGACTGCATCATTGTCGTTGTTCTTATAATGCAGACATTATTGCGGACTGTAATCAAAACAACAGTCTATCGAGTGAAGACATGCAAATATTCAAAAAGAAAGTTGAAGATCCAAGTATCAACGGGCAAAGTGATACGTACTAACTTCGAAGATAGTAGTGGTAGCATTTTCTTGGAGTTACAGCAATCAATTATAATCGTTCCGTCTGGAATATAACAAAGAATGTAAGCTTAAACTTGCAACAAGAGAGCTCCAACCCTGTACCAATTTGAAATCAATGAATTGCAGTGAAATGTTTGGCAGTACTGCCGTACCATGTATAAAGACAATTTGGCACCTCCCGACTTTCTGCTCGGACCAATGGAAGATGGACTACAAGGACATCATTTTGCTGGCATACATATGATAGGATAGAGAACATATAGGAAACTTTTATATATTTATAAAAGTTTCCTATTTGTTCGTACCCTAACATTCCACCGAATTCTAAGTATAATAATGTCCATTTGATCTATTGACAGCACCGATCAATATTATTACTATTTTAATGTATTCACTCATTGATTTCGTTTTCCGCAAAAGTTTTGTATTGAAAATTCCACACACACACACACACACACACACACACACACACACACACACACACACACACACACACACACACATGACCATGCGGTTTTATTACCGACACGTACTGAATTTGACTTCGTGTTTCTACTTGATTTCATTTAAAGTCTCAGTTACTTTTGATTCAGTTTCAGCGTATTTACTTGAAATAATGATTGTCTCTAATGAAAATAATCCTCTGAATGTAATCTCATTTTTATATATCATAAATGCTCATCTCTGCTTGCAACTTTTTGTTCCTTTCTCAATGCATTTATCAGTTCATAAAATGTGTCGACAGAAATCGGAAGTCAATAAAAAATAGAAGCGGAAAAGAAGCTAAAAGAAAAAATAGAGTCGTGGGGAAAAGAGAAAATAGAAGAATGTTTAAAAAATTAATTTAAGAAAGAAAGAATGAGAAAAAGAAAAAAGCAAGAAAGAAAATTTGACGATAAGTGAAAAAGGAATTTAACGAGTAGATATAGGAAAAAAGAACAATGCCAAAATAATAATAATAATATATTATAATGAAGGTGATGATGATGATAATAATAATAATAGTAAATTTTCTTAAACTCAGCATGGTGATGTGGAAAATCACATTATACCTAAATTATACCAGAGGCACTACCATCTCCAACCGCATGAATATCCGACGAGAAATCTTTCAAGGAGACTTCCTATCATCCCTTCTGTTTTGTCTGTCCTTAATCCCCCTTAAGCATGAACCTAACAATAATTGCTATGGTTACAAACTAAACAAGAAGGTATTCAGTTAGCTACTCTACATGGATGATCTCAAACTCTTTGCCAAAGACGACAATGAGTTGAAGGTTTTCCTTAATACTGTAAAATGTATCGGATGAGATAAATGTACAAAAGTAACATTTAAGAAAGGGTATATTACAAAAACACACTCAATAGATTTAGATTTTGTCATAAAGATTAGGGAACTGAAATAAGAAGAAGCCTATAGATACCTAGGAATTAGAGAAGGAGATGGAATATAGCATATCCAAATGAAGGAGAAGGTAAGAAAGGAATACTACAGGTGTGTACGTCTGCTACTGAATACTGACTGAACTGAATGAAAAAAACAGGATATCAGCCATAAACACCTTTGCTGTCCCTGTGGTGTAATATAGTTTCAATAACCTTAACTGGACTATACTGACTTTAAAGGAATGGACGCCAAAACGAGAAAGAATTTCACCTGCCACCGCATGCATCATACGGAGGCTGATGTTGATCGTCAGTATGTGCCCAGATCCGAATGAGGCAGAGGATTAATTCAATTAGAACTGTCTTACAAAACTACAACAAATGACTTCAAAGATACCTAAAAACAGGAGAAGACTAGATGATGGCCTATGACATAGAACATGGTAGGTGTAAGAAATTAATTCTGTAATAAATGAAGCTAACAAGTTCAAAATGGAGTTTCAAATGGGTGAAGAAATGCAAGTAAACCATAATACAACGACTGCAGCTGCAAAATACTTAAAAAAGAAAGCAAAGGCAAATGCAACCGACCAGATACAGAAACGATGGCAAGATAACTGCTTCAATACTTGGCCTGTACCAAACAAGCCGATTTAGACAAACCCCGTATCCATCAGTGGCTTTGTAGTGCAGGGTTAAAAGCTGAAACTGAAGTTTTTATTCTTACTACACAGGACCAATGCTTGTTAACTAGAAATTACCAAGCTGACATACTGAAAAATTGTGTTAGCCCATAATGCAGATTCTCTGATAAATATCTAAAAACATTTGACCATTTTGTATCAGGTTTCACGGTATTGGCACCCACTGAATATAAAACTCGGCATGAGAGAGTGAGTCAATATCTGCACTGGATAATCTGCAACACAGAAAACGAATGGAGTCTAATTTTTCAATGTAGTTGTTGGTATCCATGATGACTATTTCGGCTCATTTATCGGATGGGTTTATGTTTTTATTCTTATAAATGTTTTCTACTGCTCTTGTGTTATTTCTTCGTCATTGGTGAGGATCGCTGCTATGATACCCTTTGTATAAACCACTTTTCGAAATGTGTGCCGTTAAATCTATGGTTTTTGGTTAATGTGGTTGGTTTTGTTTTCGTTAGATGTATGGACGACATGTGTAGATTTCATAAAATATGTTTATATGATTCATTTTCAAAATGTAAATTTAGTTTAAAATATTAATGTAACTTAGTATTAAACTAAATTAGTTTTAAAAATTGGTTATAATATAACGCTAATATTTCACTTACATTTGTAATATAGATAATACAATGCCGGTTTAACCATGACGTTACTTCCGTATGACGACATATGTATTTCAAAGTAAAAATTATAAAGTTTCTAAAAAATGCGGGAATAAAGAAATTAATGAAAATCTTTCTTAATAGTAAATAATAACATTGATTTTGTTGATAAAGAATCGCGAGATCAAAATGACATTTGTGATTTTTTTAAAATTACTTCATAAATTTAATCCATCTGTACACCAAAACTATGCGAAATTTCCTGAATAAACAGAATCTTCAGGTCAAATTTAATAAGTACTGTTTATGCGAGTGTATGGGTACATAGGTGTGTGTGGGTGCGTACGTGTGTGTGCATGTGCGTGTGTGTGTGTGTGTGCGCGCGCTCGCGCGTGTGCGTGTGTGTGTGTCTATTTTGGTTTTGAATGAGCGTTTGTGTGTGGAGGTGCAGTACATGTGTATCTTTATTTTTCACAATAAACTTGCTTCTCTATTTTCTCCCGTTAGATGTACATAGAAAAAACATTCAATTCCTTGTTGGATGAAAGAATCTACTTCTGCATATTGTCTAGTATTGCCACCATCTATTCCTTTCCTGTCACCTTCCAACGCCATTTCGATAAAAATGGTTTCGAAATTTCTCTATCCAAGACAAGACTATGGAATTTGTCATCAGTAACAAAGACTAAATTTCTGTCAAATCATCTGAGAGAAAGTCTCCTCAGTATTTTAATCGATTTTGGCCAGGATGCTATCTGGCTGCCATTAGTTCTTTATTCATATTCTTAAGCTTATATACGTCTTATTTGCAAGACAAGGATCTTTCCAATCGATCCATCTATTACACAAACTATCGTTCTTTTCAGAATTCTCTAGGTCTGTTGTACTTCTCTTTCATTTTGTGCTTCGTTAGAACAAAAATGTTTATCAGAATTAAATTTGGTCTCCTGGCCATTCCAAAGATTCTTACATTTCTTAGTATCCTGGTTATCTTCTTATTTACCACACTGACAAAAACATCCTTGACTTGCATAATTCCTATGGAATTCTTGTTCTTCCCCAGTTGTGTCTATTTCGCCATTTTCATTATTATTGTTTTGGTTGTGCATGTTTTCTTTATTGTCTTTATGTGAAATTTCCATCTAATTTCGCCATTCGCTGTAAAAGCCGCTTTTTCTCCAGTAGCAATGGAGTTTTTCTTCTTCATTCTGAGGATTAAATTTTGAAAGATTTATGTCCCATTCAACGCAGCTTTATTTAATTAAACACGATAAATTTCATCCATTGTTGCTGATACCTCGTCCAAAACTTGAAAAGTTTTCTTTGAGTATTTTATTATTCGCCCTTAATTTTTTTTCTTCTTGATTTTGTTTTCAACTAGATCTTCCTGTTTTAGGGCTTTCTAATTTATTATGTCATAACTCAATTCAACTTCCTCGAATGCTGTTGATATAAACCATTCTCAGTTTAGCTTCGTACATCGACGGTAGCTCCGAAGATATGGGCTGGGACCGGAGCCTACTAGTTGCAAGTTGCTACAAGGTAACGCGTCGAATTGCTGTCTCTTCGTTGTTATTTCCGATCAATTTAAGACTGACAGGGGAAAGCTAAAGGAACCATATTTACTTGAACAAACTAGCTCGGAAATGGTCAGAACGGTTAGATAGACGGAAATCTCACAGAGATGCAGAGTCTTATATCCACCCAGAATTAATCTTTTAATTCTAGAATTTTCTTGTTTTTCATTCAAGTATTGTTTTCTGTTTTTTTTAATGTTCTCTCTCTCTCCCTCTCTCTCTCTCTCTCTCTCTCTCTCTCTCTCTCTGTTCGCAAATGAATACTCAATATTGTTTAATACAATAAAAGCGACATCTGTGTACAAGTCAACACATCAGTCCGATTTGAGTAAGGAGATAATGTCGTAACAGAATAGAAAACAAAAATCAAGAAAAAATAAGTTTGGGATCTGGACACATTTAAAACAGATGCTAGAAATTAAACTGCCATTATTAAATGAAATGTTATGTGTTTTATATTTATCCAGCAAAATAGAATGCGTATAAAACTATAATAAAACCCTCAAAATTAGCATTCGAAAGCCTTATAGCCTGGTTAGAACACCGACTTCTGATACTGTTTTGAAATAGAAGAGACGAAAGATCAGTTCGTATACGTGTTTTTGATACAATAGTGTTTATGGGTTAGGAGTCAATCACTTCAAATATAATGCAGACATTTAATAGACTGACGCAACGATAACAGACTATACCAGAAATGGTTGCTAAGGTGATACTTACTACTATTTTTATCTGGCATAAGCCTACAAATTAAAATTCTATAGCAATCGAAGAAGTCTTCGGCAAAAGTACTATTATAGAGAATTGTAAAAAATAAGTAAATTGTTCATGAAGCTTTGCTTAGAATGGAAGCTAAGACTGACATTTCTTGTTTTGATTGGCAACTAATCTAGTATAAGAACAGCTGTAATGCAGATATGAAATATCAAATATTACAGACAGAAGAATAAAACCGTGGAGAGTCATGATCGCTTACTTCCTGAATAGAAATGTCAAAAATTTAGGGAAACTGGAAAATTCATATTAGTCTACATCCCTGGTTTACTCACTAAAACATTCCAACTGGAACTTGAATATTATTTATGAAGTGATAAACCTAATGATGTTTGCATGTAACTAATTGTCACTGGGATTAGCTTAATAATCCCAGTTATTTAGCAGGCAATAAATTTGATAATTACCATGATTAGATTTTACACAACCACAACAATGAAACACTGAGAGCATTAAACCTTCACACGATGAATGGTTTGCAACATGACCATTTAAAAAATCTACGGCCGGTATACAAATAGCTCTTTACTAAGTTTAATCTTTCACAAGGCTACATCAATGAGACATACCGGACATAGACATTGGGTATTGATTGGCGTTTCGAATTTTCTCATAGCAAGTAAAAGTTTACGAGAATAAAGACTAGAAAGAAAGAACTGAAGAAATAGGAGTAAAAGATAGAAATAAAGAAGGAAACAAAAGGAAGAAAAACGAAGAGAAACAACCAAATTATTGAACAATAATGATATAGAGAAAAGGGAAAATTAAATATAGAAAAACAGAAATAAACTAAGAAATAAATGAAAAGAATGCAGGAAAAATTTAAAAAGGTAAGGAGAGAAAAACAGAAACAACAAAAACGAAAGAAAGAAAAAGAAGAAAAGAAAGGAAAGAAATACGCCAACCATAAACGAAAGAAAGAAAAAGAAGAAAAGAAAGGAAAGAAATACGCCAACCAAAAAGCAAACGGCTAAATTGGGTAATTGGATCCAGAAAAATCAACGCAAGAAATCGAAATTCTGGATTCCTTCAATAAAATCAAAATCAAAATCAGGAATCATGGCTTCATAAAATCTTCAATTCCGCTTGAAAAGAATCTTATAAATTGAAACGACGGTGGCGTTGACAATTAGAAAGAGTCTGATCGCCACTAGTGAACTGCCTGTTAAACAATAAACGATTGAAAAATACTAAAGAATTAGGAAATAATTCAATAGCCAGTCATAAATTGTAAACGACGACAAATTAAGCGTATAAAATTATTTCAATGATCTTAGACTTTTACTGATGGTCGGCCATAAATTTTTACACTCGTACCCCTTCACACCACACCTCATCCTGACTAGTTGCTTGTGAGGGAAAACAGTTGATAGTGGTTGCTGGCTCATTCCATGAAATCTGAGGAAAGAAGAAGATTGAAATCCATTAATTCTAATCTTCCTATATCAATAATTATTTCATGACATAACGACATTAATAAAATGCTAAGTATAATTATTTTAAAAGCCATTTAATTCATTTATATATGCATCATTTTTTTTTTTGTAAGCATCCAAAAGCATCATTTTAAAGACGACGAATATCATTTTGGAGATCATTTTTGTAAACTATCGTCTAAGTTAAGTAACGTCGAGCCCAGACAGTACCTAGATGGATGACCAGGTGCTGTAAACTTGGACGTGCGCAAGGTGAAATGAAAAATAACTCGGAATTGTTAATCGGAGAGCCGTTCCAATTCCAGTTGGGTTCGTTATATTATGAATCCCCACTTCTTCCCCCCAGCTATGGGTTAATTAGTAAGACTCGTATCACTAAATCATTATTATCTCCAAAAAACAGTCTTACAATCTAACTTTGATAAACCGTAGAAAACGAATCAATCAATAAATCAATAGATATTAGAACGTCACTATTACTCTGACTCTACAACTCTACTTGCATAAAATATGTATTTGATTAGTGTTGACAGATTTTTCAAATAGAAATACAAAACAATAGAATATATATTTGAACTGGAAATTGTGTATTTCTTATTTGGCAACTCTAGCAATCGCATACATCAAGTATTAAAAATACACATACATCAAGCATTAAAAAATCCCACTCCGATGTCGCGTTTTATAAACTATCCGTTATCATAGTATATATTATATTACAATATTTATTTCCCATCATCTCATAGCTATTGCTTGGTATTAATCTTTTAAAGCAGCCGGGCTACAATGGAAATATATGTTTCTCCTGAATGTACGGTTTGTTAACATGACATACATTTTAGAAATTCTCTACTGAAAGAGCAGTGATGACAGTTGGAGACAGGTTGAAGATACGTTGAGACAAGGTTGAGATACGTAGAGTCCAGAGACACAGAGAGAGAGAGAGAGAGAGAGAGAGAGATAATTACGGCTTCACTTACAGAGACTTGTACATACACTTTCTACTAACCCGCATTCCTGGACTACTAATCTTTATTTCAAGTTTGTATTCTTACGTTCAATACACTTATTTTCCTATTTCAATTACTGGCGTTGTTTATTTATTTGTGGAGGATTCCATCCCCCGAATCCACAATAGATGAAAATGCAGATAATTTTTCGAGGTTTCAATCTCTGGTCCTTAGGCAAGAAAGGCAAGAAATACATTTCCTATTGAATGTTTAGATAAGTTGAGTAAAGCTAAGCATTCAGACCAGCAGAAAAATGAACGTAGTATTCAAGAATTAAGAAAAAAAGTATCGTTTTTATTTAGAATGATTTCTGAATTTGGGATGACTATAAATAAGACTTATGTTTTACTACCTGATTATTTCAGTGTCCGAGTTTAGTCCTGTTCGTTGATTGGTTGTCGCAGAATTGAACGAGTGATAGTCGAAAGCTCGAATGAAATGAAGACGAGCATTAAAAAATTTGAAAATGATTTAAAACTGTCGAAATGATGTTTAAGAATAAAAAAAGAATAAAGAAAAAACAGCTGTGCTTGACGGTGCTTGTATTTGATTCATCAAAGGATGAATGAAAGCGAGAAGAAAAGAGAACATAGAATATTGAAGAGATACTTGAAGAAAGGCAGTGGACATGAAGGAGACGGAGAGAAAGTTATAAATGAATGAAAAATGGAAACAAAGAGAATAAAAAGACGAATAAAAAAGTAACAAGACGAAAATAAAAATGCAGTCGAAAAAATATTCAGATGATTGGTTTTCATAATTGAGCACATATACATTTTTCAATCACTGATTATATATATATATATATATATATATATATATATATATATATATATATATATATATATATATATCATGAATTTCGAGGAAGAGCAGCGAACAGCTACTGCTGTTTCTCTAAACAATGTGCTTGGACCACATGGAGTGATATTGATCCAAGTAAACTATCATGGAATACCATCATTGCAATGGAATCATTGGCAATATCATTTCTCCTGTGATCTACCTATGACCTCCTACCAAATGCAATCAACCTCAAGCTGTGGGGGTACATTGGCACCGATGTATACTCATTATGTTAAATGATGAAGGACTTACGTCATATTCTCTTTGCACGCTCAAATCACTGTTGATGTACACGTGCCATCAAATTGCTGAAAGTGGTCATGGACTTAGACAGTGCACAGTGTGAATCCACCAACAAACAGCCTGTAATGGCCAGAGAACTTAAGATCCGTCTACACAAGCAAGGTGAACGGCATGGGCGAAAGATCCAAAGAACACCCCACTTAACATTACAGAGTGGAGCCCGTGACTGGAGAGTGTTAGGTGATCTTAGAACCCCTCTGCAATTTCCAGTACACATCAATCAGACAGGAGCACGCCCTGTCATTGTAGCATGGTTTGATTTAAAAACGTGTGTGTCCTCTTTTAGTGAAATTAACATTTCCATGGGAGGAGAACAGAGAGGAGGCGCACGAGCGAAAGCAAAGCCGTGTTACAAATCCACTGTGATCCGACTGCGCGGTAAAGGGGTGGACATGTCGTGCTACCTATTGACGTCGGGTGTCGTGGATTTCTTGAACAGTCAATCGTTTCCTTCCTTTTGAAGGTGGACATCATTGGCCGGAACCTGGAGCGTGCTTCACATCGTCTACAAACCACAGATCAACAGACATCGAGTTGGATCTAGTCAAGATCCAGAATAAACAAAGTAAAATAAAACCATGCTCGGAACACAATGCTACTTTCGACGTTAAACACATGTTTACCTTCTGTTCTACGTTATTGATAACAAGCGTGTTTTGTATTGGTTAAAAGCAAACGTTTTTAGCACAATGTTGAAAATCTCAGTTGCAGTTGTAAAAAAATCGAAAGTGACCGCCGCGTCTACAAAAACAATACCCTGTCCTGTGGCAAAAATTGCTGGTGGCACCAAGGGCGGCATTACCGCCTTAGCCACCGAAACTGTGTTAACTGGTTGGCGGTTGACGAGGGCAGGGAAATCGCCCGTGCTTTCACTCGTTGTATGTAGAAAATATATATATAGCTACATATATCCCTTAATTTCAAAGATATAATGATTTCTCTCGCAAACACAGCAGGATTTTATTACTTCTATTTGAAAATTACATAATCAAAGCTGATTATCTATTGTGGGCAAACGCTACACCAATGAGATACTATTGCCAAATTTATGAATACGCTGACTATCAAAACTCTTGATTTATTTTCTCTTATGTTAAGTCAAATAATTTCCGTTTGGGGAAAACAATTGTAATGGCGATTCTATCATAGATGGCTGACAAAAATA
This sequence comes from Acanthosepion esculentum, assembly GCA_964036315.1. Classification (NCBI taxonomy): domain Eukaryota; kingdom Metazoa; phylum Mollusca; class Cephalopoda; order Sepiida; family Sepiidae; genus Acanthosepion; species Acanthosepion esculentum. The sequence goes on along the minus strand of OZ038504.1, from coordinate 29,256,441 downwards.
AATTTGAAGTAGACCAACATATTATTTAGCAAGTGCAGTTACAGTGTAGTGTTTATAGCCAAGGAATCATAACTGACATGAAAGTATGAAATTGGTTTGCATAATTTCGCTCTGGAGAAAAGTCGTTGGAAGATTACACCGGTCTTCGATGATGAAGTTCTAAAGTTATTAGTGGAAAGGAATCCGCGGCAAACTATCCCAGAATTGGCAAAAATGTTATACATATTGCAATTATACAATATGGCGACATTTAGAAAAGATAGGGAAAAGCATCAAGCTGGTTCGTTTGCTTTCATACGCTCTTAGGGAAAAGAAAGAAGCAGATCGTTGATAAACAAAAATGTATATATATATATATATATATATATATTGATAGAAATCGCCTGAGGTTACTGTAAGTTTGAAACCAAAGTAGCGGAACCAACTGATCTCTTAATTTTTAAAGTTAAATGCTCTACATGTTATTTTTATTTTTATTTTTAATACGTTATTGAGCACTTTGTAGTACTACTGATTCCTGGTACAATATATATATATATATATATATATATATATATATATATATATATATATATATATATATATATAAGCTTTATATCTCTCTAAAGATTTTAATACTCACCCGATCGAAAATTTCTCATATTTATCTGAATCTACTAATTTCCATTTAGCCATATGCAAACAAATAGAAACAGTACACGAGGAAAAGAGAACATATGCTGCTCCTTATTCCTGTATGTCGGCTGCTCCTTCCTCCAGCCCGGTTATCCATCTGAGAAAAACAGCCAATCCCACATTATGTTCTGCAAAAAAATTCATTTCTCGTAAATATTACGGTCTCCACGGTTGAAGCTTCCCACGCATAGAATTCAACATTAAATGACTTCCAAGTATTGTCTCAAACAAATCTTGAAAGCTTTCTGTGGGTGCGGCGTTGAATGCTTGGAGTTGCATTTAATCTCACTGGACAAAATAGCGAATTTCACTTCCGTTAAAGAAGGAATAATTTGTTTTTTAAGCCGTGTGCATATGTATCTACCTTTTCAAATCTTTATCACTTTTCTCCTCGTTTCTGTGATTCTTTCTCTCTCCCTCTCCCTCCCTCCCTCTCTAGCTATACACCTCCTCATATTCATGCATATATATATATATATATAGGGGGGTCTGCGTACTTACACACAAGTGGATGGTGACAATTTCTTGGTCCAGTCCACTTCTCAAAAATTTACCAAACAAAATATTCGGGAAGAGATCTTTGCCAGGACGGAGAAATATTCATCACTCGCTCGTATATATATATATATATATATATATATATATATATATATATATATATATATATATATATATATATATATATATATATAAAATGTGGGGTGTTTAAAAATTTATATTAAATGATAAATTAAAATATGTTTATATTATATATATATATAAATGTGGGGTGTTTAAAAGTTCTCGGCCCAGCTAAGAATGAAGTCAATAAAAAAAGATAAAAAATATGGCGATGCTGAACGATCACCGAGAATTTTTTTTTTTCAAGTGACTTGGGCCAGATCTTATGCTGGACGCGTTAGAGCAACTGTTAGAATGAGAAGGATGTTTTCACCGAAAGATTTTTCTTTATGTTTTTTAAGCGCCTTTTATTAATGGAATTATGCAAAAGCGTTTGATAAAGTACATCGCAAAGAACTGTTGGAATTGCTAGGTAACTTTGACATATTTGGAAAGATTATTAGAATCATATAGAACATCTACTGGGAATAAACCGTCTGGCTCCAGATAGAAAACGAATTCAGCAAATACGCGAAACTAAAAAGGGCTATAAGACAAGGATGTGTCTTCTTGCTAGACTTATTCGACCAATACAGTGAGTCCTACCCATATTCATTATTAGCAACCACAATCACACAGATAAAGAAGGCATGAGACAACAGAAATTTAGTTTTGTAGAAGGATGCAGAGAATAGCATGGAGGGAAAATGTGATCAGTGACGATGTTTTAGTGACAATGGAAACAAAAGGATACGTATACTTAGCATCAGAAAGAGACAGTTGAAATATTATACATAAGGAAAGATGGTTCGGAAAATCTGACACTCACGGGACATATTGAAATGAATGTATAACAGAGAAAAACAGCGCATGACCTACCTAACGACCGTGTGGCGGAAAAGGTTTTAAGAGAGATAGCAAAAATATCAACTTTATTAAGATCTACAAAAGACAGGAAGTTGTAGAGAGCCAGATCACAAACGGGCACGGCACATAAAAGAAGAGTTGACATGAAAACGTGTTTTATAAATGAATCGAAAATAGTTGGAGTCTATAAAATATGAGCGCATTATGAAGAGAAATATCGGGGTTGAATATTTTGCTTTCAGAGACAATTTCTCGACTAAATCGGACATTAGTAAATTCATTGAAGCAATGTCCTTTTCGGCATAGCATTAAGTTCGTTGCGACCGTTTCGCTTTACATCAATTACAGCAAGTAGAGACACGCGTACCAAATTCTACATTCAAAGCAAGAAGGGAAAATCAAATCTACTAACTAAATTCAAACAATAGTGAATTTAAAGCCCCATAAAAATGTCATGTGAGGCTTGAGAACCGCATCTTTTTGTCCCATGTCTATCATTAAATCGGGATATAACTTGAGGAATATGGTTGACTTTCATTCCTAAGTTTGGAGATATATTCTACTGCTCTATAAATATAATTTACAATTTCCAACACATGTGACTCACTCTCTCTCTCTCTCTCTCTCTCTCTCTCTCTCTCTCTATCTATCTATCTATCTATCTATCTATCTCTTTTTTCAGTCGACTTTCATTATCTCGTATTTGTATTATTCTTTCTATCTTTCGTCCCTTTTTCATGTATGTATCTGCAACGCTATTAATTTTTTCATATAAGCTCATTCCGTCTGGCAATATATTAGTTAATGTTGATAATATGTTTAATTGACGCTGAATAATTATTTTCCACTTATTTATTTTCAAATGATTTTTGCTTGTCTTAGTATTTGTACAACTAAGGATCCTTACTGAACCCTGAGAGAAATTAAAGACTCTTACTTAACCCTGAGAGAAATTAAAGACCCTTACTCAACCCAGAGAAAAATTAAGGATCCTTACTGAATCTAGAGTGAAATTAATCATCCTTAAATAACCTTGACAGAAAGTAAGGATCCTCACTGAATCCAGAGAGTAATTAAGGATAATTACTAAATCCAGGGAGAAATTATTTTCACCGTGGTAAAACTGACAACTTTTGATACTGATGAATTAAACAAAGAAACTAAAAAAATTACATTTTTGATGAGAAATATTTAATGAAGCAGATGTTTTAATTTTGATAATGCCCATTTCTTTCTAAGCAACGCTGGCAACTCATGATTTTTACCGATGTTAAAACACGTGCTGCAATTTTTCAGAATTTATGAAAGATTTCGTGTCTTTGGGTGATTTTCTAAAGACAAAAGCACGTAAATATGCTGGATCAGGGTATTCCGAAGAAGATTGATCTACCATTTATTTGTATCTACGCATATATATGACCAAATCCCAGAATGTCAAAACAAGGACGAATATAGCGGTTATTTGGATAGTATGCAGAGCATATGATTTACTTCATATAATCGTTGAAAGATCCCAAAATAAAATACAAAAATGCATACAATCGAACTAAGTGGGAAAGAAACATTGATTAAACGGTTTAAAAAGTACCGGAAGTAAACAGAACTAATGCTTTCAGTTGGTAAGAATTATTTCTTTACCATTAACGCAAATAGTACTAAATTTTCAGTGTAATTAAAATTGTATTTTTATCATAATTAAATATCGAAATCGGAGTGAAATCAATGATTACTGAATGGGCAGTGCTTTCTTTCGTTTATTTATTTTTAATTTTGGTTTAAACACAAATTCGATTTCGACGATTATTTTAAGCGAAAGCCACACTAAAATTGTGTCACCACCATGAAAAGTCCTTGTGAATGCAAATGAAAGTCCAGCCGTCATTTGCAAGTGAAATGTGTCGTAGATATGGTCTGAGAAATTTTATTGAATTTACTATTTGAGAATGAAAGGCGGATAGAAATAGTGAAGGATGTCTTCAAGAAAGCATGCAAAGTATTAAAGCATACGAAAATGTTTTTCGACACAAAAAAGTGCTGAATTTCTTATAATAATTTTTACGTGGCATTCAGGTAGCACATTTTCACTTTGCCGTTGAAGATATGCAACTCATCCATAGCATTTTATCTTATGAAGATTTTTATGAGAAAAGTCCTCTCAGAATGTGGGAAACCATGGCTCAATATTCTGTATTTTATTCCTCTAAGTCATTTTCATCTATTACCATACCACTTTACTTTTCTTCTGGCATCAATTCACTCGTTACGTAGTTTACTGGATGGTTCCAACTGTTTATTTTACCTCTAGTGAATGTTAAATTTTCACATCCCTCCTACCTTATTATGCTTCCCATCAATTTTTGGACTATAAATTTTCTGGTTGCTTCAGTTTTCCTTAAGACTTTCGAGTTATTTACAAGTTCTACCCACGGCATTTTCAGCATTAGTCAGTGGAATCACATTTCTGTTGATTCAAATCTTTTCTTCATCTGTAAGGAAATGTCGCAGTACTTACTGCTATATAAGAGATTAGAAATTGCATTGTAGCTCAGCAATTTTACAGCTTCTAAGGAAATTTTGCTTTGTGTTAATAGCTTGGTCAGCTTCTGGAAAAAAAGGAAAAAGATGTCATTCTTTGGCCAATACACGAGTTCCGACGAGACATTCAAAACTTCAAGAATAACCTTCAATAAGTGGTGAACATTTTGAAGTTTTGTAGATTTACTACATAAAGTAGTAAATCTACAAAAAGTACATAAAGGATGCGTAATTTATCTCTGCCTTTAGTAAGGATCCTTATACAAAACACACACACACACACACATATCTCTCTCTCTCTATATATATATATATATATATATATATATATATAACAGGAAAGTGCCGTCAATAATTACGCGGTTATTATGTATGTATATATATATATATATATATATATATATATATATATATATATATATATATATATATATATATATATATATATATTTGTGTATTTGGGCAGCAATTCAAGCACATTTCATTAAAAACGACTGACAAGGTGCTTTTATTTAGTTTTTTTTTTTTTTAATTTTTTTACATATATATATATAATATAAAATATATAAATAATATATAATATAAAAAACTAAATAAAAGCACCTTGTCAGTCGTTTTTAATGAAATATATATATATATATATATATATATATATATATATATATGCAGAAATATATATATATATACATATATATATATATTACGCAATTGTTATATAAATATAAAGTAAGTAATATATATATATATATATATATATATATATATATATATATATATATATATATAGATATAGATATAGATAGATAGATATAGATTTTAACTGCATTAATTACATTTACCAGACTGAATGTTCGAGAAATTTCGTAGAAAATATGCCTTCTCCGAAAGCAATCGAACCTGTCTTCCTATACAGAATTTGATCTGACGTGCTGTATCATTCATCTCCAAAGAAGCGTCTGGTTTGCAAAGTCCAAATTACGGTTTATAAAAACACAATCTTTGAAGATATATATATATATATATATATATATATATATATATATATATATATATATATATATATATATATATATATACACACATATCGATGGAGAGAGAGAGAGAGAGAAAGCGGGAGAGATATAGAAGCAAAGATAGTAATAGATAGAGAGAGGGAAAGAGATATGTTAAGTAATAAATTCAAATCAGAGGCATTCATTGTACATGCCAGGAACGTAAAGGAATTGTGAGAGGAAAATATTTAATCAGAATTTCTACTATAAAGTGTATGTATTTTGACACATTTCACTTCCCTCAAATCACGATAGTCAACGTTAACGTCAGCCGAATGGTTTCCAGTGTATGAGATGCGAACTACAATCATGTTAGATGTTGCTATTTTATTTACAGTTCATAATGCATAAATTGACAGTATTAGCATCAATCGATCGGAACTTGGTGAAAAAAGATAGAATAAAAACATGAAATGAAAATTAGTAATAAAATATATTATGTAAACTTTAGAAATATCGGAAAACAGTAAACAATAAAAAAAAATAGACTGAATAAGAAAGCCAATGGTAGTACCGATCCCGGATTTGCCGCTACTCTAGGGAATCGTTGCATTTGACCGGTCTATTCACTTAAAACATAAAATAATTTATTGCGGGGAGCTGCTGACACCGTTAAAAAAACATGAATAAGCGATTATCGCCATTGTGAGTTTCTTCAGTACGATGACGTCAGCATCGGTTTTTGTTGCCCTAGTAACCACTAATAAATATGCAAAGCAACGAAGCAAATATGAAATTAAGTTTGAATATGAAATCTCTAATGTTTTATTTTTCCATTATCATTTCTATTTGTGATGCGCTGATCCAAACAGCTACTGAAATGTAGTGAAAGTTCACAAGCAGGAATGAGATGAATACGATGCCCAACAACTTTTGTAAATTAGTGACCATTTGAACGCCAATTATGGGCTAAGCTTAGGTGAAATAATTATTAAGTAATCTATTATGAGGTGTTTTCGGACACTTTTGGAGCAATTTGCAAGGATTAAATAAAATAATTCCAATTTCAAGGCAAAATAATCGCGTCCAAACATTTTCTGTTTTTTCCATCATAGAGGAAGTACAAGGCGCTAGATTAGATTAAAAACAGGAACGTTTGCATATTTTCTACGCACATAGTCTATACATGGGCAAAGGTTTTAATGACAGATCTGAAACAATTCAGCTAGGTAACATAAACTGGTAATTTCTGAAGAGGAAAATGCAATTCGGTAATTGTACGAATTATTTTCCATGTTTCAATAAAAACTCATGATTCATGGCCAATGGATTTCTTTAAATACACTCCTTTTAAAATGAAGACAATCTCAAAAAAGCCAAAATACTTTTTTGCTCATGTATGGAAATCCTTGTGATTACCATGAAACAGAAATTGGTCTGAATCTTTTGCTGGACATTACGTATCGCAAACGCTGATAACGCTGTATTGAGACACTGAAGATACAAAGTGTTATATCTTCTTTATGAAGGATCTCCAACTATGAACACTTCAAGATTTCGAACTTTTATATGAGTGTGAAAAGAATTAACAATCATTTCGTTATCAATTTGACGTAGAATTGATATGCATTTTTAAAGAAAACTTGGTGCAAATGTCGTACGCAACTTTTGATTAAAAGACACGCTTTTATTTTTGTATAATGAAACGAATATTTCGTATGAAAGAAACATGTAATAGTCTTTATCTTAAAATGATTAAGACTCATTACATTTCTTTTTTTTATTCTTCTTTATATTCAACTGCTGATAGATGCTAGATAAAGGACTGTATGTAATAATGATTTCGATTAATTTATAAAATTACAAAGAATAATTAAGATTATCACCTCGCAACGAAATCATCTGCTCGATTACTTTGTTCGATTTCTCTGCTTTCGTCTTTTTAGATAGCATCAATATATTTTTTTCAGTATCGAATATTCAGTCTGGCTTGCTAGGACTGGTTGGATGCCTTCTCTTAACACGAAAATCTCTTCAAAAATTAACGCTATACTCATTTTCTTGTTTTAGCTGCATATTTCTTTTTATTTCTTACGTGGCGTGAGCAACATGATTCATTTGGTGCAAATTTTAATTGAGGATTATTTTGTCCTTGATTTTACGAGCTTGTCATAATCAATTTCGTATAAAGGCGCCTATGAAACAAGAGAATTGACAGACTTGGTGCTCTATTATTTCGATTCTGTTTTCGAGTCAGTACTACATGAACCCTACGCTTCTTCCATTGACCATTCGCAAATTATTTAAAAGTCTAAATATATGGCAGATTGCAACATCAGAATTTTCATATTTAGAACTATTGCTTTCGCTTTAGACTCGAGATTCCAGAAAGAAATTTCTTGGGATGGGGATGAATATGGTGTAAGCTTCCAACAATATAAATGAAAAAATATAATTCTCGGAGGGATATTATACATCTTGTATAAAATACACAAATATTTAAATTAAAAATGTAGTATTTTTCATGTTCTCAAAAAGAGTCGCCGTTTCATTACAAATTTTCCTCAGAAACCAAGAAAGTCGGCCGAAGTATACACACACACACACACACACACACACACACACACACACACACACACACACACACAGACAGACACACACACACACACAGAGACAGACACACACACACATATATATGCATGTACATATATATATGTGTGTATATATATATATATATGCATATACATATATATATGTATATATATATGTGTGTATGTGTGTGTGCGCGCGTGTGTGTGTATGTGTGTATCTTTGTAGTATGTGTAATAGTATTCGAAACAAAAGTGGAGATGATGAGTCAACGTGGAATAACTTCTAAATTACGTCATTCGTAGAAGACAAGTGCGTTCGGTTCGGCTTCTTCGGGTCAGAATAAAAGACAAAACTGTTTTAAAGAAAATGCGTTGGGATTTTGTCGAGAATTGTAATCACTTTCTGGTTTCTAGTCCTCGTATCTGATAAGCTAGTTTAATTTATTGACCCTCTTACCCTAAAAATTTCCAGCGCATTTTCCTTACACACAGCTTTGTCTTTCATTCGAACCTGTAGAAGATGAACCTAATACACGTCGGCAAAACGCGTCGTTTAAGAGCGTTTTCACTTTATCTCATCGTGTCCACACATATATAACGTGTGTGTGTGTGTCAGAATTTTATCATATGTATCATTAGAACGTTTCTCGGTACATATGTTTAACAATAATGGCTGGCTAATTGTTTTCGAGCGCACCCATCTTCTACGGTGGCTACCTGATCCCTGTTACAAACGCCTAATCAGGCACATTTGTGTTTCTTCAACACCCACAGAGGCCACCTATAGTTGATACAACTAGACATATGTATAAATACATGCATGAATACACATATATAATAATATAAACATAGGTGTCTGTTGGTAGTTTAACCTGTCTTAAAGAATATTAGTGTTATTATGTATACATTCGAGCTTGTGCGTAGTATGCATGGGTGTAGTACGCATGCGTTCGTTGTTGAACTCAGATGCACATGCTCACAAACATTTTTGCGCATGCGTCGATGAAGTGACATTTCCCCATAACGAAATTAAATTTCAAAATAATTGAATCACGATTTAGTAATCAATTTCGTTCAGATTCCTCAACTGTATATGCAAATTAAGGAAATCGAATTTTGAAACAAAACTAACGCAAAAAGAATTTTATATTGAAATTTAAAAGACAGCAAGTCGAATCAAAACAAATGTTTCCGGATTCTTGAAAAGAAACTGACAGACCCGCTTTTTTAGGCCATACAATTCACTTTCACATACCAACATATTCTAATTTTCTTCACTTTTTCTATTGCCATTTGTGACTTATTTAAAATGTATGCAAATAAGTTTTTAATCTATTACTTGAATCCTCTGAAGATCGCATGATTGGCTCCAAACAAATTTAAAAACAAGTAGTCAAACCATGCGACAAAGCCTACTTTCCAGGCGGAGACTGGCCGGGCGAACAGGATTTTATCAGTGCTGTGACTCAAACAAATGATTTGGTAAACATAATTTTCTCATTATCATTTCTATAATAAACGTGCACTTTCCATTAATTATGATAACTGCTTTTGTGCCAACTTGTTTAGAGATATGAAGGAGTCTGTTTCAATTAAGGATGACAGATGAATGAGCAAATCTTTCGCAATGCATTTATCATTTATTTTTACTTTAACTAAAGTCTGCACAAAAAATACAAGCGTAAATGGCATGAGTATCTTCATCTATATGGATTCCTTGAAGTCACTTCTTGCACACGTCTCACTTTACGAATCCACATGATTTTTGGACTTTACGATGTGACAATAGATTTGATCATTTAATGATTTCGAAGCACTTATTTTTCGCGGATAACCGATTATTACTGGACTGGTGATTATATGCGTTGTGTGTAAGTTTGTGTGCTTGCGCGTGCACTTGTGTTAGCTAGATACGTAGTGATGTGGCATCTTAATTAAGTACTTCTCTTCTTTCTTCTTGAGTATTCTGTTTTTCGCAAATATTTATCGTGCCGTGGCACAATGGTTAGCAAACTATTGTCGTTTGATTCACACTAAGTACCAAGTCAAATATAGTGACGATATAATACTGCTGGAACTATCATCCTCATCTTTTTTTGCCATATTTATCACAACGTTTCAATACCTGGTTAAGGCGGTAGATAACTTGTAGAGGCGAATTAACAGGAGAAAACTGATAACTGACATCCATAAGACATGGCACGTGGAACTAGAACAGTCTACCCCAGCGAGCGAAATAAAGGGTTCAATTCGACATTCCAACCACCTGGAGAAGGCCGGGGCGTACAACGGCCGAAACGTTGTGATAAATATGGCAACAAAGATGAGGATGATAGTCCGGGCAATGTAAATAGTGTACATAATACCTCATCTCAGAAATATAGACAGATTCTGAGGGATTGGTACGAACCCGATACACCGAAAATATGGAGACAAATTGAAAAGAAAATGGCACGTATATCGAACCATCTGACATTCCTACATCGATGCAGAGATCTACAAAGATCTACTCATCTCTTCAGGCTTGGCACCAAGACTACCCAATCAATTCAAGGAGAGCCCGTCTGGTCGCAGTAAAAGCGGGACACGCCCTTGTCCAAGAGAGAATCCAGTACAATCTTTGGATAAAACAGAGACTTCAAGCTCATATCTCCCAGAGGCTCAAGGATTTCTTCAACAGAATTACCAATGAAGAAGACCAAAAAAGGGATCCAAAATGACCTGGTTAAACACTTCAGACATTAATTTGATGTAGTCAAGGCTCACCAAGTACAAAAATTAAACAGATTGAAAGATCAAAACCTGACGCACAAGGTCCATCACCTACGAATGAAAGCAGTAGTCAACATCAGCCAATATCAGCTGAGTGCCTCTGAGGAGTCAGTAATAAATAAGGGTCTCAACTTCGCCACAACCATCAGGCGAGTGCCATACTTGGACATCATTGCCAGAATCGAGGAAGTGGCCTTGAACTTACCTCAGGCTCAGGCGGATCAACTAAGATGGTGGGTGAGACAAACCTTGGAGACGGCCAAGTCGCCCAAGTCAAACATCATGAAACTGGAGAGGCTGGCAATCGCGTCCCTACAGAGGAACGAAAATATAATTATACTACCGGCTGAAAAAGGCAATGCTACTGTAGTGATGGACAAATCAAATTATACAGGAAAGCTGGAAGACCTCATTAGAAATGGTAGCTACAGCAAAGTAAAAAAGGATCCTACAATGAAGACGGAATGCAAACTGTCGCAGATACTAATCAAGAACAAGGATCACTTCGCACCTAAGATGTATAGGTAGTTGTCGCAGCGTTACACCAAGCTACCTCACATATACGGTTCCTAAGATTCCCAAAGACGGTATTCCGCTCAGGCTGATTGTTAGTTACCAAGGCTCTGCGTGCCACACTGAGTCGCTTTCTTGTAGATATAATTGACCCATTGATCGGAAAGTCACCTTCATATGTCCGAAACTCCGCCCACTTCGTGGAAATAATCAAAGTTCCTCCATCCAATCCAACCAGATGGTCAGCTTGGACGTGGTGAGTTTGTTCACCAAGGTACCCACGGAGGAGGCACTCTCAGTAGTCAGAGACAGATTGGCCTCTGACTCATCCCGAGGAGAACGGACCAGTATTCCAATAGATAATCTGATGGAGATGTTGACTTTCTGTATACACTTCGGAATGGGATCACACATATATCGACAGGATGAGGGCTTAGCAATGGGCTCGCCATTATCACCAGCAATGGAGAATATATACATGGAATACTTTGAAGAAATGGCATTAGAATCTATATCTCTAAGGCCAACTCTATGGTTAAGGTACGTAGATGACACCTTCGTACTCTGGTCACACCAGGAAGATGCCTAGGTTCTAATTCATACAGAGATATCCTCAAGGACACATGGCACAGTGGATAAAGGCGTTAGCTAGATCCAGTGACAGGACCCAAAGAGTGTGAGTTCAATATCTGGTTAAGGCGGTGGAGAACTTAGAGAGGGGAATTAACAGGAAATAACTGATAACTGACATCCATTAGACATGACACGTGAAACTAGAACAGTCTAACCCAGCGAGCGAAATAAAGGGTTCAGTTCGACATTCCAACAACCTGAAGAAGGCCGGAGCGTACAACGGCCGAAACGTTGTGATAAATATGGCAACAAAGATGAGGATGATAGTCTGAGCAATGTAAATAGTGTTATATCTTCACTATATTTGACTTGGTACTCTACTTGGTAGCATTTGTTGTCTCCTTAGTGTGAATCAAACGACAATAATTTGTTAACCATTGTGCCACGGTAAATATATATAATACCTCATCTCAGAAATATAGACAGATAGTGACGATATAATATCTTTTTATTTATTTATTTATTTCAATATAGTGTTATTTTCTTTTTCTTTTTTATATTTTTAAGATTTTTTTATCAATAGTTCCGTTAGTTTCTATTCTGCACCGAGTTGTAAACTTCTTCAGCAAGTTGACCCGGTAGGACGTTTCACATCATGTAGATTCAAGTTAAAGACCTTTAGTTACTTGTAAGCCTTCATTCCTTAGTCATATTTTCCTACGTTATACCCTCATTGAGTGATGCGTCCACCAGACATGTGTGCAATTGGTCGGCTATTCTTTTATGTAAGACTATGAATTTCACGAAACAATATCAATGGAGTCTATCGTCTATTAGTTTATAATCTCCCAAAGTTCGTCTCAAATGTATAGATTTATTTCACTGATTTGCGCTTCATTATGTTATATCATTTTAAAATTTTGCCAACTATTCCATGCTTCTTGTCTGTTCCGTTCTTTCCGTAGTATTGGTTTTTTTCTGTTTTCTTTTTTTATGTTCACTGGTGCTTGTTACTTTTCTTGGGATTATTCTGCTTTATCGACACTGCTACAATGCTCGACGATAACTCTTCAGCTTGCCTTTCATTTCTAAGCTATTTCTTAACTACATTTGCTCTTCTTAATTTTGTCTCTCCATTTTTTTACTTTTGTGTTTTCTTTCTTCTTCACTTCTTCACTTCCTATCATACTGTTTGTGTTTTGTTGTGAGAAGTCAGTTTAGAAACCTTAATCTTTTCAATAATCACCTTTGCTCCAGCATATATGAAGTGGATCACCTCGATAATGAATATATTGCAGCGAGAATTTCTTTTCAATCTCCACTTCTTTTAAGACTAAATTAATCGGTGATCTTCTCATTTTAATTTTTTTATCTTGTGAATTTTGTTCTTTTCAATTTTAGCTAAATGTTCAGTGACTGCATTAGAAAGATTATTGATTAAATCAATTCCATCATTTGTTTTTCTTTATATATTTTTTATTAATTATTCATTTTGTGGATATCTATCTCTCGTTATTTTAGCTTACTCCTAAAATTACTACATTTACGAGCAACCTCTCCTTTACAGGATCCGTAAATAGTTAGTTTGTTGCAGAACTTGTCACATCATTCTCCCATTTCACTAATATGACTTCAGTTTAAATAGCAAAAGAGGACACGATTACCATTTCTACTCCATTTTGTTTTTGTTAATCAGAAGCTTTTTGACAGACGCCTTCCTGTAGGCTATGAAAGGAATACCAGTTAGTAGTAACACCAACAATCATAGAAAAATGACCACGTCCCTTTTGTTGATTATAAACGTATCACCTGATAAAGATAGTCGATTCTGTTAATTTAGCTCTACATTAAGCCGATACATTATGGCTATATCCTCATTTTGAGTGAGGAAATGATGCAACATTATCACACTACAGAATTTTAGTATGGCCAAATAAATGTGAAAAGGGATAATCTTATAATGATCGAGTAGAAAAGCGCGATCAAATGCTTCTTGGAATTCACCTCTTGGGGGTTAGTGGAAGCCTAAATTTCCTAAAATCTTTCGTAATGATGAGTATATTATCCATCTTCACGATCTATAATTTTTTAAATTCTCATGGGAAGAACCGAGTTTCCTCACATTAAAATTTTTCCGACATTTTTACAAAGTTCTTAGAACTGTTCAAAAGATTCTAATAATGACTGGCACTACAGTCACCTCAATCTTCCACAATTTTTCTATTTCCTATTCTGCATGACCATTACCCGTTCATATCTCTCATCATTTTTCTCTATCAGCCCTCCGTGAAAATGTAATTTACAAAGGTAAAAATGGAAAATGCTACTTCAACTTTCACAATAACTACCATTTATTACATTTCTGAAGCATAAAATTTGTTATAGTAGCCATAGACTACAGAGACATAGATACATAGCAAAAGTAATCAATAACAAGAATAATAAATCTATTAGTTTCATTTACTTTTGAATGCTACTGTAGTTAATATATACATATTCCAATGCTGTAATGTTATCAAGAAAAGTATACAGTTTCACTACGTTATCATTTTGATGATGTAGCGTTTATTAACTATTTCTTCATAGTCATTTATTCAAAGATCTTTTGTCTCACATTCCAACATTTTCTATTTACGATTTTTTTTCTTCCCTGATCTTATAAACTTTTTATTGAATTCTCTTTGTCTTTAGTTTATGCCCTAATTACATAAATCTTTATACCTCACTATAATAATTAAGGAGTTAACATAATCAGATAATGATTTATTTGAACAGGTGTTAGAGTCACAACGTGTGTAGTCTTTCTAGTCCCAGGCTCTTTTTTCAGGTATTTCGGACAGAACTCTTTAATCATTCCACGTACGTAGACTGTTCATATTTATTCTGTTCTTACTCTACAGCACGTTCCGCTAGTTATTTGTTAATCTATTTGAAATTTGATGTTCTCTGCAATGTCATTCCACTATTTTCTATTGATTCTTTTGTTGTACTTACTGATTTCAACATATTTTTATTAAATTCGCTTTGCCTTTAGCTTACGTCTTAATTTTATTAGGATATTTTTTTTATTTCGTTTTCTTCTAAATTTGTACCTTTCACTATTCAATATTTATTGCCTGATCTTTGAATATCTAAAGAACTTCAAACAGTTGTTCAACGGAAGATTTGTCTTCATTCCCAGCACTAAACCGTCATCTTTACTCAGTATTTTTACTGCACGCAAAACAGATATGGAGATAGTTTCTGCACGTATGCGCAACATCATCATCAAATGTATATTTAAACATTTTGCATGCAGTGTCTTTAAGGACCAGCAAACTTCGATCCTTTCTCAAAGAAGAATGTAAACGCATACAAACTCAGATAGAAACACAAACACACACATATATACACACATATATACATCTATATGTATATATATGTGTAATTTGGCAGCAACTTTTCTTTTAAACATGTTGTGTTGAATGCTAAAGACAACATCGTCCTGCATATTTTCTTTTGAATTTTCTCATATTTTCTAATGAGACTTTTTATTTGAAAATGATATCGAAGTAAATATTGTCCCTACGATAACCTAGTACTTTCGAACATCATTGTTCATCTTCAGGGTCAAAGTTTTTTTAGTCAAAATTTAAAAAAAACATTTGCCAATTGTCTTGTAGCGGAATCATGTTGCTACATTTTTTTACAAATGTTTATTTAGTTTGTAAAAAATGTAGCAACATGATTCCGCTACAAGACAATAGGCAAATGTTTTTAAAAAAATTGACTAAAAATATTTTGACCCTGAAGATGAACAATGATGTTCGAAAGTACTAGGTTATCGTACCGCAAGGAAAGTTGGCTCCCTGTGCCGAGCCAGGAAATTTTTCTCCCCGGTATCGATCCTCCAAATCTATAAAACAACCATTCGCCCTTGCATGGAGTATTGCTGCCATATATGGTCTGGAGCCCCTGCTGTTTGCCTCAGGGTTCTTGATAAGATCCAGAGAAGGATATGCAATGTAATTGGCCCTGATCTGTCATCTCATCTGCAGTCACTCTCTCACAGACGCGACGTTGCCTCGCTCTGTGTTTTTTACAAATACTTTCACGGTAATTGCTCCGATGAGCTGCTTTCGCTGGTTCCCAGGCCTCATGAATTTAAACGTACTACGAGGCTGGCATCCCGTTCCCACCCCTTCACCGTTGAAACTGTTAGATGTAGATGTTTCTTCTAATCCAATAGCTTCATGTCTCGCACATCTCTCCTGTGGAACTCCCTTCCTTATTCATGTCTCCCTGACAAATATAAGCTCCAACTGTTTAAGTGTAATGTCAATCGACATCTCCAGTTGCCATGATCTATCCACTTCCCTTCTCCACATCCTTTCATTCCTATCTGCTCTCACTCCAAATCTTCTGTAACCCCCTTGCCTTAATCGATCCACTATCTTTCTCCACATCCTCTCCTTTACCACTCCTATCTGCTCTTCCCCCAAAACCTTCTGTAACCCCTTGCGTGCTAGTGGCTTCCAGCCTTGCTTGGGGTGATAAGCTTAAAAATATATATATATATATATATATATATAATTAAGTAATTCACCGAGTCTAGAAAACTCAACAGAATACAGAAATCACTGGACGGTCGTTTCATCCTATATTTGGGACTCATCAGCAGTGCTCATCCACTACCGAGAATTGAAACCCGGACAGTTACGTTTTCAGGCAAACGTCATACCAACTGTTCCTCGGTGACGAAGAGGTAGCGAATATATATATGTGTATGTGATGAATTTATGTTTCTTGTAGATTCTGTGACTTTGCCAATGTCTGTATCATTCATGAAACTGGAAGGCAATTTACTAAAATTAAATACAAATATTACTGCTGCGTTATAAATCATGACAAGTTGCTCTCCTCCTGTTGTTACAGAAATAAATGAGATCATCAAAGTTTCATTAATGTAAGAAGGACAAATGTACAAAGCCTACAGCACATACACACTGACTGCAAATACAACATCGACTAAAACAATACATTTTAGAAGCTCAGGGGATATAGCAATAACATCACTGTATGCAGTTACGACAACCATGAAATATACGAGTTCATACCTGCCAAACTAATTACTGCTTTAAATTTAATTTTAAAAGTTTTAGTTAGAAATCCTAATGATTTTAGCTGAATGCCAAAATCTATCTATAAATCTAGTGGATAAATGTGTGATGGTGTTCTCTCTTTTCCTACTGATGACCCTCTTTTTAAATGTCTACCCCCTCATAACAAACATAGAAAGCAAAATACCTTCAAAGAATGTTTAGGAAGGAGGAATTCTGCAAGCATTCGCAGCTGGATACTGGATGGCAATGATATTGAAAAAATGTTTTCTGCGTTTAACAAAAACTTGGCAACCTGATTGTGGATAGACAACGATAAATCAAACAATGCAAGAACATTCATGTCTTCTTGTTGAAAGCAAAAATACTCTTTCTATATTTTTGTTTACTTAAGATAAAACAATTTTCATTTTTTTAATGATAGATTTTTCGATCCAAAATGAAGTCCGCGTCATAAAATCTAGAAAACTCATGCTAAATAAGATCTTCAGATTGGCAACTGGGATTCGTAATACACTCTTGATCAAAAATTTAAGACCACTTGAAACATTTGTTTAAAAAGACTGTTTTTCACAGATACATTATAAACCTTTTATTACTTAAGGTTACTAATTCTATAATCTAAAAGGTTATGTTGACAAAAAGTTATAATCCAATCAATTTATTCAGAAATGGACGTTTTTATAAAATGAGGCGTTTTACACTTGATCAAAATTATAAGACCAGGAGGTATAAATTGTTAGATCTAGGGTATTCCAATGTTTTTAGTTCAGTTAGAGATTAGCAATCACTGCGTAAAGGTGTCACCATGCCTAAAGCAAGCAAACTTACCAAAGTTGAGCTTGCTCGAATTCTAGATTTCCATAATCAAGTTTTGTCACAGCGGGCGATCCCAGCTAAGGTAAATCGCAGTAAAACTGTGATTTGCAACTTTCTAAAGAACAGCGCGAATTATGGAAATGCAAAGTCTACTGGTAGGCCCCCCAAAATTTTTCCGGCATTGAGTAGGAGAATAAGATGGGTTATTGTGAAAGCCAGTGGACTGTCTTCTCGTCAAATTAAGGCAACCACATATGCTGATTGCAGTCCAGTAACCATCAGACAACACTTACGACAAAGAGGCATGGTAAATAAAAAGCGCAAACAAATACACTTCCACGTCACAAAGTGAACTGTTTATGGTTTGGTCGTGAATACCAAACATGGGACATTGGGAAGTAGAAGAAAGTCCTGTTTTCTGATGATAAAAAATTCAATCTAGATGGTCCTGGTGGCTTCCAACGATATTGGCATAACAAAAACATTCCTCCTGAAATTTTCTCTACACGTCATAGTGGTGTAGGGTCCCTAATGGTATGGGGTGCCTTTTCTTACAGAAGGACGATGGAGCTCCAGATGGTGCAGGGTCGTCAGACAGCAGCTGGTTATGTTAGCATGCGACAAAAAGCATCGTTGGTGACGGAGGGCCATCGTTTGTGTGGGGATGGATGGTTATTCCAACAGGATAATGCTGCAATCCATGCTGCATGTCGGACCTTTCTACAAGAAAATGGAGCCCATCTCTTGAGACATCCTGCATGCTCACCGGACTTGAACCCAATTAAAAATGTTTGGGGATTGATGGCAGGAGATGTTTATCAAAATGGCAAACAATATTCAACAAAAAATGAACTTCGTGAAGCTATCTTCAGAATCTGGAGCAATATTCCTCGCAGCTTAATGGAAACACTAATTTCTAGCATGCCCCAAAGAATTTTTAAAGTCATCAAAACCAGTGGAGGTAGAACACCTTATTAAATTTGGTTGTTGAATGTTTTTGTACACTTTTCGTACAATTTTGTAGAATTTTTGTCTCTGGTCTTATAATTTTGATCAAGAGTAAAACGCCTCATTTTATAAAAATGTCAATTTCTCAATAAAATGTTTGGATTATAATTTTTTGTCTACATAACCTTTTAGATTATAAAATTAGTAACCTTAAGTAAGAAATGTTTAAAATTTTTCCATGAAAAACAGTGTTTTAAAAATATTTTCAAGTGGTCTTTTTTGATCAGGAGTGTATATTTGAAGATTCTTGCCTCTTGTATTACATCCTACAACACGCCGAAATTAAAAGATTAGAATTTGAAAATGGATAAGATCTAGACGTTTTGTTTCAATTATCTTGATAATGATAAATTTCGCTCAAAGCGCTAGATGGCAGATCATAATTATTTGTGTATAATACGCGCCACTTACTTGGGGTACAGAATTCTGAAAAAATATGTTGTGCTTAATACGTAATGACTTTCTAGCATTTGTAGCAGCCAAAATGAACTTAAATTTAACATTCGTTCAACTGTTCGCCAGTCTGTTTTGTATCGTCCAAAAATAAGATTTTATGTTGGTTATATTATGTCTGGAAACAAAAGTTTTACACAGTAATTAGAATAATGTACATAAAAGGTCGCACAAAAATTCAACAAACTCGCAGAAAAAATGTGCACATGCGTATTATTGGAAGAACACAATTCTAAAGAAACAAATGTTGCTGATGGCGTAACAAAGAAGGGAACATTACAATTACTTCCTTTTTTAGGAAGAAGTGGAGATGCCTCTGTTGACGACGCCACCATCGAAGATGATCGAGTTAGCTACTTCGTTGCAGCAAAGATTAAACTGTCACGATATATCATCATTGTCACGGACTGTAGAGAAATAAAAGAAATATTTATATGTATTGGAATTGACTTTTGTTAATGATTTAAATATTTTGGTAGCCATTAGATAGGTTGGACCAGAGATATAACTTACTTTCCATCATACATTCCAGAATATGACGACACACTTTAATATTTACATATCATGAATAATATTCAGCGCCATCTTTAAGCTTAGAAGTTTCACTCGTTTAATCCAAATAGACATTCACTTTTACGGAAAGAAAAAAAAATTATCAAAAAATATTTTGTAAATTTGTTTTATGCTTTTAACCAAACTTGATTTAGGAAACGATAGGATGCAAATTCCACACATACACATACACACACACATAGAAACATACACACACACACACACACACACACATATATATATATATATATATATATATATATATATGATATGTATATATATAAAATTTCTATATATATTAAATATGCGCGGTACTTATTGGAAAGAGTTCAATATCAGTGATTGAACTAACATATTTAGTTGTATGGACAGGACATGAGTTTGTATTCCTGGGTTTCACGCTTTTGCGATCATCAGACAAACTAATTTTTTTTTAAATTTTAATCTATTTATGTCAGTTTTTATTTGATTATGTTTGGTGGAGGGGGAGTTGATTCCCCTCTGTGTCCATTTTGGGATGACACTCATACGCACGTACACTTACATGCATACAGGTGCACGTATTATGGTTCACACAAACACATACATATATGAACAATGCGGGACCAGGAGCAGACATGTATCCATGTGTTCGAGCATGTATACATACGCAACTGAAATCATATTTCGGTGCTGAGACTGTGTGTAGCATAGTTCTTTCAACAAAGGTGAGTGGGTGTTCTTGTCATCTTTCAGATCAATCGTCTATGTCGTCTAACGAAATAACGCTTCCTCACACACATATACACACATGTATGCGTGTACATATATTTTTTCTATCTACCTCGGCTTTACATCATCACATTGCTTAAAGTGGCTGTATTTTAATATTGTCGTGATGATGATTTTATTTTTAACGTTGATTGCTAGTGTATTGTAGACGATTACACTTATATTGATAGTGCTAATAATTGATATTCTACTTTGTAATAGTTATTGGCATATTAGCTGAAAATTGACTCTAATATTGATGGGGAAGGGAAGTATAATTGTAAAAGAATGTGACAATGATGACAATGGTAATTATGTTAATGGATGTAGTAAACAAAGTTGATAGTGAAAATAGTAAGAATAAAATAATAATTGCAATAATGAGGACAATGACAATGGTAAAAAGCACTACTAATAGTGTGGGGTTGAAAATGAAGTGGTAATGATAGTGGTAGTAATGAATAATAATAATAATAATAATAACAATCTTCGTAACAAATAATAACGGCAATAATAGTAGTAGTAATGATCAATAATGATAACAGTGGTAGTTAAATAACAATATTAGTAATAATAAATAAATAATGATAACACTAACAAGTAATAAATAATGATAAATTAAATTAATAGTAGTAAATAATAACAAATAATGATAATGATGGTAATAAATAAGTAATAATAGTGATGATAATAACGGTAGAAATAATAAATAAAAAAATATTTGAAGTGATAATAATTAAATAATGACAGTTGATGACATTATTTATTTATTTATTACCACTATTATTAAATAGTGGTAATACATAAATAAATATGGCAATAATAATAAAAAATACAATGGTAAAAAGCATTACTAATCTTGCTGGGGAAGGATATGAAGTGACAATAATGCTAATAGTCATTTTTAGTTAGGCGTATACGGTGGTAAAGACAATATTGGTAACTAAAGTATTGGTACTCGTTGTAAAATGATGTTGGTGTTAGTGGAACTATTTGTAGTTAACTTGAACGGAATGTAGGACAAGGACAAATTTAGATTTTCGCGATTTAATCGGTATAGGGGACAGTAATTGCTTAAGCCTCCTCAACATTTCCTTTTCGTGGCCTCTCACTGCAAATGAGCCACAATACACTCTCGGAGGTAAAATGAGCGATATATAATGTCTGTTTAAACATATATCTACATTGATTATGAATATTGAAAATACATTTTTTCAAGCGGAGGGGCCAGCAAAGACTATCATAAAATCTTATTAATAAATAAATACAAAATATACCTTGGCAATTGGGTATATTTTGTATTTATTTATTAATAAGATTTTACTTGATTCCTTGCGATTCCTTCCAGGCCTTTGCTACTTTGCGCGTATGGCATGACGTTCCATCTTCTTGAAAAAAGCAGATATTCTTGTCAATCTGATTGGTTTCAAATAGTGGGAGTATTCCTTTCTCTAATATTTGACAGTATTTTGGACCATTCAACCGCTCGTCAACAAGAATCAGCTTAGATTTCCTTCCAAACCAGACAGCGCCCACACCATTACTCCAATGCCTCCATGATTCACGGTCTCCTGCAGATATCCAGTGTACCAAGTGTCATTCTCTATCTTGAATTCGAATATTGGCAGAATTTTCTTTAATCTGAACAAATTACAGACTGCCAAAATTCATAATATTTGCTCTCGAATTCCCTACGAAGGTTCATGTTAAACTCGAAATCAAGGGCTTCTTTTTTGCAACTCTTCTTTGATAGCCTTTCTCTTTCAGAGTCTTTCTCGCCGAATGTAACGACATTTCCATGCTGTTAGCGACATCTTTGACGCTCTGACGACGGTTTCAGTACGCTTTTCCTTCGCTCAGACACGATACTGGGTCTTCCTGAACGTTGTTCCACACGACAATGATCCTCTTCATTAAATTTCTTGACAATATTATTAACCGTTTGATGATCAACTTGGAAAAACCTAACAATGTCCCTATCTGACTTGCCACACTGACGCCATCCTATTATTTCCCCTTGTTGAAATTCACTATATTCCACGAACTTTCATTACAAGATATAAGTCAACTATCATTCATAGATTAGAGTAGCTTGATACTAACACGGTATTGTCTGATAAAAAAGAAGAGACGTTATTAAACAAGCCAAAATTGCTATAATCAAGGGTGGCTAAAAAGTTATCATAGCCTACTGTATATAATTTATTTTTCCTTTGTGACCAATTGCGATCTTTATATAAGTCAAATTTTAAAATAAATATCCGTAGCTACACTATTATATATATTTATTTACAACCCGATGAAAATGTGTAGAAAAATAACATCTCGCACTACTGAAAGAGTTCTTTAAATAGTTCTTATAAAACCTGATAGTATATGATAAATACATGGGATATTTATACTAGAAATATGAGTATATTTGGAATTTTTGACTATTTGGAAAGTAACAATTTTTATGAAAACATTGATTTGCATAAAATATCATATAATATTTTCTACATGTCTTCGCACCTCGTTTTCTCCTCCCCTCTCTCTGTATCTCTATACTCACACAGCTAAATAGATAGATAGATAGATAGATAGATAGATAGATAGATATGAATAGACTAACACAGAACTACTCGCTAGATATATCTGCCAGACTGAAACTTACTACAACGCTATCTCATTGTTTATCCATCTAAATCCTTATCTGTAATTCTTAACTATATTTGTCATGTTCATCTACGTATGTCTATTCATATCTATCGATTCTTTAAAGAAACTGCTATAAATGCCTACTAACAGGCTCTTGTTCCTGATACATCGCTAATTCTATTTTGGTTTCTCTTCATCACTTACGAGTGTTCTTGGAGATGCGAAAACTAAAGCTGACTAACATTCGGAAAGTCCCAATCTGAACGCATTAACTCGTGAGAATGCAAGATTCACCACATTTTGGCCAACAGACATTTCGATGGAGAAAGCAATCTTTGAACCAATAGATACAATGCGAAATGCATAGTGATCCATTTTATGGCAAAGGACGAAAATAAGACAACCACTTATGATAAACATTTTCAAGACGCAAATTGATGATCGGGTTTTGCTAGAGATGAGAAGAACTACAATAATCATGATTTTAACAGTGGGAAAAGTGATTTAACCTTTTTCTCTCTCTTGAGAGGAGACCGAAAATAGATGAGATAATGACTTTAGTTCTGATTGAATAGTCGGGAAAGCATCAGTGACTTTGTCAGAAATAATTGTAAAGAAGATTATATATATATATATATATATATATATATATATATATATATATATATATATATATATATATATATATATGGGGGGGTGCGCGCGTGTGTGTATGCGTGTGTGTGTGTGTACGTAATGTTAAATTTTTAAATACTTAAGTAAATATGTTAATATATACGCATGAATATGTATGTTTAATCGGTGAATGGGACACACACACACACACACACACACACACACATACATATATATATATACATACATATATATATACATATATATATATATATATATATATATATATATATATATATATATATATATATATATATATATATATATATATATATATATATATATATACCCCCGATGTAATGAGATCGAAAGTAATATATAGATTCTAACATTCATAGCATTAATTCAAAAGAGGGCTCGATGCCGATAGGAGAGCGATAATTATTTATTCTAATTTTATCATATAGACAAAAACAGTTTACTCACTACAAAGATGCAACCATTTTTGGTCCCCACCAGTCGTGGTGCAATTGAAATGCACCGAAACGAAGTTGCATCTTTGTAGTGAGTAATCTGTTTTTGTCTATATGTTAAAATTATTATATATATATATATATATATATATATATATATATATATATATATATATATATATATATAAGTATGTGTGTACAAGGGATTGTGTCAAAGTTTCCTACAGAAACAACAGCATTTTGCTGTTACTACCTGGTGGTTAGCTATAGTATTTTATTAGGCAATCATTGTTACTATATGCTCATTTAACAACGGTTTCTTTATCATGCACTGACAA